>VDFB02353493.1:198664961-198901980 GCA_007258455.2 Sequoia sempervirens | reverse complement strand
TCCTACCACAATTAAATTCAAAAGGGGTGTCCTATGTGAGGAGGACCCATTCACCACTAAAGTAAAATTGGTCCTAGCACAACTTTCTAGGACAATGCTTCGAGGGGATGAAATAACATCAAAAACCAATGTCAAAAATGACAAGAAAGGGGTGTCATATGTGGAGAGGACCCATTCGCCACTAAATGTGAAAGGATCCTAGCACCATTTTCTAGGACCTCAAATTTTCCAAATTAAATTTCATGTAATATCATTATTGGGTGTTAGGATAGATCCTTCGAAAAGTGTAATTAAGAGGGCTTAAATTGGAATTAAAGGGGCCAATTAAGCTCAATTAACCACAATTAATTAATTAAACCCTTGATAAGTGTGAAAGTGTAATACAACACTATACAACTCCCTAAATAAGGTACAATTTAAGTATATTTTGTTTAAAAGGGCCCTAGATTCAATGTGAATGTGTACAACACATTACAACACCAACTCAAGGCATTATTAAGTTAATTTTATATCTTTTGTTCCCAAATTAAGTGTGAAAAAGGGTTACTTTTTTCTACTCTATAGAACTGCATGATATTGAAATTTTACTCCATAATCCAATTTCTCATAACATTGATAAAATCGATAACATGCATGGAACAATGAAAATCAATGTATCTCCAAATTACATAAAAAGAGGATTTTTTTCAAAAATAAAATGAAACACCACATCCATCATTTTCTATTAGAAATATTAGTAAGGAGAAAGATAAAATATTTTAGTATAAATCAATAAAGTCCTTAGTAAGAAGTAAGCAATTAATAAATGCTACATTAATGAGGAAAAAATATTTTTACGTAAGCCTAAATTGTAAAACATTGTCAAAAGTACTAACATTAAGATCAAGACTAGATAGTCCCCTTGAAAATGATACTTGCAATTATAGTGGTAATCTTCCATCAGTTGATAATAAGCTAATTTATAGAACAAATGTTGAAATTAAAATATTTTGTCACTCTAACTCTAGAGTATCACCCAATGCAAAAGAAGTTTTAAAATTAATAATTACGGATCTAGACTACACACTACATCCTGAAAATAACTTGAAATGATGAAAAAAAACATTGTACAAACAATTTTGTGAAATACATCTAGGTTTGACAATCTCACAAAGGGAATTCGAATCTTTTAATCCCTTTAATTGTGTGTCTCTTAAAATTTTTAGTACATGTTACAAATACCACATGGATTTTTCTATGTATTATGAACTATTATGTAGTATTCATTCTACTTTGCACACTAAACAAATATTATAGTATTGTGGTTCAATTCAACTACCAAACTCATCTTGGCACTACTAGATTTATTTTTATGTGTTAGAGATGATGGTTGAAATTTCTATAAAAATGACCGTTTAAGTAAAATGTGCTTATAATGTGGTGGGTTATAAAATTTTATATCATGTATTCATGAGGAGAGCGAACATGATTTTTGAAAGAAAAATGTTTAGAAAAAAATAAGGTATAGTGATTCAATACAATTTAAAGAGTAGAGGTGAAAGTTCTAGATGCGAGTCGATTACAAGAAAAGTAAGTGTTGCTGATTTTATTTTTGATTTCAAGAAAAAAAATTACAAATATGTCAAGCATAGAATAGGTCTTGATAGTTAGATCAAAAATTTAGGGTGTGTAAATATTTTTTCTTCATTGGAACTACTATCTATGTAGTCAATTTTATAGGAACAACACTTTATAGCTGTAAAATGAAGTTAGATCCCAATACTAGAATTTTATTTAGATTAGTATTTTTTTCACATCACATAAAGACATTTCCTTGAGATTATATATGAGAATAGGAATATAGTCAATGAGTACCATTTTTACACAAGTGATGATCGATCTCATTTATTAAATTATGTAAATATTATTTATAATAATTTTACGAGTTCTTGTAGGAAAAAGGTATTTGAATGGTTTGGTGTCTCATATGGTAATATAATTGATCTTCCAGTTCAAGAATGTTTGTATATGTTATTGGTTGAGTATAATATATATAGAGAAGGGTGTATATCATATTCAAAGCTTTTGAAGTTGAGCATATAAATGGGAACATGATGTCTAGTGGGTTCTTGCATGAAGAGAATTCTAGTTAAAGAACAAGTATTGATTTGAAGTGGTCCAACATTAAATTATGTAGATTCTATTTTCAAGTGGTATAGATATGTATTCTCACAAGGAGTGGAACTTGACTTAGAATTTTGTAGGTTCTTTTGGTAGGTTGATGAGGGGATAGTGCAAAAGAAATTAGATTGTCAGAGAATCAATGGATCATAAAAGATGCAA
Source organism: Sequoia sempervirens (assembly GCA_007258455.2). Taxonomy (NCBI): domain Eukaryota; kingdom Viridiplantae; phylum Streptophyta; class Pinopsida; order Cupressales; family Cupressaceae; genus Sequoia; species Sequoia sempervirens. The sequence goes on along the minus strand of VDFB02353493.1, from coordinate 198,899,658 downwards.
TTATTTTGAAGATGAGATGCAAGTACACAAACTATTTGGATAAAAGAAACAAATTATTTTTTCAAAGTTATATTAATGTGATTCAAATCATTATGAGTCAAGTGAGTGGGTAGATACATGGATTTCATGATATCAAACTCCTTTATCTCAATCTCATTCATCCTTACTCAACGACATGGAGATCTTATTTGAATATGAACACCTTTTGGACCTTGTACAATTGGTTCATGTTTATATAGTCATTGCACCGGACGGGAATAAAGAGGCATCATACTATTGGTTGGCATGATATGTATAAGGAAAATAAAATCCAATGCAAAGCTACGATAGATGATTGTGGATTCATATATCCTATAGGGTCAATTATTATTGTTGGGACTTGGTTGCAAACATACATGATTAGAAATAATGGAATAGCTACATTTGAAGACTTTGATAAGTATAAAACCATACTTATACATGTGCACTTAGTTGTAGTAACAAATGCTAAGTTATAGAAGCATCGTGTGAAACCAAAAATAAAATAACTATGGATACTTAGTAATATTGATCATGAAGCAATATTGGATACTTTGAAGGTATAATATTATCCCTCAAGCATGCTTGAGTAGAATCTAAACTTCCAAATGGGATAGGTATGCCAATATTCATCTTAGTGAGATTGTTGTTTTTTTCATTTTTTAGAATTATCTTATTAAAAATATTGTTTCTTTAATTATAATGCAACCTTTTGACTATCCAAGTCTATGAATTAAGATACTACCATGGCATCCTAATTTCCAAGTACAATTTTTGTTATACATTTGTGCTAAAAAATATTGTGATGTTCACATTTTGTTCATGGACTATTATGTTCATCTTATGGCCTCTTGATAGTAATTTTTCCTATTCATAATGATTATGATGACCTACAAATCATGTGTCATAATGTCCTTGTAATGAGATTGTTTAGCACAACCAACATGTACCAGTATAATAGTTTGAATATATATAATATATCTTAGATGATTTATGATAGCAATTTATTGTTTGTAAAGTTAATTTTAAACTTTCCATGCCTATTATGTATGACCATATGCATGATAGTCCTAAATAATGTGTATCAGTTAATATTAAAGGATAATTATTGAGTTAAAACTAGGTTAAATTTTATTTTTCTTATAAAATTTCTAATAAGTGATTGCAAGTGTATTAGAGAATAAAGCTATTGTATTCAAGGGTTCAAGATCAATGGTTAAAACATTTATCTTTTATTGTGGATAAATTTGATATAAAAGTGAATCTAAGCATGACAACAAACTAAACTATTCAATGCCTATTAGAGTCCTACATTTAAAAACTTCTATAACTCAAAGTAATAGTTGTAGCTCTCCAAATTCCTGGCAACACATTAGCATGTATTGATGTTGGATTTGCAATTATCTCCAACACCCTCCCTTCAACCAAAAATCCACTAAACTATTAAATGAGAACACCATTGCCACTTACCAAATCTAAAGAACCTTTCCTCCTCCAACATTTAAATAGAGGCATTTTAACGAACTTACATTTCCTCAGACAATCTTTCTTAATGTGTTTTTATTATTCTAATACATGTAATCATCATTCAATAGTTGGATGATTTCTCCATCTTTATCATACCTTACAAGTCCTACCAACCACCACCAATAGCAACAAATCCCTCTTTATTCTCCTCGAAATAAAACACATGGTTGGAAAATATTTTCCTCTAAACAAATTTGATGGACTTCAATATTTTGGTACTCAACAAATTTGACCCTTTTTTTAGGGAGATCTATTTTCCTCTTTTGATGAATTGAACACAATTGAGCTCCTAAAGTAGTTATGCATGCCTATGCTATTCACTTTGAAACAAGTTCAATGAGAACAAACTCTCAATATGCTCTCATATTCCTAGACATTCCAATAATGGAGTCACATCCAATCTTTCTTTTATACTATGATAAAACTTTAAAATAGAATAGCAAAAGAAATACAATAGAATATTGTACAAGATAAATTATTGTATTTTTCAATAAAGGATAATTACAATATATAGCTTCAAAGAAGCACAACACACTCACAACAACCTCCTATAAAATAGATCTAAATGTGACAACAAATTAATTTATTTGGCATCTAGGTATTGGAATCCTTCTTCAACAATTTTTTAGAACTAAAACTAACACTATTAGCTCTTTAAATTCATGATAGTTCGCTAGCACATATGAATTTTGGATTTACAATCATAATTGATTTCAAAGTTTATTTTAGTTGAATAATTGAATTTTAAAATTGTCATTTGGTATCGAAGCCTTAACTTAGATTCAATTCCCTCGAGTTACATTAGAGGGATTGTTAGACTAACAATTATTCTACATATAAATGAAAATATAAGAAAACTACATAGAACATTTTTTTAAGCTAACCTTGAAAGGAGTGATGTATATAAAACTTAAATCTGATCTAAACATATTACAGAAAATAAAAAAAATCAATAAACAAATAAACAATATACCATAAAACTAAGAATTTATTTTGAGAAAACAAGTGTACAAATTTAACCATTCCCAAATGAAAAATCTACATTTATCTACAAATTTAGCCATTCCCAGCTCAATTAGGAGGCGATTTTCAAAAGAGATAGGGTTTGTACGGCTGACGCTAAAAGTTTCATCTCTGCGTCTTTTCATAAGATTTCTATCACCGTTGTTATATATGATTAAAGGGCATCCAAAATAGAGAATGTGTGTTAAAGGATGAAGAATCGACATTTTATTTACTTTTTTCAAGTATTAATTTTTCTTTTTTAAACAATCTGAAAGTTAACCTAATGATAACCTAGCGGTGAAAATATACGAGACCAAATTCATTTGCGTGTGCGTATCATACTCGATATAACCTTATACCTGATGCTCTATCCATTTAAAACTTCAATCCGGATAATTGTTACTTTTAAACATTTTAAGACTGCAAGATTTGATGACTGGAACGATTCTCTAATGAAATTATCAGTTACGAAAGAAAGCATGCTTTATCCAAACAGAGAATGCTGACAATTTTAGTTGTTTAAGATTTGTATTTAAAATTGCATTTCAATGCTGTAAGACAAGAGCATATGCAATGTCAAATTTCAAAAGAACATAACTTCAATTATTCAATAGCAGATTACAATATTCTATCATATCACGGACATTATATCAATCTTTATATAAGATTGGGTTTACAACCATCGATGTCCCCAACGACAATACTACTTTTATTCAAGATATGGAAAGGAATTAATAAATGAATTTTTATTCGACTACTTTCAAACCAGCAACTAAACAAAGGGTTGTTCCGAGCCCATTTCTTATCATCTCTTTCTTGGTATCCTTCTATTCTGCAAAACAGACAAGTTCACTGTCAATAATTTAAACTCACGATTCACAGCTGAAAATATAGTTTATAGCATAAAATTCATTCCTTTGGTGATAAATGAAAAGTCCTAATTAGAACCATAGTGGATCCATTGCAAATAACACAATCAACGTCTAAATAATAGCCAAAAAGAAAAACATACCTTGCTGGACATGGTGGCGTCGATAGTCCATATTATCAAGCGTGGTGAGGAGGTGGAGCAGCCTTAGGATAGTGCGGTGGCTTGGAAGAATGGTGGAAAGGCGGAGGGACTTCGTGTTTGTAAACCGGCGGCGGCGCCTTGTGCTCAACTGGCTTCATCCCGTGGTGTGGAGGTGGTGCAACGTGATGATGATGATGGTGGTGGTGATCTTCATCGTGGTCATGGTCAGGAGGTGGGGGAATGTAATGGTGATGGTGGTGGTGTTGGTCTTTGTCATGGTCATGGTCAGGAGGTGGTGCATATTTGTGGTGAGAAGGATAGCCAGTCCTTATAATGTGCTCTGGCGGAGGTGCGAACTTGTGTTCGTAAACATGAGGGGGAGGAGCATTGTGGTGCTCATGGACCTTGTGATGAGGGGGAGGAGCATGAACAGGATGGATCATAGGTGGCAGCGCCTTGTGTTCGTACATATGAGGGGGAGGAGCATGGACAGAATGGATCATGGGTGGTGGCGGCTTGTGTTCGTACACATGAGGGGGAGGAGCATGAACAGGATTATGAGGGTGTCTACGCTTGTGATGAGGTGGAGGGGGGAGTTGATGATGGTTCATGGGCGGAGGTGGCTTGTGTTCGTACACATGAGGGGGAGGAGCATGAACATGAGGTGGAGGGGCATGGGCATGATTATGAGGAGGGGGAATTGCATGATGGCTCATGGGTGGAGGTGGCTTGTGATAAGGTGGAGGCGCCTTTTGAGGAGGGGGAATTGCATGATGGCTAATGGGTGGAGGTGGCTTGTGATAAGGTGGAGGTGCCTTAGGGGGAATTGCATGATCGCTCATGGGTGGAGGTGGCTTGTGATAAGGTGGAGGCGCCTTAGGGGGAATTGCAAGGCTCATGGGTGGCGGTGGCTTGTGATAAGGTGGAGGCGCCTTTGAAAAGTAATGAGGTGAGGGAGCAGGAGTTGCATGGGCGCTTGTGAGGTACAAGCTCGCCCACATTATAACTGCAAACACCGCCATTGCATTAACTCTACTGCTGTCAGCCATATCTGCTATCCAGACTGTTGCACTGAACCACTAAAGCTCTTCGCACTACTTATAAAGGTGCTTCACTCAACTTTAGAATCTTTTTCTTTTTCAAAAAAATCATTGTTCAGTGCTTTCTCGGTGAAGGAACTAACCAGCGAGTTTATGTGCTTGGTGCAGCGCACATTACCTTTATCTAAATCTACGCCTTTCACTGCGAAGGGACATTTCTTCAACTTCAATGACAAGATATTTAAAATGAACCAGTTGCAAATTGCTAGGAATTTTTTTAATTGGGTTCACCAAATAATTCTAGAGAAGGTATTGGGCAAGGCAGCGCTTATCCAGTTACGCCCCAACAGGAAATTTTCTTGTGTAGAATTTATCAACGTTTGATTTGATAAACTAATTGAGGAAATCCTTAATTATTGAAGCTTCTCTTAATTTCCGTTCCAAAAAGCGCTTAATGTCAACCCTATTTATGGCGGCTGAGTTCCACTGCCCACGACAGCCTGAATGAGCTGGGTGTAGGGAATCCTCCAATATAATAAATAAAAAGAAAATGTGCTTTATAATGAACGTGAGGACTTCTAATGTCCCTGGGATATTTAAAAAGGAACGGAATTTTTATATTTAAGAACAATATCTCTAATCCCAATGAGTGATATAACATTTAAAATAAGTAGTAGTACTCTTAAACTATTCTTACCATGTTTACTTAATATAAACTATAAATAACCATTTTCTAATTCTATTCACTTCAATACCATCGACAAAAAGTGGATCACACAATTCATTAAAAAATAATCCCTCGGATCATCATGATTCATATTCACCACATTTAATGTTTCGTTAAACGTTGACAAAAAGCATATATCTATCTTGAGAAAATTTTAAATTAAAGAGAAGGTTTGATGTTTATTTAAATAATAAATTTAGAATAATACATCATATTATTAGAATAATTATTTTATGAAAGAAAGTATCATTGATAATCTTGGTGTGTTAATTCAAGAATGTAAATTTTTAATGAAAAAATTGTTATATGGTTATATTTGTTTAGAAAATGTGATCTCACTATCAATAAATTTTGATGAATTTTAAATGAATTTCGGTCTTATTTGAAATTAAGTTCATAATTAGAAATGTCATCTCTACGTTTGTACTTGATCTTATATAATACAAGATTATCATATATTATTCACCAAGATTATCTTTTTCTCTTCCTATTCCTAATATCTAAGGCTTGATAGTATTTAGAAATACTTAGAAGGGATTGCAATTGTGTTTTAAGGAGACACATTCTCCTATTTCAATCCTTAGAAATATGTGATAAAGCTCAAAGATAATAGACAAGGGACCTCGAATAGTGTAAGCATATTTCTTACTCCTTTTAGTTCACCAAATCCAAATGTTTCACTCTTCATGATGTTTTTTATATTGTATAATGAGAGATAACTTATCCATTCTAGATAATATAAAATGAATACATTGAATGCATTTAACTATTATCACATAGCACCAAATTCTACAAAATATGTAATTAGTCTACTCAAGGTTCAAAAATTAATAGGGGTCAAAAAATAAAATTTTGAATTTAAATTTTAGAAAGGCAAGGATCAAGTTAGCAAAAATAGGGTTAATCTTTGTGAAAATGGCCTTATATGAACAAACTATCAAATTTAGATGTATAATGGCTATGCTTGTTTAGGTGTATGAATAAGACTAATAAATGTGTGGATTGTTCATTTTTTAGACTATGTGTATAATGATACAGTGGGGGATAAATAAGGGATATGTGTGTATAAGAATAGCGAAAGAGTAGGAGAATAAACTAGCTTCAGATATAATTGTGTTATATAATGATATGTACATGTATCAAGGCATTTCTTAAAAATGGAAACAAAACTAGATGGTAAATACCATTTGTATGGAAATTTTACCATTACAATATATATTAATCATAAAAGTTGAAGAAATATATATAGAAGTTTTACATTGAAAAGGTGTATGGTTGGTATATATGGCTCAAAAAATAAAAATATTCAAAATATGACCTCACATGTCTGAAAAATAAATATTTATCTTAAGCACAAGAAATAGCACTAGGAGGTGATAGATGAGCTTCATCATGCCTTAGCACCTCCCACTAATAGTACCCATAAGGAAAAGTAAAAAGAATGTTCCACATAGCCTATGTATCATATATAACTAATGGGACAAGAACAACCCACTCTAGTAGTAGAGTCATAAAAATGGCCTCATAGACATTGAATCTATCACTAGAGGATTTTCCACACATCCCTACTATTATGTAGAAGATATACAAAGGTAGATCCTACTATGAGAGTGGATACACTCATCAGTGTAGGATAAGTGGTGGTATGTATATTCTTTCTATTTGGACGAACCTGGATAATTGTGTACATGTTGATCCCCTGTTGGTTGAGATAATCTATTGAAATTCAACATTAAACTTATTGGAATAGGCCTAAATATCTAAGTTCACAAAAGAAACCAAATTCACTTTCTAATTCATAGAAAAATGAAGCCAATATTTTAAAAAAGATAATAAAAATGTTTTTATAGTATTAATGTAAAAAATAATAGCAATTCTAAATAAATTCCATAGTTTAGTAGTATGTACAAGGAAAGGAGCCATATCCACAAAATATAAATTGTCTAATAAATCTAGATGAAAATTCTTGTGCCTTGCACACAAGCCCCCATTTTACTTTGGTAAAATATGGATCCCCTTTCTTTCTTAAATTACTTTTTAAATAGTGTTTTTTTGTCTCTATTTTTCTTCTTTTCCCCCTCTTGGTCATTAGAAGAAGGATTTTAAAGGATTTTAGAGCAACTAAATATTCATGTGTTCCATATTTAAGTCATTTTTATAAGGTTTGAGTCAATTGTCTTACTGAAATCTTGAATTTTGAGTACTTTTTAGGATTGTATACTTCTAAGGAACTATCAAACTTTCAAAGTTTTTTCCAAACCTCCTAATGTCTTGACCTTTCTTGTAGATTTCCCTTAGATGGTTAAAATGTTTGATATATTTATAAAATTACTTTTACAAAGTTTTGATGCATAACTAGACATTCTATTATCTTCATATTTCCACTGTCCCATCCACCTCTACATACCACTTTGTTTTGAATTAAAATGTACAAAGTTTTTTATTTCAAGAATTATGAAATTTTATTAGTTTATAAGGACTATTTATATTTTATAATTGTCTCCCAATGAATGTTACACCTTATTCTCCTTCCAAAAGTGTCATCATATGAGCTAGTGTTCTAAGTACCTAATTTTCCTTCATATTAATGGCCAGATGAATTAGGATTAGGAAGAGTATAAACTATGTTTAAGAAGTCATTTTACTACTTTTCTTTCAATTTCTCATGAGTGCTAATGATTTAAATGCTCTCCCACAACCTACAATATTTTGCAAGTGCAAAATTAATAGATTCAAGAAATATTTTATCAAATGAGTGCATTCACATTGTCAAGTCAAGACTTTGAAGTCAATTTCCACCACTTGACCCTTAACAATGAGTTATGGCTTCTATAATTTAACCATTTCATCATATTCATTGAACTTCTAGAATTAGTAGGTGGATTTCCTCTCTATTTATGCTTGTAGCAGTATTTGTTGACATGTTTAATCATGATCATCTTATAAGTCTTCCCATAATTAAATTTAGACCATAGATCCAGTAATATTGTTACTAGGATAAATCATCTCAATTTGATTAAATCATATTGCATAGGAACTCAATGACAAAATTTAATGCTATTTTATAAATATATTAGATAAATTAAAACTTTTTTTCATGCCTTGAAATTTCACAACCAAAACAATCACAACCTCAATTTTTTTTTAAATTCCTATATCACAACTAAGAGAATTTTAAGTGTTCAAATATCCTCGCAATTGATGACATCATGTTTATGATTCCATCATATTGATTTATACTATAGGGAAAGGATTTTAGTTTACATACTAGTCTAGGAAATTTTTATTTAGGACATTCTAACTTTTCACTGGAAGTTAAGGTATTACAAGTTGATGAACTTCTTATGTTGACATATTTAGTGATCTAGTAACAAGTATCCAAGCCTAATTAAATTTCCTTCCTATCCTTCATTAGTTTTCCTAGTTTGACTAGATAAATAAAATGTCACTGAGCAATAATTTAAATTCAATCAATATATAGACTAAAGTTATTCTTAATCTAATAAAATAGGTACTCTAATTCTAATCCTAAAATTATTTCTTCTTAATAAATTAGATTTAATTATAGTTGACATTTAATTTTCAACGACTAGCTCTTAAGGTAGGTTAACAAATGTAAAGTACATGAAACTAGTGATTTCTCAAATCCACAATGTCTAAACATTTATACAATAAGAATACACTTAATTCCATCAAGGTTTGAATAATAGGTTAAAACATGAACTGGGATATCTAATTCCAAAATGTAAAATGTCTAAAATTATCTCAACAACATCTACTTGTTTACTTCTACTTTAGCTTAACTAAGTAGTTTGTTTAATTTTAGAAGTAGAATTTCATTATAAATTAATGACATAAACTAGATTAGTATATAACATTTCAGGCTTAAATTTTCTTGTTCCTTGTATATAATAAATTTACCTATTTGATATCTACCTTTGTCATAAAAATTGAAGGTAAATTCTAAGTTTGAATTAAATCAAATTTAATTATTTAAAATTAAATATAACTCAATTATATAAAGGATTTAATGAAAAACAACATTTTTTTTATTATTGAGCCAATTTTGTTAACTATGTAAGATTTTCATTTTTACTAAATTATATTCTTGGTCTAATGTAACTAAAATTATTCTTACATATTAAGGGAAATTTGATTAAAAAGGTTTATAAATATAATATTAATTATTTCCTTTCAAATTCTTAGATACTTAAACATAAAATGAAAAACCCCCAGTATTCAAAAATGACCCCCATAACGATAAAATCCCCCCTCATATACACTTAACAATTGATCAAACAATTAATATTTGCAACGATAATTGATTATATTTGAATAAATTGTGTTTAAATGCAATCTATCAAAGCAAAAAATATATATAATGCAAGGTAAGAAAAATAAGACAGAGTCTTGAGGGAGAAATGGAGCCATTAGAAAGTGATTGGGAGGAGACATGTATAATCTAGAAGGTTGCACCTAAGATCATGCAACAAGCCAAAACATAGCCTTCAGATAAGCAACTTCCTACAAAGTTTATAGAGGCAACATGTGGGTGAAAGGTGGAAAATTGTCATTGCTTATGGTTTAGACCATTGAGCAACAATCTTCTACACTCTCATTCAAGGAAACCCTAGAGATCTCAATCCAAGGATGAAATAGGAGAGAGAGATCATGCAATAGGGTGTCCTAGGGTATGATCAATGACTACAAGAGGATTCACCACCAAGCTAGAGGTTGGAAAGACTAATGAAATGCAAGACCTAATGTCTAAACCTAATGTAATGCAAAACTTCAATAAATAACCTAGAAATGCATGTAAATTAGAATAGAAAGCTAAGAGATCAAAGGTGTGCACATGGAAACTTGAAGGAGCTTGATTGAAGACTTGAAATGTTGAAAACATTGAAATTAATGCCTGTTGGGACTCATACACCAGTCTGGGAGAATTAGTCCTAGATTAGGGTTTCTGGGCAAGAACAAAAATCTAGCAAAGGTAAGTCTGGAACTCTTGAAAACTGCAACTTTCACTATATTGGGACTCATATGCTAGAAGTGGAGTATCAATCTAGTTATCCTTTTCTAGAAAATTAGGACTTGAATCTGCTCTTCAATCTCTACTTAATCTTCTTAACTTGATCTTCGAGTCTAAATTGTTGAATTATGCACTGTGGAAGTGCTTTAATGATCTCCAAAACAAGGTGACAACTTTGACAACTTTCTCCAAACTTTCTCTTCAATATATCTTCAACCTAGATGTGCAAATCACACACTAAAGAGAGGGAAAAATATTATTTTGTTAGTAGAAAGAGGATTGCCTTAGTTAAACCCCATTTTGGTAATCAAATGTTGTAATGAAATGAAGGAATGATGAATGAACAACATGCAATGTTACAACTCACCAAACCCTAGCAATAAAGTGTTGTAAACATGTATGAAATGGCTCCAATGGATGGAGATCTTAATTCCTGCTTGAATTTTGTAGATCTTGAATTGAAAGATTGATTAAATCATGAAACCCTACATCACAATTGTTAGCTCAAAAACAAACATGATGCATGATGACTTTGACATGACGCTTGATACTTGAATAATGCTCCAAAACACTTGATAATCAGCTCTTGAAGACTCTTTAATGCTCTTGTGAACTCAAATTTCCTATAAGGATGCTTATTCAACTTGCTAGGTGAAAAACGAATGAAATAGCCTTGTATTTATACTTTTTTATGTCAAATTTCCAAAAATTACAACACTACAAGCTAACATCAGATTTAGGAGGATAAAATCCCACCAAAAATTTGAATTAAATTTGATTTTGGGAAACATGGGACTCATACACCAGAAGTGGCATATGAGTCCCATTAGGATTAACTATGGGATACATTTTTAAAAAATACTAAGATTCATGTGAAATCCAGATCAGGGCCCTAAACCTAGGCGGAACTCATACGCCCAAGGTGGCGTATGACTCTGAAATCACTAAATATAGGCCACACAACGTAAAAAGTCATGAATTATGATTGGATGTTGGTCTATGTCGAGATTATCCTTGGAAAGATACATTAATTAAGGCTTGTGGATGAAAAATAAGGCCAATTAAAGCATAAAGAATCCCACTTATTTAATGAAAACCCTAGATTAGTGTGAAAGTGTGGTACAACATTTTATAACACCCTAAATAAGGAAAAATTAAATTCATTTAGCTTAAAAGGGCCCAAGACCTAATGTGAATGTGTTAGACACATTACATCACTAAATCAAGGCATCCTTAAACTTGATTTAACAAAGAGGAGTCAAACAAGTGTGAAAAAGTAATAGACAACATTTTTTGACACTACAATGGGGTTGTTTGTGAAGGAGGGGATGTTTGTTTGCGTTTAAGCTATGTGCAGTGGTGCATAGAAATGAATGACCAAAAGATTACAAAATTTACGTGAAGATTGTTACACCTACACACATATGTGGTTTTCAAACAGCATGTGGATCTTCTTTAGCTCAAGCAAAGGATTTCCCATAACCCCAATTGTTGTGTGCAAGTCACCTGATTCCTGCATCCAAAAGAGGTGCAGGTTGCCTCACTACTGACGCCTTCTTCATGCCAACCTTCATTCCACCCTCCTCTAGAGATGGTGTCACACTTTGTGCAACCAATATGGTGCCACAAAACTCTACCCAACCTAGTTGAATGCATAGTTGCAATGAGCAAAGGATGCTTGGGGCGATGCTTGGGGTGCAATGACTAGAGAGAAACCAACAACGTCTAAAACCCTCAATATAGGCCAAACAAACTAGATCTTTGATTCCATCTGATTGATAGAGCCACCAATGATTATGTTTCACTATTTTTTGAGCATTGGCATGACAAAGGGGTGGCCACTTTGGAGGGGTTGACTTCCAACTTTAAGAGCCCAATTTTCCAACTTGAGAGGCCAATTTTTCTAGCTTTGAGAGGCCAAATTTTCTAGCTTTGAGAGGCTGATTTATATTGCTTGTTGCCTCACACTGTTGCATAATAATTAGGTTGATGATGATAAAATAATCAACAAAGATGATGAGATAGACTTGTAGAATGGGCTAATAGGCCAAGAATTATCTACAAATAATAATTTCATAAATCATGCAATTTAACCTCACAAATATTATACCCAGATTGAAATCGAAGATATTGCCCAAACAAAGATTCTTTTATGTGCAAATAAAATTGCATGGAACTCTAAACTAGGCTAGATACAAGATTTTTGGAAGGGTTTTGCATGCATAGCTCTAATACCAAGTTAGGATTTCTAACAAGATCGTAACAACAAAAAACTAATACTTCCACAAAAAACACTTGCACACAATGAACCTAAATTTTCATTATCAAAGAGATTGATAAAAGAGTTGATTAAAATGTTCAATATGACCTTGCATATATAGGAAAAGAAGAGGCAATCCACCTATCGTGTGGATTGACAGGTTCCCCATGGTGTGGCACAAATAAGTAGACAATTGTCCTATAGGTGTCAACTTTTGGATCACTTGGAATGTGCAAACCAACAACCTATTTGACCAAGTCATCAACTTTGGTGACAAGTGTTGAATGACTATAAAAGTGACCTTTGAGGTGAGATGGAAGTTCTTCCAACTTCAAAAGGTATGCACATGAGGTTTACCAAACAACTAGGTAACCTCTAGAGGCCTAAAAAAGTTGCACATTGAATTAGACAATGTGTTGTCTAATCTCATCAACCTAAGTACACTTAAGCTATAGTGAATAGATAAATTATTCACTTTATCATCACTAAACTATTAAATGAGAACACCGTTTCCCATTTCTAAACCTCAAGCACCTCTCCTCCTCCAACACCTAAATAGAGACATATTAAGGAACCTATATTTCCTTTGGCAACCTTTTAAAATGTACTTTGATAATTCCAATACAAATAATGATGAATCAAATAGTTGGATGATTTCTTCCTCTTTATCATACCTTGCAAGTCCAACCAACCACCATCAATAACAACTACTCCCTCTTTATTATCCTCCAAATAAAAACCATCAATAACAACTACTCCCTCTTTATTATCCTCCAAATAAAATATCTGGTTGTAAAATATTTTTCTCTCAACAAATTTGAAGACTCCAATATTTTGATACTCAACAAGTTCAAACCTCCTTTTAGGGAGATCTCTTTTCTTCTTTCGATGAATTAAATAAACTTGAACTCCTAAAGTAGTTAGCCATTCCTATGTTACTCACTTTAAAACAAGTTCAATGAGAATCAACTCTCAATATAACTGACAACACCGCCATTGCACTAACTCTACTGCTGTCAGCCATATCTGCTGTCCAGACTGTTGCACTGAATCACTAAAGCTTTCCGCACTACTTATAAAGTTCCTTCACTCAACTTTAGGATCTTTCGTTTTTTCAAAAAATCATTGTTCACTGCTTTCTCGGTGAAGGAATTAACCGGCGAGTGTATGTTCTTGGTGCAGTGCACATTACCTATATCTAAATCTACGCCTTTCACTGCGAAGGGACATTTTCTTCAACTTCAATGACAAGATATATAAAATGAACCAGATCCACATTACTAGGAAATTTTTTAATTGGGTTCACCAAATAATTCTAGAGAAGGCATTGGGCAAGGCAGCGCTTCTCCAGCTACGCCCCAACAGGAAATCGTGTTGTGTACAATATTTCAACGTTTGATTTGAGAAAGTAATCGAGGAAATACTTAATAATTAAAGCTTCTCGTAATATCCGTTCCAAAAAGCACTTAATGTCAACCCTATTAATGGCAGGTAAGTCCCACCGCCCACTATAGCCTGAAATGAGCTGGATGTAGGGAACCTTCCAATATAATTAATAAAAAGAAAATGTGCTTTATAATGAACGTGGGGACTTCTAATGTCCATGGGTTATTTAAAAAGGAAAAGAATTTTTATATTAAGAACAATATCTCTAATCTCAAACAATGAGATATAATGTTTAAAACAAGTGTTATCTAGTGATTAGTACTTGTCTTTATAGTATTGTAATTATTGTTTTTTTAAATTTGATAAAAAATTAAATATAAATTTTATTAATGTGAATAAAAATAAATGTAAATTTTGTTAATTATAGTACTTTAGTATTGCTAATTAGTTATTTTAATGATCTAACCCTAACTCAAACTCATAACTTAACTTTAATTATATTTCTAACCCTGACTTTAACCCTAACAATAAATTCTAAATCATCAGTCTAATCTTAGACCTATCTTTAATCCTAATTATGATCATAACACTACCTATAACTATAAACCTAATTTCAATCATTAACTTTTAAATAAATAATACATTTAATAAATGTTATATTACAAATTATTATATATCAAATATATTTTATAAATAAAATACATATAATATAACTAAAAATCATTAAAAGTTAGCTATTACATATTGGCAATGTTTCTTCTTTATTGTTAATATAAAATTGTTATATATTAAAATGATTATTTGTTACAAGTTATTTAATTTTAATGAAATATATATGTTAATATATAAATATTTAAAATAAAATATATTATTTTAAATTATGAGGTTTTATTGGTAGTAGACACAAGTGCAATTATATCTCTTCATTCAAATCAATAATTGTTAAATATTAACAAACCAATGATTATAGATGGTATAATTTTTGCAAAGTCCATGAATGATAGAGTAAACATTTCTGAATTAAACTGTGTATGCTATTTTGAATGAATTTTGAACCACACTCAAGGATTTATCATAGGAAGAGGATAATGAAGAATATGATTGTAGAAATGACATTAAGAAGAGTTAAGTGGTGGAAGAAGGTAGGGAGGGAGGAGATTGAAAAATGAAGTAAAAGTGAAAATAGGCAAAAAATGATGAGAACATAAGAGAAGAATGAATAATAAAGTAATATGATATAACACAAATAAATTGATGAAAAAAGGTTAAAGTTAAATGTCTCAAACAAGAAGGACAAATTCCCTAGAAGAGTGTCTTTCAAGTTTGAAAAAGTGTAGAATGAAGTGATGGCACTATGTGAGGCTCCCTACGTGAGGCTGCATCATGCATGAGGGCTCGGCCCTCTCTACATGCTCCTTCTCTGCCTTGCATTCTTGGTTGGGTTGCTTCTTCATGTGGGTGGGGTGTAGTATTTCTCTCGAGGCTCTCTCTTCTCTTGGCATGGGGTTTCAGCTGGGGCAGAAGCCTTCTTCTTGGTGGAGTCTCCTTGCTGTAGGTGTTCTCTCTGCGGGCCGCTAATTTTGAGTAGAGTGTGCCTCTCCTTTGGTTTGTTCCATTCCTTGTACGGGCTCCAGAGGTGTGGCTTTCTATTTTCTTTCACAAAGCTGGGGACTCAAATTTGCATGGCTCAGGGGGAGTCATCTAGGGTCAAATCCTAGTTGGATTTTCGTGCTACTTTTGGGGCCTCGCCTCCAAATTGTTCTTTGACAATTATTAATAATAGTTTGTTTACAAATGCACCAAGTAATGATGGATTTATCCACATTGGTGGATCCCATATTTTGAAGACAAATGGATGCCTTGAACGCTCTCAGGAAAGGCCAGTGTTGGTTATTCAACCTGAATCAATTGCAGAGGACATTGAGTATTTCTCAAAACATGCTTTGCTCTACAATTTTTTGGGAATGAGGGTTTCACTCCAATTTCTAGAATCATGGGCTCATCATTCTTAGTCCCTAGAGCGTGAGATGGAAATAATGTTGTTAGCTAACAACTACTTCATGGTGACATTTAATTGCATGATGGATCGTAACAGGGTTTTTGAAGGTGGGCCTTATTTCCACAACCAGGTTGGGCTCTTCATTAAGCCATTGCATGCAGGTTTTGATCCTTCAGAGGAGTTTCTGAATCAGGTGTCAGTTTGGGTTCACCTCCCAAGATTTCCAGTGGAATTTTGGTACAATGACATTTTGCATCGTGTTGCCTCATTACTGGGAAAACTAGTGGGTCTTTCTCAACAAACTCTGGAGAAAAAGGTAATCATTTTTACTCATATTTGTGTTGAAATGGATTTAAATATCCCAATCCCAAATTCTTTTGAAATACATGCGGGTTCTTGCTCTTGGGTACAACAGCTTGACTACGAGACTTTGCCATTTCGTTGTTGTCTTTGTTGTGAGTATGGGCATTTGCAGAGAAGATGCCTGAAGTTTAAAACTCCAGGGAATCTGGCAGCCCAACCTCTTCGCAATCCATCAAAGGTCGATAAGGGTAAGGAACCTGTGTCGGGTGAGGCTATGGATGTTGAAGGTTTTATTCTAGCCAAGGCTCGTAATAGGAACCGAGGCCAAAAGAGGACTTTTAAGGATCACCAAGATGGGGATTCTTGTAACAAATTTGAGGTGCTTGATGACCTTGGTCATCAGGAGGTAAATCCAGGTTTATTGACTTTGGATCATGGGGCTTTAGAAGGGGTTCAGAAAGGCATTTTACTAGAGTGCATCCAATCTTCTCAAGAATTGGAGGTTATTCAATTGGAATCGTACCGAAGTATGGTGGTTCATGGGAAGGCTGAACCTACAGTGGGGATGAAGGTAGGCGAAGGGGGACTCTCTAGCTCATTGGAGAAAGTGGAAGCGGGCTTGGTAAAGGGTAATAAGGCTTCTCCCTCATTGGGAATTCTCCAGAAGGACCTAAAGAAAGGGATGGTGGAGAAATCTTCTAAAGTAGGGAGAAAGAAGGATTTGGAGAAATTGAAATTGATGGGGGAGTCTCTAGTGGAGGCTAGGTCAGTAAAGACTCTGGAGTCAAATTTTTCCAATCCTCTGAAATGATTGTCCTCTCCTGGAATGTGAGGGGCTTGAACAATGGCCCTAGACAAAAAGTTGTTTGTGATTTGCTACATTCACATTCTCCTGATATTCTTTTTCTTCAGAAGACTAAGTTATCAATTGATGGTATGTAGGGTATGATGCCTAAGTTGTCAGTGTGGGGAAATTGCCAGTGTATTGGGGCTCATGGTAGTGCTGGTGGGGTGGCCTGTCTGTGGAATCGAGTGAAGGTTTGTCCTCTTTGGTGGGTGTCCTCCAGGTCTTCCATCTCAGTGGTTGTGTCAAATCTAGAGTTGGGGGAAACTATTCTTCTCTCAAACATCTATGTGCCTACTAATTTTTTTGGTAAGAAGTTATTGTGGTCTCATATTTCTTATGTTCGGAGCCTAGCTCCTCTGTTCCCTTGGATTGTTACTGGGGATTTCAATGCTATTATTGAGATTGATGACAAGCAGGGGGTGTTGCAAGATTAGAACCCTCAACTTTCCTTTTTCATGAAAGCATCTCTGCTTTGAACCTGGTTGAAATTAAGCCTCAAAATGGGAAGTTTACTTAGAACAATAGGAGATTGGGGGAGAACTGTATTGCCGAGAGGCTTGATTGTTTCTTAGTGTCCAGTATCTAGGTTGGTGGAGGGTTGTCTTCTAGCTCTGAGATTCTGGACTGGAGGGGTTCAGATCACTGGCCTATTAAGTTTTCTACTTCTTCTACTCGGGTGGCTCGGCCCCCTTCTTTCAAGTTCCAATTTATGTGGTTAAGAGATTCTTCTTTGCAGGTGCATATGGCTAACTTGTGGCAAAGGGGAATACCTGCTTTTGGTACTACCATGTACTCTTTTTCTAAGATTCTACAGTTTATAAAATATCAACTCAAAAGGTGGAATAGGTAGCACTTTGGCAATATTTTCCATGCTAATGTTGAGGCTCAAGCTGGCTTGGATGTCATCACCTGGGAGATAAGGGAGTTTGGACTTTCTGAGCATTTACTCAAGGAGGAAGCCTAGGCTCGGAAAGTGTTAGAGGAGTGTGAGTTGCACGAGGAAATTTTTTGGAAG
Source organism: Sequoia sempervirens (assembly GCA_007258455.2). Classification (NCBI taxonomy): domain Eukaryota; kingdom Viridiplantae; phylum Streptophyta; class Pinopsida; order Cupressales; family Cupressaceae; genus Sequoia; species Sequoia sempervirens. The sequence goes on along the minus strand of VDFB02353493.1, from coordinate 198,881,487 downwards.
CAGAAGGCTAGAGTTGAGTGGTTACAGGAGGGTGACAGAAACATTACTTTTTTCTTCAACTTGGTGAAGGCTAGGAGACATGGCAACTCAATGCCTATTCTAGTGAATGACAAGGGTGAGCATCTATCTTCCTTGGAGGATATATCTAGAGAAGCCTTGGAGTTCTATTCTTTGTTATTTCAGGAGGACTCTAAGGATGTTACAGAGGAGGAAAACCATGTTTTGTCTTGTATTCCCTCTTTGGTCAATAGGGAGATGAATGAGCATCTTTTGAGTGATGTCTCGCTAGAGGAATTAGAGGGTATTGTGTTTCAAATGAAGAAAGGGAAAGCCCTAGGTCCTGATGGGTTTCCTGTTGAATTTTATCAAGAATTTTGGGACATTATTAAGTTGGACTTGTTGGAGGTGGTGTGTGAGTCTCAAAAAAATAAGCAGATGCTTCATGCTTTAAACTCTACTTTCCTTTCTCTCATTCCCAAATGTGAAGGGGCGGATTGTTTGAGTCTGTTTCGGCCCATTTCTCTTTGTAATGTGGTGTATAAAATTATCTCCAAGCTGATAGCTGATAGGTTGAAGCAATGGCTTAGTGGGCTTATCTCTAAGGAACAAAGTGGTTTTGTGGAGGACCAACAAATATTGGATGGGGTGGTCATTGCTACGGAGACCATTCATTCAATGGCCTCCTCAAAAGAAAAGACTATGTTCATCAAGCTTGACATGGCAAAGGCTTATGATAGAGTGAGGTGGTCCTTTTTGAGGAAAATTCTTAGTGCTTTTGGCTTTGCTGAGGGATGGATATAGTGGGTGATGAGCTGCATTACCTCCACTTCTTTCTCGGTGTTGATTAATGGGGAGCCTACCACTATTTTTAGTGCTTCTAGGGGCCTTCGTCAAGGGGATCCTATCTCTTTGTACTTATTTATTCTTCTGGCAGAAGGTCTGGGTAGACTTGCGAAACATAATGTGGAGTTGGGTTTGATTCAAGGATGGAAATGGGGAAATGACTTGCCTCCTTAGTCTCACCTACAATTTGTGGATGATACAGCTTTGATGGGTTTGGCCAAGATCAAAGAAGCTTCGAATCTGCATAAGGCCTTGGATATCTATCTTGCTCCTACTGGTCAAAGGATTAATGAAGAAAAATCCTCCATTTTCTTTTTTAATACTCTGCCGCCTATTCAACAAAGGATTTCTCATATCTTGAGGTTCCAGATTGGGTCTCTTCCTTTAACCTATCTAGGTATTCCCATCTCTGCCAGTAGACTCCCCAATGAATCTTGGCAGAATATTTTGGACAAGTTTCGTGCTAAAGTTAGTCATTGGACTCATTGATGGTTGTCTTTTGTTGGGCGTGTTTTGTTGCTTAAGTCTGTGGTGCAGGCTCTTCCTATTTATAGGTGCATGCTATAGGTGGCTCCTATTGGGTTTGTGAAGGACTTGGATTCACTAGCTAGGAAATTCTTATGGGCAGGTAGCTTGTCCTCATCTAAATGGAGTATGGTTAAGTGGGATGTTGTTTGTAGCCCTAGGCAGGTTGGGGGACTTGGTTTGTGGAAGGAAACTTGGTTTGGGTTGGAATTAGCTACAAAGCTTTACTAGAGGTGGTGTGTGGAATAGGATCATAGATGGTCCAGGATCTTATCCCACAAGTATCTTCCAAGGATTTGTAAGGAAGAGCTTCCTAGGTTTCCTCTAGCTGGGAAAGGCTCAGTGATTTGGGGAACGCTTAAGAAAGGGGTTGCACTAATCAAGGAGGGCCTGTTCTAGATTTGTAATAAGTGAGCTAAGGCTATGTTCTGGTTTGATGCTTGGGATGGTTACACACCCATTCTATGACAATACCCTAACTTGGTGACTCTATCTCAACACTTTTTGGAGGCCGGTTGGTGTAGAGTGAGTGATTTTAAGAACTTTGACCCTAGAGGACAGGTGGGGGTGGTTAGGTGGAAGGACCCTAGTGAATGGCCCGTTCTCTGGTTGGAGGAGGATAGTATTGTGCTTCAGAGTATCTTGGCTGCCAAACAATGTAACTCCCTTAGGGATAAGGATATTCTAGCTTGGAGCCCAAACCCCAAGGGTGTTTTTACTGTGGCTAGTGGTTATCAAGAGTTGATTTCTCATCAGTTTGGGGGGGAGGTCCCTTGGTGGAAACAAGTGTGGAACAAGTTTTCTTGGCCCAAGTGCAACTGTTTTGCTTGGAATTTTGCTTGGAATAGGTGTTTGACCTAGGAGAATCTCCATAAGCGGGGATTCTAGGGCCCTTCTATGTGCATGTTATGTGGCTGTAGTGAGGAGGATTCTCCCCATTTATTTTTTTGATTTTCTTATTCTCTGCTACTCTGGCATTGGTGGTGGGGTATTTGGAAACATCCCTGTGTTCATGTGTCTTCTCTTATTGAGTTCTAGAGTAATCTAGGAAGGCCCCCCTCCCAGGCCTCTTTTCTCCAGATTTTGTGGAGCATTGGTCCTACTTTCATCCTCTGAAAAATTTGGTTGGAAAGGAATCATAGGATTTTTCGTGGAGAGAAGTTGTTGGCTCAATAGGTTTGGCACAAAATTATTGGTATGATCTAGGAGACAGTGGAAGCTAAATGTGAAGTGGCCTTGCCATTGGAAAGAAGTGTTGATGAGATTATGAAGAGGTTGGGGGTGCAGGGGTTGTCTCATGTCTCTGCTTGTGTTAGAAGAGGCAAGAGAGAAAAAACGAAGGTTCAAAGGGTTGGAAGGTGGATGCCTCCTCCAATGGAGGTTCTAAAGATTAATACTGACGGTTCCTCTAGAGGCAACCCTGGGCTTGTTGGCATTGGTGGAATTGGTAGAGACTGTATGGCTTTGGTCATTTTTAATTTCTCCATCCATAAGGGGTGGAATACCAATAATCTTATGGAAGGAATGGTGATTCTTTGGGCTACTGAGCATGCTTGTGCCTTGGGTTGGTGTAGGGTTATCTATGAATCTAATTCACAGATTTTGGTTAATTTGTTGCTTGAGAGAAGGGTGGTTGATGTTAATTGGTAGATTGTGGTGGTGGTTAGACAGATTTGGCAGAGGTGCTCTACTTTGGAGGAAGTGTCTTTTGTCCATATTCCATGTGAATGGAATAGGGCGGCTAATTGTCCAGCCAAGTGGGCTTCTGAGCATGAGGATAATTGGAGGATTGAGGGGTGGAGACAGTTATCTCTTGAGTATGCTCTTGAACTTGAGAGGCTCATCGCTGATGATATGGAAGGATAAGTTGATGATGGTTGCTGGGTTGGTGGTTTGGTTGGGGCTTGATGTTCTGGGTTTTCTTTTGTGGGAGCTGTTTGGCTTCCTCATTCTTATGTACTAATTTTCTTCCATATTCAATAAAGTTTTTACCCCTATTTAAAAAAAAAACCAAAAAACAAAAAAATGTCTCAAACAATGAATAAATAACTCTAAGAGAATTATAAAGATGAATTATATAGAAAAATGATTAAGGAACAATTATCAAAATTATTTAAAAAATGAAGATATAAAGAAAATAATAATAATTTCACAAAAGAAAAAAGTGAAATTATATATGAAATATAAATTTGAAAAATAAATAAATGATTCAATTAAAATTAAAAAAAAAGATGATTAAAATAAAAAAAAGGTTATAATATATATAACTTATAATATATATTAATAGAAATTAATATATTACTTAGGTTACTTTATTTACAAATAAAAGTAGCAATAATATATATAACTTTTACATTATATATATTATTCTAGGTCTTTATTATATATAATAAAGACCTAAAATAATATAGGTTATCATATGTACCTATATATTATAGGTTACAATTATATGTATGTGTATGTGTATGTGTATATATATGTATATATGTGTATATATATACACATCATGAAAAAATTATTAATGAAAAAAAATATAATAAGCAAGTTATATAATAAAATATTAAAATCATAGATACCAAAGATATTAGTCTAATGGAAAGAATAATACAATTTGTATTTTATTTTGTTATTTTAATAGTGTGATTCCAAATCTTTATAAAATAGTTTATTGATTGATTTTTGTGAGATTTTTTTTAATAAAAAAAAACAATTACATACATTAAAAAATCATTCTTTAAAAAAATGTTTACCTACAGATCCATCAATAACACACATAAATTTTTCACCAATCATATGCACAAGAAATATTTTTTATAATTTGTAAAGTTAAATATTTTACAAGTTAACTTTACAAAATTGATTTTTTTTTAAATATTATTTTAATTGATTGAAAACTAAATTATTAATAACTAGTTAACTAAAAAAAGCTAAACTCGTTACATTAATACTATGCCAATAACAAACTTACTAATAAGTAGTAGTACTCTTAAATTATTCTTATCAGTTGTTTCTTAATATAAACTATATATACTCATTTTCTAATTCTATTCACTTCAATACTACTGAGATACAATTAATCACACAATTCATTAAAAAATCACCCCTCATATCATCACAATTCATATTCACCACATTTAATGTTTCATTAAATGTTGACAATGAGCATGCATGTATCTTGAGAAAATATTAAATTAAATAGTAGGTTTGATGTTTATTTAAATTGAGAACTCTTGTCTACATTTGTTAACTGAAATCAATTATTTCACAAATTTTAATTATGTAAATGGAATCAATCTTAAGGATAAATTAATTTAGATAAAATAATAAGTTTAGAATAATAAATTAGATTATTAGGATACTTATTTTATGAAAGTAAGTATGATAGATAATCTTAGTTTCTTAATTGAAGAATGTAAATTTTTAATAAAAGTTTTGGTGAATGACTATTATTAGTTTAGGAAATGTGATCTCACTACAATAAATGTTTATGAATTTCAAACGGATTTTAGCCTTATTTGAAATTATGTTTATAATTACTAATTTCGTCTCTAAGCTTGTATTTGATCTTATATATTACAAAAGTCTCATATATATTATTGCCAATATTATCCTTTTCTATAAAAAAATTCCTAGTGTTTAGTGCTTGATAGTATTTAGAAATACTTAGAAGGTATTGTGATTATGTTTTACGAAGATGATTTCTCCTAGTTCAATCACTAGAAACATATGATATAGCTCAAAGATAATAGACAAAGGCCCAAGGGCCCAATATGGTGTAAGCATATTTCTTGCTCCTTTTAATCCACCAAATCAAAATGTTTCACTATTCATGACCTTTTGTATGCTCTAGAATGAGAGAGAACTTATGTATTATAAATAATGTAAAAGGAACACATTGAATACATTTAACTATTATCACATATGCAATTAGTCTACTCAAGATTCAAAAATTAATAGCAGTCAATAGACAAAATTTTGAATTTGAATTTTAGAAAGGCAAGGATCAAGTTAGCAACCATAGGGTTAATCTTTGTGAAAATGGCCTTATATGAGAAAACTATCAAATTTAGATGTATAAAGGCTATGATTGTTTAGGTGTATGAATAGGAGTTATAAATGTGTAGATTAGGTTAATTACATATTTAGGGGGCTAAATATGTAATCATATGTGTGTATAAGTGTAGATTACGAGGATTCATCAACCCCAAGGCCCCAAGTCATGAGAGAGCCCCAAGGAATGAACTACCCTAAACTACATTAGGTTGATCAATAGGAAATGACAAGAGTTTTAAAAATTAGGTGAGCAGACTACAAGGGTCTCAAACTGTGACTTAGAAAGCTCTCAATCTAAGAATGGAAGCATGAGAATTAGAATTCAGTGTACCATACTAGAGTCTCGGGGAAACACTAGCATCATGTATAGACAACAAGTTGAATAACAACTAAATACATCCAGGGTCTACTAACAACCTGAATAATAGAGTTTTATAGTTTGATAGTTTGATATTGAAATGTAGAAATAAACAATATGACAAGGAAAAAATTGGAAAATAGTTAATCTAGTGATGAAAATGATAAGGAAAGAGTAGGAAAAGATACCACTCACAAACAGTCTAGTTCTCCAACTAACTATGAATGGACGAACCTACACCTACACAGACAGAAATGAGAAAAGTGTTGTGTTTTGTTTTGAGGTCTACTTTAATCAAACCCCCATTTTTTTGTTTCGACCTCCATGAATAGCTAGATATGTAATATTAATGATATATAAAAAAGCAATAAAGAAAAGAATAAAATGACACAATAATATAGCTCGAGAAATGAAAACTTGGATAACACTCTACAAGATGATAGATCATGCAAAATGAAAAGACACAATGTTACATGTAAGAACCTATCCCTTGTGGCCTTGTTGATCCTATTAGTTTTTGATGGTTTCTATGTTATATTCTATGTTCTTTTATGTTGGATAGTAAACATGAGTGATGGTTTTTGTTACACCATGAAGATGTGCATATTCTTCATTAATCCAATATAATGGTTGTGAATTCTTGTGATAGTCACATGAGTTCCATTCTTTGTCTACATAAATATGCAAAGATCAAGATGCTTAGTTATTGGTAATATTATTCTGTATATTAAGTGGATTACATTATGTTAGGTGATTACATATTATAGATATGAGTGGGTGTGATTATGAAGATAATTATTGATATTCAATGTTACTTATAGTGGTATGAACTATAAATTAAATATTATACTAACATTAGTGGTGATATTTTGATAATAGATAGTATTCACTCAATTGTTCCTTGACTCAATAATAGGTAGCATACGAGTAAGTAGTCTTACTATTTAGATTAGCAGATCTAAATTTTCTAGTTGACTATTATTCTTGGAATTTTTAATTAATAAGTCATTTTTTTTAATTATTATTAATCATGAGTAATATTGACACAGTTTTTTGGTTGAGTAAATAGGTAAAAATTGGCCAATGTTGATCAAGGGATCACATAGCTACTTCCTTTATTGTATCCTTGTGAAATATTATTTTTTTCATGGACCTGTGATTTAACCTTGTTTTGTGTGGTATGGGTTATGTAGGTGAGAGTTATTTTATTAGTCCCATGTGTTGCTTTATTATTATGGTCACTTATTTTATGTTTTATTAAGTTCTTATGCAGTCTTAATTGCTTAAAAGGTTTCCTAGGTGATAGGATTTTGGGGTTGGGGTATTTTTATTCCATAAAACCCACTCTAATTACTCACTTATGAAAAGTGACAAAAATTGGAGTTGAAAGGGTTGTTGGTGTTAGAGTAAAGTAATTAATTAACCTTACTCTCCTCTTAAGATTTCACTTTATGCACACATATTAGTCATTTAATAATTAATATTTAATTATTAAATGCACTCACCTTAGGGTTAGGTTTTCCTTTTTGGAGTTGATATCCTTTATAAGGATTGATATCTTGTATCGTATTCTCTTCCTGATTCATTTTTTCTCTGATAATACATCTTACACTTTGTCAAAGCCAAAACCCTTGTCTTGTTCTCTCTCTTTCTCTATGACAGGTTTCTTGCATGCAGGTATTCTTTGGGTTCTGTGGATTTGTATTTCTCAAATCCTACATGGTATCAGAGCCAGATCTACTACATCTTTTTCAATTTTTGAAAGAATTAGGGATCTAGGTTTTGGTTGCTTCAAATCTGTGTTTGTCTTCTATTTTTATTTGGAATAGGGGGGTTCTTTTCTTGGAGCACTTTGAGCCCAAACGGACCTCACCGTTGAGCTCGCAGCGCCCAAAAACCCCTATTTTCATATAATACACATCTGATTCAGACACGGTTGCACCAGAAGGCAAAAAAAAAATTTCCTCAGAGCCGTACGACCCCAAGGCACATAGTTCGAGGCAAAAAAAGGCGAAAAATCACAAAAAAATCAAAAAAAATCAATTTTTTGTTTTTTTTCTGGCCCTGCCAGTTTAAACTCATGCGTTGCCACCCCTCGGCCAAGCGGCCACTAGCAGAGGTGGTGGCCACCACTTCCAGCAGCCGGGCCACCACCTCCCCCAGCGGGCCACCTAGCCACCGGCGGCTCTCCGCCAGGCTCTCCGCCCGGAAACCGCCCGCTGAGCTCTGCCGATGGGCCGCCACCGTGCAACTAGAGTGTCGCCCGGACTTCACCCTCCACCAGCACGCCACTCCGCCCAGCCCCTGGTCGCCCAGCAGACCAAGGGTCCCTTTCTTTTTAGCCCCTGAGGGCTCTGGAGGGCCAGATTGAACTTTTTCGAGCAACTTTATGAAATCGGGTATAAAATGGGCATATGAGCTCCATTTTTTGCAAACAAATAGTCCTTGAAAAGCTGCTTCTAGCACCGTTCTGCTGGATTAGGTCTGATTTCCTATTTTTTCCGTTTTGATGTTGTTTTCCTTAGTCAAAGCCATAACTTGTTTTTTGCACTCTTGGAGCCATATCTTTTGCATACGGACTCCGTTTTTCGTAAACAAATAGGCGTCAGAAAGATGATTTCATGCTCTTTATAGATCTTTCATATATTTCATTAGTAAATTCTTCAAGTACTCAAAAAAATTTCTCAACCAGTTACTGCTTTCTCTTGCTTTTTGGCTTTCAGTTTGTACTGGGGATTGGTTTTTTGCATTGTGGGGGGTGATTTTTCTTGCTTTCTGTTATTTACATTAGAAAACTAGAATCTAAAAACACAAAAACAAAACAAACAAACCCCTTCTGCATCTTTTGTCTAGTTCTGAAAGACCACTTAATAATAATTAAAAAATTTAGAGTAGTTGAGGCACAGTTCACAGGATGGCCGACATATCTATTGAGCCTCTCACACTGCATAATTATCACACTTGGAAGGATCGCATGATGACTCTTCTCCAGTCTCAAGGGTTATGGTCTTGTTTGGATGAGGTTCAGCCTCAGTTGACTCACCCCTTTGAGGTTATACAACACAAGAACAGTATGGATTAGGCTATGGGATTGATGGCTTTACACATTTTCGATAGTCTCCTATTTCATCTTGAGGGTTGTCTCACTCCTCAAGCCATTTGGACCAAGTTTGATGTACTTTTTGGTACTGTCAATCAGTTCAGAGCTTTGTAGCTTGAGGCTGAGTTAACTTCTTTGGTACCTAATTCTCTCCAAGCTTCGGGGTCCATTTCAGATCTTCTCTTCGACCTTATATTCCACCATGGATGCCTTGGGTGCTCGACATGTCATGCCTTCTTTTGAGGTCTTTTGTGATCGTTTGACTCATGAGCAAGACAAGCTCACGCAGTTGGATTCACTTTCAGGTTCACAGAATCAAGCATTGGTAACTCAGTCCTCCAAAGGAAAACAGAAGTAGAAACCAAAGCCTAAGAAAGATTCAAGGGCTAGTGAGAATTCCTCCAAGCCACCACCTAAGTCTGATTCAAAACCATAGCTCAATTCTAAATAGGGAAATCTTCAAAGTCTGGTGAGTCTTCCTCCAAGACTAATAAGAAATTAGGAGATCCTTGCAATTTTTGTGGCAAGGAAGGACATCCAATTTCCAGGTGTTGGAAACATTTAGAGGCTTTGGAGGAAGCCATACAGCAGCATAATATCAGTGCACCTTAGCCTCCTTCAGAACCCACAGGCAAAGGTCATACTCTTTCTACATGAGCATTGTCCTCAGAATCCACTTGGATTCTAGATTCTGGTGCCTCTCACCATATGACACACATAGAGGATTTGGTCACTGCTCTTGCCCCTACAAGCACTAGACATATTGCAGTTGGTGACTCAGCACAATTTTTAGTTCAGGGTTCTAGTACTATTTCATTGGATGGTGGTTATTTATAGGATGTGCTTTTGGTTCCTGACATTTTGACAAACCTTCTATCCGTTTATCAAATTTGCCACTCTGGCTCTGGTAAGACAGTTGAGTTCTCACCACATGATGTGGTTATTCAAGACCTTCATGATCCTGACTTGGTTGTGGCTACTAGGAGTGTGGATTCTACATCACGCTTATATAGATTTGATGGCTTTGAGAGTTTAGACACTGTTGGTTCCTCTCTTATATCACATGCAGATTCAGTGAGCAGGCTTTGGCATGAGCATTTTGGCCATGTCAATTATAGATATCTACAGCAGATGAGTACTCAAGCACTTGTGATTGGGCTCCCACAGATTTCTTGTACTGATGGTGTATGTCAAGGTTGTGTTCTTGGTAAACATCATCGAGATCCTTTTCCTAAGGGTTGAGCCACTCATGCTAGGGCACCCCTAGAGTTGGTACACAGTGATCTTATGTCCTTTCTGACTCCTTCCTTTTCAGGGGCCTGCTATGTGCTCACTTTTATTGATGGCTTCTCCAAACGTACATGGGTGTACTTTCTTAAGTACAAGTCTGATGTCTTTGAATCATTCAGGACTTTTAAGACATTTGTGGAGAAGCAATATAGACTTTCTATCAGGAGGATATGCACAGATAATGGGGGGAAATATTTTAATCAGGCTTTTACAGATTTTTGTAATGAGCATGGTTTATAGCATCAGTTTATAGTCCCTTACACCCCTCAGTAGAATGGTGTTGCTGAGAGAAAGAATAGAACCTTACGGGAGATGGAAACTTGTATGATACAGTCTCAAGCTATGAGTTCTTCCTTCTGGGCTGAGGCAATCAATTGTGCCAATTATATTCAGAATCGAATACCTCATAAGGCATTACAACATATGACTCTTGAGGAGGCTTGGACCCATGTCAAGCCTAATGTTTCTACATTCCAATTTTTTGGTAGTGAGGCTTGGGCATTTATTCCTGATGCTCAGTGGAAAGCCATGGAGAGGAAGAGATGACCACTCATATTTTTTGGCTACTGTGAGGATGTTATGGGGTATAGGTTGTTTGATCCTAATTCCAGAGAGGTCTTGTTTTGGTGGGATGTCCAGTTTGATGAGCGTTATCCTCAGATGGATTCTCCATCACCAGCTTCTACCTCATTGCCTACTCCTCCCTCTTCATCTCTTGAGGATGATGTAGATTATGATCCACCATCTCCACCACCACCACTTGCTCTATCTTTGCCTAGGTGGGCCCGTGTTACTGTTGATGTAGCTGGTTCTTTGGCAGGTGATCCTTCAGATACTCATCATACTTGTGCTCAGACATCTGGTTCTAGTCTTTTGAGTCATGCCATTTTGGATGATCCCCAAAAGTTTTCAGAGGTGACAGGTCACCTTGAGTAGGATAGGGCCATGGATGAGGAGTATTCTTCTTTGATGAAGAATCATACTTGAGATCTTTGTCCTCTTCCTAAGGGAAGAAAGTTGGTCCGGTGCAAGTGGGTGTACCATACCAAGTATGCTACAAATGGTTCTATTAATAAGTATAAGGCACGTCTTGTTGCAAAGGGGTTTTCTCAAGTAGAGGGTATTGACTACTCTGAGACCTATGCTCCTGTGTCCAAGATGAATTCTATATGCCTGGTACTTTCACTTGTAGCTTCATAGGGATGGAAAGTGTTTCAGATGGATGTGAAGAGTGCCTTCTTGCATGGAGACCTACATGAGGAGATCTATATGGAGTAGCCTCAAGGATTTTTGTAGGACAATTCTTTGGTTTGTAGACTTTGGCGTTCATTGTATGGTCTCAAATAAGCCCCTCGAGCTTGGTATGAGAAGATGGACTCTTTCTTGCTTTCCTCTCACTTCACACACTGTCATTCTAATCACACAGTGTATATTCAGCATTAGGAGGGTGATATTTTGATTCTTGTGCTATATGTAGATGATCTCATCCTTACAGGTAGCTCATCCTCCATGATTCAGAGTGTTCAGAGAGCTTTGATGGAGCAATTTGAGATGACAAATCTTGGTCTCTTGCACTTCTTTCTGGGTCTTCAGGTTATCCAGTCTTTGGATGGGATTTTCATATTTCAGGAGAAGTATGCTATTGATATGCTTCAGTGATTTGGCATGCTTGATTGCAAGGCTACCCCCACTCCATTTCAGTCAGGTGTTGTTTTGTCTTCCACTTGGTCTACTCCTTCAGTAGACCCCACTTTATACAGGCAGTTGGTTGGCAGTTTATTGTACCTAACACATTCTCATATTGATCTTTCCTTTGCGGTTGGCCTTGTCTCTTGATTCTCCCATGATCCTCATGAGAGCCATTGGCAAGCAGCCAAATGTATTTTGAGGTACATTCAGGGCACCACTCATTATGGCATTCACTACACTTCAAGATCCCCTCACATCATTGGCTTCACTGACTCCGATTGGGCTGGTGATGTCAACGATCGGAAGTCTACTTCTAGCTTTTTTTTTTCCTTGGTTCTAGTCCTATCACATGGTCTTGCAAGAAGCAGTCTACTATTGCATTATCATCTATAGAGGCTGAGTGTCGTGCAGCAGTGTTAGCCAGCCAGGAGGTTTTATGGCTTCGGCAGTTGATGATAGAGTTTGGGTTTCCTCTAGATAGTCCCACTATTCTTTGGTGTGACAATCAGAGTGCCATTCACATTTCTTGCAACCCAGTGGAGCATCAGCGGACCAAGCACATTGAAATCCACATGCACTTCATCAAGGAGTTGATTCAGGATGGTTCTCTCATCTTGGAGTACATTCCTATAGAGGAGTAGGTTGCAGACATCTTCACTAAACCTTTGGCATCTCTGCACTATCTTCAGTTGCGCTCTATGCTTGGGGTGAAGGAAGTTGTCCTTGGGGGGTCTTCGTGAGGCCTTCCTTCCTTCATGTTTTTTTTAGCATGTTTCTTTATCTTTTTTTGGAGAGGAGTTTTTTCCCACTGGGTTTTCTCCTTTACTCCACTTTATAGAGATTTTTTTGTATTGGGTACCTAATCAGGCCATGTTGTTGGGACCCTCTGTTGCATTGTAGTTCCTTTGCTTTCTTCTGCATTGTTTGTAGCTGCATTGTAGCTCATCTTAAGGGGGGGTGTTAGAGTAAAGTAATTAATTAACTTTGCTCTCCTCTTAAGATTTCACTTTATGCACACATATTAGTCATTTAATAATTAATATTTAATTATTAAATGCACTGACCTTAGGGTTAGGTTTTTCTTTTCAGAGTTGATCTCCTTTATAAGGATTGATCTCTTATATTTTATTCTCTTCTTGATTCATTTTTTCTCTGATAATACATCTTACACTTTGTCAGAGCCAAAACCCTTGTCTTGTTCTCTCTCTTTCTTTGTGATAGGTTTCTTGCATGCAGGTGTTCTTTGGGTTCTGTGGATTTTTATTTCTCAAATCCTACAGTTGGGAAGTTGAAAATTAGGTTGTCTTTTCCCCTTCCATTTATTCTCTCTATTTGTGTGGAGGAGGAGGTTTTCTCTCTTTGGGATTTTTGGATTGTTCTTGAGTTCATGTTTGGTTTTCATTCTACATTTTTGAGTTCCTACAATGTTTGTGGAGATGGAAAAGAAATGAAAGAGATTTCTTGGAGAAATTCCTCCACAAGTTGGATAGAAAACTTTCTTGGTGAGGTCTAGAGCTATTTAGTTATCTATATTTGTTGATTTGCAATGAGTTTGTTGTCAAATTGATCTTTCTTATAAAAGAATCTATGTGAAATTTGATGTCTAATCTCTTGTTTGGTTGCAAGTAGTGTGTTGGCATTTGCATTGGTTGATTCTTCCACCTTGCTTAGTTTAATTTCATTTATACCCTTTTTGTGTGTTAAAATAAAGAAATATGAATGCAAGATGTTGTGATATGCAAAGTATGTAAAGTGTAAACTTGTCTAGGAATCCTTGTGACTAGTGGCTTTAATGTGGAAAGTTTAGTAATCTGGATGTTATATGTTATACTTTGGTTGTGGATCCTATGTGGAAAATATTTTGTGGAAGTGCTATGTGACCCTAGCTTGGCGGTGGATTGAGTCTCAATCCTATGGTTGGGTGGAGAGCCCATTGGCCCATATTATTTTTTTTCTTTGTGTATCTTTGTATTTCAAGTACATATGTTGAATAAGAAAGAATATCTTGGATCTTTCAGCCAATGGATTTCAAGAGAGAAACAGGTTGATTTTGCTGAGGTACCAATATTGTTGCCCCTATGACAAATAATAATCTGTTTAAAAGTAGTTTCACATATTTGATCATAAAATCTGATAAACATGCTATTGAAGTATATAATTTAATGGGTTTTTCTACTATTAATCTCAAAGAAACATATTTAAAAGAATTGTATTAACCTAGATCACCAAAATTATGATTTATTAAGTAAAGATTGACATCCTTATTCACAATAAAAATCAATCATAAAATAGTCTTACAAATCTATTTACACACAATGAAAGACAAAGAGTTAGAGGATAAAATTTAAAGGGTTTCTAAAAATCAAATATTTGTAATTTAACATATCCAAAAATCAAAGAAACCAGTAAAGCAAATAGAATTTTATGATTAAAACATTATTGTCTCCTACTTTGAAACTAAAACAATAAATTGAAAACAAAAACAAATTGAGTGAAACCAAGTTAGGCTATCATGAAGGAAAGAGAAATATCTAAAGGAAATCTTCAATCAAAAAGACAGAAACATGAAAATAAACCCTTACATGGATTCTTAAGTTATTTAAAAAAAATAGTTTCTAGTTATCCATTAAGAGCCTTAATTGTATAGTGCTTAGAAATATTGGTTCCAAATTGTTGATTTTGTTTATTCTCTTATTTTCAGGATTGTATTCTTTTTAGAGAGTTTAATTATTTATTTGGTTTATTAGTGGATGAAAAATATCTCCATTTTATCCAAGAATAAGAATATTTTAATTTATATCAAATTAATTTGAACAACTTATCATAGAAGAGTGTAGGCATTCTAAGAAAAGTTGGTAATTGAAATCACCTAAGAATTGTTGTAAGAAGAATAATAATTTGGGTAGAGTTATGAAGTAAAGAAATAAGGTTTAATTTGTGAATTATAACCTTAAAGCTTCTAAATCCATTAAATTATAGTTACTAGCAAATGTTAATGAGCTAAATAGTCGTGAATTATGTGTATACTAGAAATATACATAATCAATCTCAAGTTATTGAGTTATTAGTCCTATAACATTGGTTTGTTCAATATTGGATGGTATAGTTCTTGTTAGCTTATTTCTTATAGGTTTATGCTTTTAATATTGGTTTAAAGTGTTTTTTAAATTATTGTAACTTTCATTTCTAATGATTAGGCATTAATTAGCTCACTTGGAAAGGTAAATAGATTGAGTTTGATTCACCACTTACGGTGCATTTTTAGTATTTGAAAATCCATTGCACATATTTTTGGGGTTAACTTAATGTTGTTGTGAAGATTTAATACTAACCATATCAAAATATGTTCTATGTTTATGTGTAGATTAAATGAATACAGATGATATTGACAATTACTATAAAGTTAGAACAATAATGTTTAATTTTAAAAATGAAAAGTCATTCATTTTGTTTGTATTAGCTTTGGGTCTATACATTATCAGAATCATCATAAATTAATGATTATGAAATTCCTTAGTAACATTATCATTATTACTATTATTATTATTATCATTCCCTCTTGTAAATTTAATTGTTGGATTAGTAGAGAAAGTATCTAACCTAAAAATGGAGCATGCAAGAATTCATCATTATTGTAATTAAATCCATAACATTAGACAAGTTTTAAATTAAGTATGTTATCTTTAATTATTCTATTGAATTACTTACTTCTCTTATTTAGTTACTTTCTAATGTTATTTTTGGTTAATCTTGAGGAGGGAATTGCATTAAATTCCCTACTATAAGCACTCAAGTCCAATAGAGGGAAGAAGAGAGTAGCACCACCACATTAAGGAGACAGAACTTCATAAACTTGCAATGATGATGGTGTTGAAGCAAAGAGACCCAAGTAGAAGGCTAGTAGCAACAAGATAGAGCAATAAAATGATCAAGAAGTATGAGAGAATGAGCTTGAGAATGAGAAGAGTATGAGAGTGAGTTAGAGAATTTAGTAGCATGAAATAATGAGTTTGAATTAGCAAAAAGGAGGAAAGGAGTCAATTTTTTTTGGTCAAGACCCAGTAGAGGACATTACCTTCACGACTAACCAAGAAACATAATGCTTCTATGAATCTCAAAGGCATGAATCTAACAGAATGGCAGTGCGATACGAGGACATTATGTGCACATCCCCAAAAATATATTCCTCCACCAAAGAAAAAACATAAGGACGTGTGGGAAGATCAAAAAGGCAGTGATGGGTTTATGCATATTTGTACTTTTAATTCTAAAGTAAGGATAAATAAATGAGAAATTTTCCTAGAGTGAAAATTTATGCCATTAAATTTTTTTCCCACTAAATAGAAAGTATATGTCTTAGTGCATATGTGAGCTAAATAGAAAGAAGTTGAAGAGAGTATACCAATAATGTTGAGGAAACAGATCTACAATCTAGAATACCTAGAAATGAAAGAGGGAGCTCCACAAGTTCTTGGTCTTGCAAAGCTTGTTGTGATCTCACCACAAACATGTTATGTGAAAAATATAATCATAAGAAACACATTCATATGACACAAGAAAACAAAATCCAACACAATAAGACACAATCTGACTAGATACATTGATCAAATAGATAAGCATGTGGCTATTGCGAACTACATTGTAGGATAGTCACAAAAATGTGGGTCTAATTAGGCTGCCCCAAGCTAGACACCAAGATATAAGATGTCTAACACCAAGAGACTTGACATCAAATATACAATAAAGAAATACATTTCAAGACACCAAAGAGATTATTTTGAAAAGAAATCTTTCAATAGGGGTTCCTTCGGCAGGGAACCCTTCAAGACACCTAGGGGCCCATTCAAATGAATGCACCAATTGAAAGAAACTACATTTTTGTAAGTTATTTTTTCATCAAGGGATTATTTTGAAATATCTTTCATTAAGGAATCTATTAGAAAGAATATTCCTTTTCAAATGGAATTTTTTAAACTCTTTCATTTTAGAAAAAGTACTCCTTTTTCAAAGGTAAGTTTTCAAACTCTTTTAGACATGAGATCCTTTTGGAAATAAAATTTCATCCAAGAGCCTCAAGATAATATAACATTATGGAAAATGAGAGATGTCAATAAGGGATTATTTCATCAAGGAATTCATTTTAAAGAAAATTTGACACCAAGGAATCCTTTTCAAAAGAATTTTTCTTATTGAAAATTATAAAAATATGGTATACCCCATTAGGATTGTGTGTGCTACAAAAAAGGAGCACATGGCATCCTAAGGAGAGAAAGGAGAGATAGAGATGTTATGGCACACAATGCATGACAAGATATATTTATGCTATGTTGTCACACACATGTGAGGGACAACGCATAAAAACCAAAACATCAAGAAGCAAATAAAGATAAATTAATCAAGAGACAAGGGGATCCAAGAACTAGAGGTCATATCTATTCATAGATAGATATAATATAGTGTATGAAAAAATGGTCATAAATCCCCAAAGTTATCAAAACATGAAGAGCACATCAAGAAAAAAATGAAAATAAAAATTTAGTCAACATGGAAGAAGGCATAAATTCCCCCAATACGTTGCATTATCTCCAATATCAAAAATAAATTTCACAACACATAGAAGAATGATGATACAAATAGAAGAAGTGTACAAAATAAATTCACACCTATATCCAAGCACCTACAAGGGTAGAAAGAGTCCTTTAGGAAGGATCACAATCATAAAAATAAAAGCATGGGAGAACACAAACAAACAAATCAATCTACACTATAGATAAAGAAAAGGTAACACCCTTTTACTTGCCTGCAACATGGGTCAAGGAAGAAGGCCCCTCAAGGTCTTCTTCACCAAGTTCTTGTGAAGAAAAATTCATTGATCTTACAAAGATCAAAGATAGAGCTAGGATATCATCCACTGAATTGAACATGCACTTTACCAAAGTCCCATGTGTTAATAGGGTGGGAGAAGAATGAGACACTCGAGATTTATTTCCAACCTCATCAAGAGGGGTAGTGACAAATTCTAGGGAAGAAGAGGCCACCTCCATCATGAGGACAGTGCAAGCCAAGATAGAACTAGCTTCTGAAGAAGGTGAACCCTTCTTCCAACCTCCACTCATAGCGAGGTCATCCCCCAACTCGTGCTTCAATAGAAGATGTAGAATCCCTATAGAAGAAGTGGAAATGAATGAGGAAGGAGATAAAGTCACAACAAAAATGACCATTGTATTCAACATTTATATGGGTTGAGAGAGTGGAGGGATGTCCAGAAGGGACATCAAGAGAGGGGGCTCCATAGAGGGAGCAATACAAACTTATATCCTTTTGGGGTGAGTGTGATCAAGACTTGTTGGAGGAGTCGAAGGAAAAATAGATGTAATGGGAACTGAGGTAGAAACAACATACGAAAGAGGAATAGTAGCAAAATATGTAGAGATAGGCATCACCGACTCCCCTCATATCTTCTGCAAGGTGATGTGTTTAGTAGACAGAGCCTTTTGTTGTTCTTGCACTCATGTGCAAGTTGATATGTTAGTTGTGGGAACTATAAGATGTTGTGTGAGAAGATATCAGAGGCTGCTACTCAGCAACAAGAGTATTCTTCATGACTATTTTCAGTGTAAGGATTGTGTCTTGGGCAGAAGAAAGAGGAGGAAGCATAGGAGTAGAAAGGGATGCCTTGGTGGTGGGCCTCTTCATATTCTCTACCTTAGGAGTAGGTGGAAGAATAGTAGGAGTCTGCATAGAGAAAGGATCTAGAAAAACCCAATGGGAAGACATTCCCCTACCATAGACAATGGTTCATGGTACTGTGGCTAACACGGGAAGTTCAAAAGGTTGATGCTTCACTTTTTACCATGCGAGCACTATCACACTTCCCATGTGAGGCATAGGAGTAGAAGTTATAGATGTTGCAGCAAGATGAGAAGTAGAAGAAAATGGAACCATAGATACAAAAGGAGAAGGCTCTAGAGCACAAGTAAGCTTCCCCTTTCCCTTGGATGTGGTAGAAGAGGCAAGTTGCTATTGCACTATCATAGAGGATTTAATAGAGATAGTATAAGGAGATAGTGAATAAATAGCCTTCATCTTTGAGCCCCTAGTCTTATATTTAATATAAGCCTCATATAAAAAATCTCCCCTCAGAGGGAGAGGTCTAATCAGGGTAGGCTAGAAGTGATCTAGTGAGAAGCCCCCACATGACACGAGTGATTCATAGTCACTATCATGCACCATAAGCACAGTTTGTCCATCAAGGAACTTTAAAAATTTATGAATTACAGAGGCAATGCCATTCATAGAGGATAGCCGGGGGATTCCTAACCTAACACTAAATAGGTCATACTTTAGAAGGATAACAAATGAGACATCAACAACCTTGGGTCCTACCGCAATTGATAAAAAAATAACACCCATAGGGGCCATAGAGAGTCCATCATGGTTATGAAGAGTGGTCTCTAACTCTTTGTATCTCTCCTTATGTAAATTGTTTATAAATACAATTTCCTCTATAAGCACATTAATTTGGTTTGTCAAATCAACTAAGATGCTAGTTATGACATTTCAATCAATCCAAGTAGGAATATATAACAAGGAGGGCTCTTTATTAAGAGGCTCATCATGTGAGTTCAAAATTATATCAGGTGTAGCACTCACATTTTTACAAAGATGGATATGCATGAACAAAACCATATTCATGTACTTAGATGGAACTAACTCAAAAGATGTAGAATATTGTATTACTAAATTTATAAAATGAGGGGGAAATGAATTAGTGTAAATTTCCAGCTCAAAATTAGCCTTGGCCACAAATTTATTAGAATTTTGTTTCTTCCCATTGAGACAAATAGTCTCATCATCGATGCAGTCCTAGATCTCATGATGTAGATGAACATATTACTCAATGTCATGTTCATGCACTCAGTGGAATTGAAAAAATTGCTACTCATCATACCATTTAGGATATGGCTTATTTAGATGTCAGGATTCTAGCAATGTCAAAACTTTATATTTTAACTTCTTTAAAATAGTAGTATAAGACAGATAGTTTTGTGAAATGTCTATTGCACCCTAGGCCCTTGTCCTTAGATGTAGAGACCATGTTTGTAATAGCTTTTTTTTGCTAGAAACTGACACTAAAGATTGGCTATCAGGACAAGTCATGCGAGGATGAACTCCTAAATTGTGTAACCATCTATTGGCATTCATGAAGTGCAACACATAAGTGTGCAAATGAAGGATACTTCATCATGGAAAACTTCTCTTTCCATTGTTTCTATAAGTTCCCAATGAATACCTTTTGAACATCTAAATCTAGTAAAGGATAAGAAATTTTTGAAAATAACACTTGATAGAAAGCAATAAAATTAGTTACCTTTTAATGGTCCCCTTACATGCATTAGATGAGATTTGAAAAAGTCATCTTGGTTCTGATGTTAGCTTGGAGCTACCTCAGGAACTAGTTTACCAACCAATCAAATGAGAAGATAGAGTTATTTGATAAGGAATAGTAACACTCAAGGGTAGTGTCCTTAAGGGGTCTCGAAAAAATATTAGGCATTAGAGAATCGTGATGGAAGAAATCAATGCCCATAGCATTAAATGCCAAAACATGCATTTGAGGATCTCCATTACCACCATATGTTTCAAATTTTGGAATCTCCATCCCTTGAGGGATAAGAGTGTTTAAAATAGCAATAGATAGAGGAATATGATGGAAGAAAGGTTGAAAGATAGGTTGAGAGGTAAAGATAGATAGGATCACTAACGGGTTTTGCATCTAACACATATTCTACAACAAGGCATTCAAGACAGGGTCAGAGGATGAAACATAACCAGTGGAACCTCCACTAGAACCACCAAATCCACCATTCCCCACACTAGTAGAAACCCCACCATTGGGACTAGCATGGGCTCTGGGATTACTACCAAGAATATTAGGACTGGTGGAGTTGAAACCCAAGGGTACCATGTTTACCTTAATGATAGGGTTCAATCAAGGACTAGAGCTGGTTTCAACACAAGGGGAAGTCTCAGCCATACAAATCAATGCCTTAGGAATTGAGACTTCTATTTGTCTCTCAATTTTCTCGGCCCCAAGGTCTCAAGAAAACCTCAACCTGGGATTGTATGATGAGACATGAGTGTCCAAAATATTTGCAAGGCCTGAAAGAAATTCTAGATCTACCTGTTCTTTGTGCAGCATACCTCTTAAGCTATTGACAAGCTTAGCAACTTTATCCATAGTCATTTCTTTCCCTAGATATTTCTCAAACTCCCCAATTCTTCTGTCTAGAGAAAGAAGTTTCTCTATAGTAACCTTAAGAGAATCATCTTCCTCCACAAATGAATTGAAAGGAAAAGCAGTAGGTGTAGGGACATGCAGAGCTTCCCCAAAAGGGCTAGAGAAACTTGCATTTATTCCTAAAATTGTTTCCTCAAAGGTAGGACCTATAGTGATCTTATTAGAATCCATCTCTATATTTCATAAGATCCTTCTAACAATTTGTTTGAAGGTTGTTAATTGTGCCATAAAGCTCATAAAGATTAACATCACACAAGCTCATGATACACCCAAGATACGAGAGAAAGATATCTGACACTAAGAAATGAAAACAAGAATTTCAGACCAAGTTCACCAAAAATGTATAGTAGGGGGACTCATCACCCCCATGGCTCTAGATCACAAGAGAGCCCCAAGGAATGAATTTCTCTAAACTAACTCAATTTGATCAATAGCTAATGATAGGTGTTTTAGAAATTAGGTGAGAAAACTACAAGGGTCTTAGACTGTAACTCCAAAAACTCTCTGTCTGAGGACGACAACATGGGAATCAAACTTCAACACATCATACTAGAGTCTTAGGGATGCATTGGAATGTTGTATATAAATCAATTTGAATAAAAATCACACTTATTACACAAATAAAATATTTTTATAGTTTGATAGTTTGATATGAAATGTATTCTAGTTCTCCAACTAACTTCAAATGGATGAACCTACACCTACACACACGAAAAATAGAAAAAGTGTCGGGTTGTGTTTTGAGGCCTATCTTAGTTAGACCCCTATTTTATTGTTTCCACCTTAATGAGAAAATATATATGTAATGATATAGATAAAAAGTGATAAAGGAAATCTAATGGAAATGCCACAATAATGTAGAGAGAAATGACAAACTAGATGCTACTCTACAAGATGATAGATGCAAATTGAAAATACACAATGTTACCTTACCTACTATAAGCACTCAAGGATGATGAAGGGAAGAACATCTAGCAGTACCACCATTCATAGGAGATAGAACTTTTTAAACCTAAAATGATGATGGTGTTTAAGCAAAGAGACCCAAGTCGAAGGCTGGTAATAGTGAGATAGAGTAAGAAAATGATCAAGAAGTGTGAGAGAATGAACTTGATAATTATATAAGTAGCATGAG
This sequence comes from Sequoia sempervirens, assembly GCA_007258455.2. Classification (NCBI taxonomy): domain Eukaryota; kingdom Viridiplantae; phylum Streptophyta; class Pinopsida; order Cupressales; family Cupressaceae; genus Sequoia; species Sequoia sempervirens. The sequence continues at coordinate 198,859,193 of VDFB02353493.1, read as the reverse complement.
ATTGAGTTAGAGAATGTAGTTCAATAGGAAAGAATGAGTTTGAATTATCAAAAATGAGGCAAGGAGTCTATTTTCATCAATCAAGACCTTGCAGAGGATGTTACCTTCGTGACCAACCAAGAAGCATAATGTTTCTATGAATCTCAAATATAGGAATGTATTAGGAAAATAGTGTGGTGCAAGGATTTCCATGCAATGCATGCACATCCCCAAAAAAATTCCTCTGTTGATGCAAAAGGACACACACTTGGGAAGATTAGAAAGATGACATTGACTTTATGCATCTATGTACTTGTAATTCTAAAGTAGGTGTAAATAAATGGGAAATTTTCCTAGAGTGAAAATTTGTACCATTACATTTTTCCCCCACTATAGTGAGCATAAGTGTCAATGTGTATGTGAGATAAAGTAGAAATAGGTTGAAGATAATATTCCAATAATTTCAAGGAAGCAGATCTTTGATCTAGTGTATCTAGACAAAAAAGAGGGAGCTCCACAATTTCTTAGTCCTACAAATATAGCTACAATCTCACCACAAACATGTTAGGTGAAAACTTTAATCATAAGACATAAGAAGACACAAGCTGATAGGACAAGACATAATCTAAGTAGATACACTAATAAGATAGATAAGCATGTAGTTGTTGCAAACTACATTGTAGGACAGTCACAAAAAGGTGGGTCTAGTCAAGTTCCCCCAAGCTAGATGCCAAGATATAAGATGTTTGACGCCAAGAAACTTGACATAAAATATCTGATAAAGAAACATGACACCAAAGAGATTATTTTGAGAATAAAGCTTTCAACAGGGTCTCCATTGATAGGGAACCCTTCAAGACACTAAGGGGCACATTCAAATGAATGCACCAATTGAAAGACACTACATTTTCCACAAGTTACTATATCATCAAGGGATCCTTTTGAAATATATTTTATCTAGGAATCCACTATAAATAATTCTCTTTTTCAAATTAATGTTTTCATACTCTTTTATTTTACAAAAAGTGCTCCTTTTTCAAAGGAAATTTTACAAACACTTTCACATAGGAGGTCTATCATTTTTGAAAAAAAAAAAATCAGCTAGGAGCCTCGAGAGAATACAAAATTTTGGAAAATGAGAGAATTCAATAAGGGGTTCTTTCATTAATGAATTCATTTTAAATAAATTTTACACCAAGGAATCATTTTTGAAAGAATTCACTTTATTGAAAATTAGAACAATATGCTAGCCTCCCCTTAGGATGGTGTGTTCTACACAAATAAGCACATGAAATCCTAAGGAGAGAAAGGAGAGGAAAAGATGTTGTGGAATGCAACAAATGATGAGATGTATTTGTGGTATGTTGTCACACACATGTGAAGGACAACACATAATAACCACAACATCAAGAAGTGGACAAAGAAAAATAAATCAAGAGACAAGGGGATTTGAGATCTTAGGGTCATATCTATTCATAAATACAAGTAGATTTAATATAGTGTATGAATGAATTATCATCAATCCCCAAAGTTCTCAAAACATGAAGAAGAGCACATTATGACAAAATGAAAATAAAAATTGGGTCAACATGGAAGAATTCCTAAATGCCTCCAACACTTTTAATCATCTTAAATATCAAAAAGCAATTTCACAATACATAGAAGAATGATGATACAAACATAAGAAGTGTATGAAACAATTTTTTTGCCTATATCAAAGCACCTATAAGGGTAGTAGGAGTCCTCCAACTAGGAACATAGACATAAAAAGACAAGCACATGGTAACACAAACACAAAAAAATATATGCTATAGATAAAGAAGAGTTACCAGCCTAGTCCTCATCGATCAACAAGTCATCCTACTCCCAATCTAGATCATTTTAAGGGGAGGGAAGGAGAGCCTACAAGGGTGGGATAGAGAGAGTGGTATTGTCTAACTCATCTACAGAAGGGCCAAGGAAGAAGGCCCCTCAAGGTCTTCTTCACCAAGCTCTTGTGAAGAAAAAGTCATTGATCTTGCAAAGGTCGGAGATTGAGCGAGTATATCATCCATTGAATTGAACATGCACTTTGCCAGAGTACCATTTATCAATTAGGTGGGAGAAGAACGAGACACCTGAGAGTCATTTCCAACCTCATCAAGAGGAGAAGTTATGAATTCTATGGAATTAGGGGTCGCCTCCATCATGGGGATGGAACAAGTGAAGAAAAAACTAGCTTTCAAAGAAGGAAAATCCTTCTTCTAACCTCCACTCATAGTGAGGTCATCCTCTAGCTTTCACTTCAATAGATGATGTGGAACCTCCATAGAAGAAGTAGAAATAGAAGAGGAAGAAAATAATAAAGCTACAGTAGACACCACCATTGTATTCAACATGTCTATGGGCTAAGAGAATGGATGGATGTCCAAGAGGGACATCAAGAGAGGGGGCTCCTTGGAGGGAGTGATGAAAATTGGTACCCTTTTGGGGTGAGCATCATTGGGACCCCCTTGAGCATCTAGAAGCAAAATGCAATGATGGGAACTAAGGTAGAAACAAAAAAAGAAACAAAATATGTGGATAGAGATGCAATTGGCTCCCCTTCCATCTTCTACAAGGTAGTGTGTTCAATGGATAGAGCCTTTTGCTTGCACTTGTTCTCATTCCCAAGTTAGTTATGTCGATTGTGGGTGCTAGAACATGTGGCTTGAGAAGAGATCAGAGGATTTTGATTAGCTATAGGAGTATCCTTCACAAATTTTTTGAGTGGAGGTATATTCTCTTGGGAAAGAGTGGGAGGAGGAAGCACAGGAGCATAAATAGGTGCCTCAATGGTAGGAATCTTCTAGTTCTCTACCTTAGCGGTAGTCTAAATAATTGTAGGTCACAGAGATTGATGAGCTAGAACCCCATGAGAATACTTCCCCTAGCATAGATAGTAGATCGTGGTACAATGGTTAACACAAGAAGCTCAAAAATGTTAAGATTCACTTTTCTCCATGTGGGAACTATCACACTTCCCATGCAAGGTAGAATTCAAAGATGGAACCATAGATATATAAGGAGAATGATCTAGAGCACAAGCAAGCTTAACCTTTCACTTGGATGAGGAAGAATAGGTAGCTTGTTTTTGCACTATCATAGAGGCTTTAACATAGATAGCATAAGGAGGCATCGCATAATTAGCATTTGGAAATGAGGCCCAAGTCTTTTATTTAATATAAGCTTTCTATAGAAAACCTCCCCTAGGAGGGAGAGGTTTGACTTGGGTAGGCCAAAAGTGATCTAGCGAGAAGCCCCAACACAACACTAGTAGTTTATATCCAGTGTCATGCACCATGTGCATAGTGCCTTCATGAGGGAACATTAAACATTTATGAATTATAGAGGCAACACCATTCATAGAGGCTTGATAAGGGATTCCTAGCCTAACTTTGAACAAGTTAGACTCTTGAATGATAACAAATGAGACATCAATAGCCTTGGGTCCTATTGATGATGATTTTACACACAACAATAGGGTGAATAAATTCTTCATAGGCAAACCACAAAGAGCCTATCCTTCTTGAAAGATATGGAATGAAGGCAACCTAAAAGGGGATTCTTCTTTAATAGGGAAAAGATTAGATTTAGTTCAATCCCAAGTCTCTGATAATCATGTCTTGATTGTATTAGGTTTTCTCTCAGGTATAATGTAATATTGATGTTAATCTCAAAGGGGATGTGGTCATTTAGAATCATATATTTCAGATACTGAGTTTTAAATTTGAACTTAAGAACAAATAACATGAAATCGAAATATTTGAAAATAATATTTCATGAACATCAACAATTTATTTGCTATCGCTTAAGTAGATTTAGCATTAAGGATTCAACAATTTCATAGGAAATGAAATATTTTCAATAAAATTTCCACCCATCCATTTTTTTTCTAACATTTTCAAGGAATTTAGAAATCTATTCTAAAATAAATCATAGAAATACTAAAAATTAAAATTTTCTCCTAGTTATTCTCCATGCATGCCCCAAAGAATCAACTAAAATAGAGAAAACTGCTTCATACTTCACCAGATTGCTTCACAATTACATATAAAACGATGCGAGCTTTTAAAGAGATGGGTTTTAGTTTGGACACCGAGTAGGTTTTCTATGCACCCTTAAATGATGCAACATATGGTCTTGTTTGGTTGAAATAACAAAACTAGCTACAAAATATTCATGATATAGGTAGCTATCTAATTGGCTCTAATATTAATCAATTTCTATGTGTATACAAAGTTTTATACCAGAATGATTAAGAAAATAGGAAAAAAGAACAAAACTCAAAGAATTTTTAGCTCTTTTGACATCCACAAATTCTAAACGTCACTAAAAAGAAAGATCCTTTGGCCTTTTATAGAACACAAGGCACAAAAAGGATAAGAAAAATACATGAGAGGAATTCCAAGGGACCAACCACATCAAATCACATGGAATATAGTGACTTATAGGAGAATTGTAATCAAATTCAATGAAAGTAAACTCCAATTACACATTGAAGTTCTTTAGGTTTTAATCTTTAATCATCAGGGTTCCTTCTTGGAACCAAAATAATCTACTCAAACAAAACTTCGGAACTTCCCACAAAATCAGAGTGATCAAGTGGAAGTTTCACACCTACACTTCAAGTTCTTCCTCGATTTGAGCATTCCAGGAATGAGTCACTCCTAGAACAAGTACACTTCTATGTTGCATGCTTGAACTCCAACGTCCCAGGACTCTAGTATTTGGCACATCTTTGCAACAAACTCTATTCCAGCATGAGCTTTTAAAGTGCATCATTGAACCTAGTAACATCATCAAATTTGTTCACAAATACAATTTTCTTGACCATCCATACCTAGATTTTGCATTGCAATCTAAATATTCTGCAATCACAAATTCCACATATTAAATCCCTTTTAAAAGAAAAACAAAAACATTTATAAACATCCCATGTAAATAAAACCATTATTCAAATGCTAGTACACAAATCTCATAAATAACACTCTTTCTAGCATATCATAAATCCTTTCACAATTATTCTTTACATATACTAGATTATTGGACTATCAAAATCATTAGGTATCCTTAAGACTTAAAAAAAAAATCAATTCATATCATTTCTTGGTACCCAGTATTTAGCTTTACCCATGAACTTTCCCCAAACTTGTGTTTTACCAGAACTTCCTTTTACTAGACTCCAAATATTGGACCAAAACACTCTATTTAGTATTTGCACCACCTTTTTCCTTTTAAATGTTTCTGGTACCCAAAAACACTTGCATTATGAAGTACTCTTTGATAAATAAAAATTTCTCTTTTCACTTCCGATGAACTTTTCAACTTGCTAGCTTGTGCCATAGGGGTTATTATTTTCCACTTGGGTCCCCAAGTCTTACAATCTTGGGGCATGTTGTAAGAACACACAACAACTTGCAACCAATAAAACCAAATTTAAACCAAACTTGAAATTAAATCACCAGTCTTAAATTATAATTTATACATATTTTAAAACAATAACTTTCACCTTTACCTAGATTTTGGCATAAAAAAGTAAAAGTCCACCAGAAACACCTATGTGTGCTCTGATTAATTCTAGTGTTTTAGAATTTAGTGAAAATAATCAATTCATTGACATTGAACTATATAATATGTTAATCTTCCAAATCCAACTAGGGATAGAGCCTTGCTGCCAATCAAGCATCCATAGCCCCGACAAGGTTATCTCTGTAATTCCCCCCAAACATAGCTCTATTGCCAACTAGGCTTCTATATTCCTAGTAGAGTTATTTGGATAGGCTAAAGAGTTGATTTTTTCTAGATATTATTGTTACCTAATTTTTGCTTCTAGCTAAATTAGGTAACTTATTATTGTGTTTGTATTTAAACATTAAAAGATACATCATTTTTTGCTAAATTTCATTAATGTACATAAAGGAGATTATCATAATAGATTGTATTATTCTAGTTTTGCAATTGCATACAAATAAGAAAGAGAACCAACATGTATTACAAATGTAATCTTTATTGATGATCATAAGTGTATAATGCCCCTCACAAGTTGAGGTACTAACTATTTTAATGCTTATGAAGAAAAGACTATACACTTATAGATAAAAGAAAGAAATGCACATAAAATGAAAAGGTACCCATCATTTCCTAGAATGATGAATCCTATTGGCCTTTTCCTACATCATCTCAGTCTTCCCTGCTTGTCCCACTTCTGTTTGATGCTCTCCTCACTGCTCCTAGGTTTCCTACATCTGAAAAAAGAGTGTTGTTGGAGAAATGAAAGGTCACTGATCAAAATATGTGCAAAGAATCCATAAACATATAATTTGATGTCCATAAGAATTAAAATAGACAACATACCATAAGTGTCCAAGAAAACAAGAAAAAAGTAATCAAACACATCTATGATATGCTTTGTTTATCTAACTTGTTTGTTCCTTGTGTAGATTTAGGACAAGTCTTTGTAATTGTTTTGATTTAGCTAATTATAGCATGTGGAGTAAAATGTGGCTCCCACAAGGGTTGAGCCCAACATGCTTCCCTCTTATATTTTTAGAAGGGATAGGAAATTGACCAACTTGATAAAATCAATGATAAACATATTCTTGATGCTTTAAATCAATATAGAATCACACCAGTTGATCAAATTTCATTATCAGATAGAAAAGATGCAACAAACAATGTGAACTATCAAGAAAATTACTCTTCATCTTTTCACAGTGAATCAAACAATAGGTTTCCATCATGCTAAAAAGGGGTAGCACTCTATTGGATATGTTTTTCAATCTTCTTAAGTGGATCTGAGATCCATTTTAATAAAGAAACAAATGATTTCTATGAACACTGAAGCACAAATGCATCAAGTTCAATCATGAATCCATCAATAAATAGTAGCATTGCATTGGAGAGATAATCATCAAACAACTTAGAAAGAGGGATCATCATAGAATTCTACAGGAGTAAACAGGGATAGCCTGAAGGCCATGTAAGACCGATCTAATAAATTACAACAATCATCATTGTCAAGTGATTTTTTGGAGACCAAGAAGAATAATAGTCATCTTTCATGCATCAAACGATAGAAAATCCACTTCTTTCAAGTGGCCCAATGGTCTTGGATATAATACAAAAGAATAGTCATCAAGGAAGGAACAATGTATAAGACACAAGGGAGCAAATGCACAAGATTATGAAGAGCATAAGACAATAAGAACACACAAAGGTGTATCCCTTTGATCAGTCTAAGGATAGTGCAATAGTAGCACATTGAACATCATTCCCATAGTGTGAAACCATGGTTTGAAATACATACTTATTATGGACTCAAAGGCTTGCATAGGGATTACCTTGCCTTTACCTCACTTTTATCACATGGTCACATATGCCCATTCACCAGGAAAAATTGGTTATACAATCATGAGTCAGAATAGTTGTATGCAATTTTTAAGGGTAGAAAAAAAATTTCAAGGGTTATTCCTTATTATGACAGTGAGCAAGTGCAAGGTGATAAGGTCATAGGATAAGCTATATGATAATGTTGAGGAAAGGTCAGAGAATTAATACTAGAGGATAGTAAATGAAAAAGGGCAGATGAAGTGTAATTGCAACCTAAGAAACATGCTCAAGTAAATAAGTAGCATAGGAGTTCCAAATGTTGGTAGTGATGTCTCGTAAATAGAGCATGGAGGCCAAGAGGCAGAAAAGGTAAGTCTATAGTGATAGAAACAAGGAAAAATTAAGAGAGATAAGAGGATGGAGGCACATTTGAGGCAATAGAGTTGGATGGTCCTTGAGGAGAGTAGAGAGAACACAATAAAGAGTTACTAGTGTAGGAATTGTCAAATCACTTTGATGCAAAATAGCTATGTTTGATAGCAGTTCAATAGGACAGAGAATGCATTATAAAGGATTGTGCATTGACAGAGAAATTAAAATAAAATTCATCATATTCAAAACTGTCCTATGAAAATATTTAAATGACAATCCTATGAAGACATGAAATTGAGAGAAAGACTCAATGCAAGAAACATGAAGATAATTATAATAAAAAGGATGGAAATTTGTGTCTTTTCTTTGGATATTTATTGGAATGGAACAATTGTTGTTTCTAATGTGAAGGATAGTCACTAGCAATATCATCTTCTAAAGGATGAAAATACATTGGGTAGAGTGACCGAGACATTAATGAGTGTCATATCCATTCACATGAGGTGATAGCCACAAAAAAAGACAATCACATTCCTATGCAATTATAACAACCATGAAAAGATCCACGACACTAAGTTGTGAGTGAAGAATGTGGAAATGTTTTAGTGTGGCATTCATGATAATGGAGTCATTATAGAGATAAACAACAAAAATTACAAGAGGACATTCAAACCATTATGGAAACCTTAAGGGCAACACAGTGCATTGGGGCAACAAATGATGTAAATAAAGAATATTTCTGGTGCATTTTATGAAGGGTTGTTCAAGAGAAAATGGAAAATGCAAAGATACAGTGACTCACTATTGTTGGTTGTGAATAACCATTTATTTTATACCTATATATTTTGAATGAAGAATACAAGGCATGAGGTTTTTTCAAGATCGATCAATGGTTATATTAGTCTTAAGTTTGCAGGAATATATACCTCAAAATGATAGATGAGATGTCTATGAGATCAAGGCTTAAATGCAAAGTCAATGTGCATATGTTCAAGGACTGAACATAGTGAAACATGTAAAGACTTCAAGAAGTCATAGGAGCAATGCAATGGTGGTACACTGGTAGTAGTGGCATGGAAAACATAGGATGGTCTATGGTGGAAAAAAGTTTGAATGAGATGAGTACAATGATAAAAGTATGGTGCAAGCAAAATACAAGATATAGTGATTTGTGTTAAAACTCGCCAATAGTTATAGGAGGTCAAGACACAAATCTGCAAGTGGAGGAAAAGGTTATGCTCATAAAGGAATGAAAATATGCATGGATTCTTTGACTCATACCCATACTTTGCAATGGCATTGAATCATTTTACAACCATTTCTTATTTGTAGGGTAGCATTTTCTTGTGTAACAGTTGGTAGAGATAGCTCTTGTTTCAACTCCTCAACCTCTCATGAAATCTCATTCATATTACAATATTGCATAGTTTTATCATAGAAAAGGTGTGTATGACATCGTTGGCCACCATTACATGGCAACACTGGAAAATGAAAAATTCTCATGTTTGGAAAACAAGAAAAATGGAGGTATTTGTGAAAGAACAGAAGAAACAAAATGGTGCTTCTAGATTTTTAAAACAAAAATATAAGTTAATATAGAGAAAAAACCAAAAAAAATTCATCATTTTTTTGTATGGGAGAGCTTAAGTTTGAGCATTTTTCCTTTATAGGAATCAAAGAGAAAAGAAAAATGTGTTGGCCAGAGGCTCACCTGAGCTCGTTTTGCACAAGAAATCTATCAGGAAATACCACTGTTTAGTTTCAAAAAAAAAATTAAAAAAATCATGGTGGTTGAATGCAAGTGAAGCTATTCCACAAAGAAAAAAGTTATAGATTTGCATCAGAAAATGTATATGGTCGTGACATTGGCAACTTGAATGGCTAAAAGAATGGAGAAAAAGCTAGATTTTTTGTTATAGAAAGGAATTTACATTGTTTCCCAGTGTTTTCCTCAAGAAATCACCAAAAATCATGTATAAAATGGGCCACAAAACCATCTATAGAGCTCATCATGAAAACCCTATGTTGGCCCAAGAGTTTCTCTAGAAGCTTCAATGGTAAAAATGGAATGCTTTTTTGAAATTTTTACATTGTCTTGTCTTTTAGGGTTTCTTACCCTGAAGCTTATGTCGGCCAAGTAAAAGGTATTTTACCTTTTATTTTAAATGTTTGCAATGTAAACTAATAGCCATGAAATGTCCATCCCTCATGAAACTTAATATGCCCTATGCCCTTTCATACATGTTATTTTCAATAGGGGTCTCTTAAGATTTGCGCCTTTTTGCATTGTGATCTACCACATAGGTCGAGCCTTAGTTTTTATTTTGCATTGATTTTAAATATAGAAAATTTTAATTAAGTGATGATTTAAAAATCACTTAATTATAAGTGTTATTTTAAATCCAAAGTAATAGTGTTGTAACATGTAAATGCATTTCAGAGGTATGAGTCAAGGCATCAAGCCAAATGCCTTTATTTTTTGCACTGATTTTGAAAATGTGAGCACATGATTAAAGTGATGCAATTATAAGCCACTTTAATTAATGTTCCATGTAGTGCAAAATAAAGGTGTTTTGTTTTCAAATTTAGTCAATGCATGGGTCAAAGCAGTTGGAGACAGGTTTGATGGTGGTTGATCAACATGTGGAAAATGTGTTGATCATCTTTGACTATTTTGGAGGAACAGACCAATTTGGAGGCATTTTGTCATGCTTTTGGTATGGTTGGGTCTTGGCTTGACTTTTCTACATTTGGATGGATTTTTGGAGGAGTTTTGGAAGGTTCATTTTTAGCCTTTATGTTGCATCTGACTAGGGTTTCTAGAAGGACATGTGTGAGCAGTTGTTTCAAAAAATTGTTTAAGTATCTTCAAGCTCAAGTTTTTGAGTTCTTTCTTTCTTTTTGTAGGAATTGTAGCTTATCTTGAAGCTTTTTCAAGTAGGAGAAAACATTGTGACTCAGTATTAGACATGTACAACAGTATGTAACACCATTTTTATTAATGAAATTTAGTGTTTACCTTCTTTGAAGCTATCTCATTGTGTACAATGTGGTGATTGACGAATGTTCTTGTGAGTTTTGGTAGCTCCTTCATGTTTGTCTCACTTTAGCACCTTTAGGTAGAATGAACATATATTTTTGCAGGTTCTAAGTTGTGTGGTGGTTCAAATAGTCTTTTTTCATTGTGAAATATTTCCTTCCCTTCAAAAATGTTAAGATAACCAAGCCTTCTTACATAACACTTATGCATTGATATATGAAAATATTTGAGATGTGTTAAGATAAGCTAAGTCATTGATAAAACTATGTGCAAGTTTTTTGTAGGTCTTAGTTAATTTTTTAGGCATCACCTTTTAAAAGAATTTAATTAATTTCAGTTTATGTTACCCTCTTACTCTTTCCTTAGGAAATCACTAGTTTAGTAGTAGTTTAGGTGACACCAATGGGGAGCCAGCCCATCATCTAGAGGTATACTTTCACAATAGGATACCCACAACCTGAAAGTAGTCCCATGTTGTTCCAAATTTGTTGAGCTTCCACAAATTGGAAGGGGTGCAAATTTGGATAGTTAACAATTGCAATCATAGGTCATTTTTTTTCTTTGATATTTCAATGATAGCTCATTTTTCAACTTGTAGGCAATGAAGCCTGCTATTAGGTTGGCAATTACAGTGATAGTGAAGGTTACCATTTGATTTTTCATTCAATGCAAATCCCTTACTAAATTCACCATTTCCCAAAAAATTATTTAATAATTCACTGTGGGTTTGTATTTCTAGCTAAATTTTACTATTTTATGCTAGATCCTAACTAACTACGACTCGCTATGTGTTAAAAAATATGCATAAATTAAAATTTAGCAATGAACAATTTAATCACCAAATTTAAATATAAATTTGGAAACATTAGTTACCACCCTTCTGATTAAATTTTATGGCAACTGCTAAATACTTGTCTAGCACTCCCAATTTGATGAAACTGCACCTCATTAATGGATCAGAAATGTCATGATTACATTGAAGCATGATCACTTTATTTTTCATTAAATTTGCACACCTTATTTCACATGTATTATTCCTTTCAACTTACTTGGGTGATGACGTGTACTACCTTACTATCTTCATTTTCATCTCTACTCCACACATGAGCACCTCCATAATAAATACAACTCCAAAAAGTAATATGAAATGACCTATTTTATTTCAAAATCTTCATACTGCTCAAATTTAAAGTAATTTATCACCAACTATGTGCAAAGAATTAATTTGATTTAACATTTTTCTCTGTAGATAATTGTCTGATTGCCACCTTGCTTATGATTTCCAAGACTTCACTCAAGGAAACTATGTACCACAACTTCTGTATGAATTTTTGTAAATTCTATCTTTCTTCTCAAATTCTCCACACTTTTCTCAACTTTCTTCTCTTGTTCTGCATTTTTGCTTTGTTTGTTCTCTTGCTTCGAGGCCATGGATACTCCAATTTTCTTAAGCTGCTCTCACTGCCGGAATGTTTTCCTAGGAAGTATCACACCATAAAGGCTTGAAAAGGTTTTCTTCATTTAGAATTCCAATTTCACTATACCAAATTTTTGCTCAGTTCTTGGGGAAAAGTATGTTGAATCTAGCCACTACTTTCACTTTTACTCTAACGTGGCTTCTCATTTTGTAGCATTGCTTCTGGATATTGGGTTACATGTTGAAGATGTTCACTCGACTACCAATTTGATAGTAAGGCCTGAGTATTTAGAGAATTTGGATACTATTTTAGTTGTTGCTCACCCAACCATCATAATCCCTTCCATGGATGATATTCCTCTGTTCTTGGAACACAGGGAAGTGCTTCCACACTGGCCTTTCCTCATTAGCCTCCATATTTGTGACTTTGAATTTCATAGGGAACTTGACTATGTAGGGTATTTAGCCATGATAGATGAGGTGTCCCATATCGACTAAATGGCTACTTCTACTTGCAGCTTTTCTCACTTTTTTTGGATTTTTCTTTGCATCCTTTTTGAAGCAAGAATTTTGATCTCATGTATATATGTGATATACAAATATATATAGATTTCAGTACATTTAAAATCTTGTTTTAATATATATGGTTTTATCATTTTATATTTCACAATTCAATTTTACAAATGTGTGAATTTACTCTCATGCATAAGATAAATTAAGTAGAATTTGCTAATGCAGAGGCCAAATGAAAAAAGAAAAGAAAGAAAAGGAAAGAAAAAAAACAGACAAAAACTCAACAAACCCTAAAAAAAGAAAACTAACCCTAACTAACCAAATTTCTAGTCTAACAAGTGATTAATCTTAACAAAACAACTTATCTTAATTTCTATGACTATTTCCATTGTTGTTTTGGTACGAATTACAACAGGTTTATCCTTAAAATCATTCAGAAAAAATTCAATTACTCTACTATAACAATGAATTATTCTAAATATTTTGTGTTTAATAATCATAAATTCAAAGGTGTACTTACTAATGATTTGGCTCATATGTATGCAAATAACCTCATTAAAGGTTGATTCCACACACTTCATTTGATGCAACCATACTAGATACCTTCTTCTAGCCTTGGTTCATTTCCATGAACGAGTATGTCCATTTCTTGACATTCTCCTCTCAAAATCTTCATGTCTTTGGTCTTGCCTTCACTTTGCACTTTGTTAGACCAAGATGCATCACAATTTATATTATTATTAGAGAGAGAAAAAGTAAAAGTTTGATACTCTATATCTTGGATAAAATCAAGGAAATTTCCTTTTTTAACTTGTGAATTTTTAGCTTGGAACAAATTCCACATGTCTCTCACTCAATTTTCCTGCTTCTTTTCCTCATTTTTGTTTTCCACATATAAGGAGAATGATGATGCATCAATACTATTTCCTCATTTTTTATGCAAGATCTCTAAACCTTGACATTCTCACCTATTTTCTTGTAAAATGATAGGATTTTCTTTAAATAATAATTGTATTTTTCAAACTGTTTTGATGTATCAATTAATTTTTTTAGCATTTCCAATTCCACTAGGGTTAAACATCTTTCTCGCTAATGGTTCTTTTCTTCTAGCAGTTAGAACTTCTTTTGTTAACAAAATCACTTTACATATGACCAAGCTTACCCTAGTTAAAAAAAATCACATTCAAGTCAACCATGATCAGTTGTATCATGAATCCTACATTCGGTGACTTTACCAAAAGTGAATAAACTCAAAGGATATAGTCTTTGGTTAATTTATTTCCAAATTTTACCAATTTCCATGACAAAAAACCAACTTGCACTGAATTTCACTTTACAATATTCCTTCCAAAACTTAGAACTAATATAAAATTCAAATATATGCCCTCCAATTCAAAGATACGGCCCAAAATTCAAAGATGGCCCTCCTTCTAGTGCCAGTTCATGTTGATGGTGATTTTACTCATAGTAACAAGGTGAATAAATTATTCATAGGTAAACTACAAAGAGCCTATCCTTCTTGAAAGATATAGAATGACGGAAAACTAAAAGGGATTCTGCTTTAACAAGGAAAATATTGGCTTCAATTCAATCCCAAGTCTCTGATAATTAGGTCTTGATTGTACTAGGTTTTCTCTTGGGTATAATGTGATATTGTTGTTAATCTCAAAGGGGGTGTGGTCCTTTAGAATCATATATATCAGATACTAAGTTTTAAATTGGAACTTAAGAACAAATATCATGAAATTGAAATATTTGAAAATAATATTTCATGAACATCAACAGTTTCTTTGCTATCACTTAAGTAGATTTACTATTAAGCATTTAGGAATTTTATAGGAAATGAAATATTTTCAACAAAATTTCCATCCATCTATTTTTATTTTTATTTTTAGAACATTTTCAAGGAATTTAGAAATCTATTCTAAAATAAAGCATAAAAATATAGAAAATTAAAATTTTCTCTGAGTTATTCTCCATGCATTCCCCAAAGAATCAACTAAAATAGAGAAAATTGCTTTATACTTCACTTGATTGCTTCACAGCTACATATAAAATGGTGCAAACTTTTAAAGAGATGAGTTATAGTTGGACACTGAGTAGGTTCTATATACACCCTTAAACAGCACAACATATAGTCTTGTTTAGCTGAACTAACAAAACCAACTACAAAAGATTCATGAGATAGGTAGCTATCCAATTGGTTCTAATAATAATCAATGTCTACGTGCATACAAATTTTTATGCCATAATGATTTATAAAATAGGAAAAAAGAACAAAACTCAAAGAAGTTTTAGCTCTTCCAACATCCACAAATTCTAAACTTCACTAAAAAATAAGATCCTTTGGCCTTTCGTAGAACACAAGGCATAGAAAGGATAAGACAAATACATGAGAGGAAATCCAAGGGACCAATCACATCATGGCATGTGGAATGTAGTGAATTATAGGAGAATTGAAACCAAAATTAACAAAATTCAACTCCAATTACACATTGAATTTCTTCGGGTCTAAATCTTTAATCATCAGTGTTCCTTGTTGAACCAAAAAATATGCTCAAACAAAATGTAGAAATTTCCCACAAAATCAAAGTGATCGGGTGGAAGTTTCACCCCTACACTTTAGGTTCTTCCTCAATTTGAATATTCCAAGAATGATCCACTCTCAGAATAGGTAACTTCTCTACTGCATGCTTGAACTCCAACGTCCCAGGACTTCGATATCTGGCACATCTTTGTAACAAACTCTATTCTAGCATGAGCTTTTAAAGTGCATCATTGAACCTAGTAACATCATCAGATTTTTTCACAAATACAATTTATCTGACCATCCATACCTAAATTTTGCATCACAATTTGCATCTCCTACAATCACAAATTCCACATATTAAATCCCTTTTAAAAGAAAAATATAACATTTATAAACATCTCATGTAAATAAAACCATTATTCAAATGTTAGTATGCACATTTCATAAATAACACACTTTCTAGCATATCATAAATCCTTGCATAATTATTCTCTACATACACTACATTACCAAACTATCTGAAACATTAGATATCCTTAAGATTTTTTAAAAAAATCAATTTGTATCATTTCCCAGTTCCCAGTATTCAGCTTTACCCATGAGCTTTCCCCGGACTTTGATTTTATCGGAACTTCCTTTTACCAGACTCCAAATATCAAACTAGAATGCTCTACTTAGTATTCACACAACCTTTTTCTTTTTAAACGTTTCTAGTTCCTAGTATTTGATATCCGAAAAAACTTGCATTATGAAGCACTCTTTGATTAATAAAAATTTCTCTTAACTTTTCAACTTGCTAGCTCATGCCACAGGGGTTATTATTTTCCACTTGGGTCCTAAGTCTTACAGTCTTGGGGTGTTTTTTGAGAACACAGAACAGGTCCTACCAAGATAGATAAATAAATAGTTCCCATAGGTTCCATAGAGAGTCCATCATGGCTATGGAGAGTGGTCTCTAACTCTTCATATCTCTCCTTATATATTTTTTTTATAAATAGAGTTTCCTTCACTACCACATTAACCTAACTCACTAGATCAAGTAAGATGCCAGTTATGATGTTTCTAATAATCTAGGTAGGAATTTATAACAAGGGAGGATCTTCATTAAGAGGCTCATCATGTGAGGTGAAAGTTATATCAATTGTAGCACTTGCATTTTCAAGAGGAGGGATACATGTGAACAAAACCATGTTCATGTACTCAAATGGAACTAACACAAAAGACATAGAAGATTGTGTTACTAAATTTACAAAATGAGAGGGAAATGAATCAATATAAATTTGCAACTCACTTTTAACCTTAGCAATAAATTTATTAGAATTTTTTTTCTTTCCATCAAGATGGATAGTCCCATCATCGATGTGGTATTAGATCTCATGACACAGGTGCATGCATTGCTTGGTTTCATGTTCATGCACTTGGTGGAATTGACAGAATTTGTACTCATCATACCACTCAAGATAAGGCTTACCTAGAGATCAGTATTCTGATAATTTCAGAACTTTATCTTTTAACAACTTCTTTAAAACAACAGTATAAGACTCAAATAGTTTTGTGAAATTTCTATTGTGCCCTAAGCCCTTGTCCTTAGATGCGTAGATCATATTCACAATATCTTTATTTTTCCCAAAAACTGACACTATACATTGGGTATCAAGATGGTAGCGCAAGGATGAACCCTCAAACTATGCAACCATCTATTGGTATTGACAAAGTACAACACATAAGTGTGCAAAGGAAGTATACTTCATTAAGGAAAACTTCTCTTTCTACTGTTTCTATAAGTTCTTGATGAATAACTTCTGAACATCTAAATCTGGTAAAAGATAAGAAATTTGTGAAAATAGTGCTTGATAGTGAGTGATAAAATTAGTTACCTTTTTTTGGTCCCCTTTCTTGTCTTGGAAAAGATCCAAAAAGGTAATCTTCAGTCTGATGTTATCTTAGAACTTCCTTAGGAACTAGTTTACCAATTGATGCAAATAGTATTAAATGTCAAAACTTGCATCTTAGGATCTCCACAACCACCATGCTTTTTAAATTTTGGAATCCTCATCCTCTGAGGGATAGGAGTGTTTGGAATAGCAATAGATAGAGGACTATTACAAAACAAAGGTTGAAAGATAGGTTGTGAGGCAAAGCTAAATAGGTTCACTAACTATTTTTCATCTAACCCATGTTCTACAACAAGACATTCAAGATAGGGTTAGAGGATGAAACATGACCAATGGAACCTCCACCAAAACCAGCAGAGCCACCAACCCCCACACTAGCAGAAACCCCACCATTGATACCAACATGGGCTCAAAGATTACCAATAGGAATATTAGGATTGGTGGAGCTGAAACCCAAGGGTACCTTGTTTACCTTAATGATGGGGGTCAACCATGGAGCAGAGGTGTTTTCAACACAAGGGATAGTCTCAACCATACAAACTGATTACTTAAGCATTGAGACTTATATTTGTCTCTCAATGGTTTTGGACCTAAGGTTTCAGGTACTACCTAACCTAAGATTGTATGATGAAATTTTTGCAAGGCCCCACATAAATTCTAGACCTATTTAGTCTTTTTATAACATAGCACTTAAGTTATTAACAACCTTAGTGGTGTTGAATGAACAAGACAACAAAGAGGGGGATGCATCAATTGTAGCAAATTAAAACATAAAAAACCCTAAACAATAATTATATTGACATGCATTCACTAAGCCCTATTGTGCATGTTTTGCACACATGCCTCGTTGTAGGCAGGGACACCCTCTTTTTCACTCTCAACAGCTCGCTCCTGCTCCTGTTGGGTCATTTTTTCTCTCACCTCACTTTGGCGAACCCTCCAGTTCCCACATTCCAAATTTCCACATCTTTTAAAATTAGTCAAATCTTAAGGAAATATGTCTGAGCACTCTTTCTACCCCTTTTCCCACATGCTAAAATTGAAAAATCTCAAATTTACTAAGTTTTGTGAGGTTACAGGAATTTCTATGTGGGTCAGTGTCCCTCTGTTGTTGTCTATGGGCCCTTCCTTGTGGGTTTTCTTCCCTCTGTTGCTCTCCACAAGAACTTTCTTGCAGGCCATTGACCCTCCATCATGATCCATGGGGACTTCCATGGGGGTCGCCATCCCTCTGTTGTTGTTCATGGGAACTTCCTCGTGGGTCATCATCCCTTCATTGCCATCCATAGGAACTTCCTTGTAGGTCGCCATCCCTTTGTTTTCATCTATAGGAACTTCCTTGTGGGCCACCATCCATCCATTGTTGTCCATGGGAACTTCCTTGTGGGCCATTGTCCCTCCATTGCCATCTGCGAGAACTTCCTTGCGGGTCGTCATTCCTTCGTTGCCATTTATGAGAACTTCCTTGCGGGCCATCGTCCCTCCATTGCCTTCCACAGGAACTTCCTTACAGGATTCCATCCCTCTATTTCTATCCATGGGAACTTCCTTGTGGGCTACCATCCATCCATCATCCTTCATTCACCCATCGCCCGCTATTCATTGTCCATTGTCGATACCTTGCCTGCCGTCTGACGTCCATCATCTGTCATCCATTTTCCATCTAATGTTTTTCCACTACCCATTGTTCATCCACCCATCGCCCACCATCTGCCACCTGCTATTGTTCTTCCATCTACTCATTGCTCACCATCCATCATTCATTGTTTATCTATCATTTTCTATCTGTCTATCATCCATCCCTCCATCTTTGTCCATAGGAACTTCCTTGCGAGTTGTCATCCCTCTATGGTCATCCATGAGAACTTCCTCACCAACCACAAGAACTTCCTTCTGAGTTGTCATCCCTTCATCTTCATCCGAAAGAACTTCCCTATAAGTCATGATCCCTCTATCA
This sequence comes from Sequoia sempervirens, assembly GCA_007258455.2. Taxonomy (NCBI): domain Eukaryota; kingdom Viridiplantae; phylum Streptophyta; class Pinopsida; order Cupressales; family Cupressaceae; genus Sequoia; species Sequoia sempervirens. Next base: position 198,840,140 of record VDFB02353493.1, on the reverse strand, counting down.
TCATCTGCGAGAAATTCCTTGCATTTAGCCGTCTACCATCTGTCGGCCTTCCTCCATTGGTCTACCCATGCGGAAGGTTGTCCATTGTCCACCGTCTATCTATTTTCTATTGTCTATTGTCCTTGTTCCCTATGTTGCTTGCATGTCTGAACCTACATTTATATTTGTGATCCAAATGAGCTCCAAATATGAATATTATGATCTTTTGATGATGCATGGATGGATCTAACAAAGAGTTTGTAGTATTTGACTAACATTTACCTTGATTTGCATATGAAGTACTTATTACACTTTGTGTATGCAGGATTTATGGAACTTACCATGGGTCTATCAAGGAGGCCCATTGAGAAAGTTGAATAAGGGAAAAGCACATTGCTTCTATCACCATTCATTTTATGCTTGCCTCTCCTCCTAGCACCCATCAACAAATTTGGCATTAGAAGGAGGCCTATGTCTAGGAAGTTAGTGACAAGACTGCAAAAGGTGACCTTCAAAGGAACAAGAGGGAGCTATTTTATTTTCCATCAAATGATGATGATCATCAGGAGCTATCCACTAGAATCTTGAACATGTCTGCTTTTCAATAACATAAAACTGCAAAGAGATTCATTTGATTGGGTGAAAGAATGTTGAGAACACATCAAAGGGCAACCTTTAGTAGTTTTAGCTACAACAAGGATGTCAGCCACTAAAGGAAAAAAATGCTATAGTGCCAAGGTCACTAGATGACAAAATAGGCTAAAAGACAAAATAGGGAAGATGACAAAATAGCCTATTTTAAATTGAGAAATATTGGGGATAGGTGAAACCCTAACTTATATTGAATCTGAGCCAAACATCATGAATTAATCCCAGCCATTCATTTGGGCTTTGGAAAACTATAAATAAGGGCTTGCCCCTCATTTTTAAATGGTTGGATAACTAGTGTAAAGGGAATTTTATAGTAATAGAGAGAAGCAGTGCATGATTTTATGGATGTTTCTTTTGAGTTTGTTCATTATGCATGCATGGTTCAACTTCCATGTTAGATTTTGTTGTAGTTTCTTGAATGGTTGTGATAATGGTGTTGATATTATGGTATTTGATGAATTTATATTCCATACTTTTATTGTGAATTAATCCTAGCCATTCATTTGGGCTTTGGAAAACTATAAATAGGGGCTTGCGCCTCATTTGTAAATGGTTGGATAACTAGTGTAAAGGGAATTTTGCAGCAATAGAGAGAAGCATTGCATGATTTTATGGATGTTTCTTTTGATTTTGTTCATTATGCATGCATGGTTCAACTTCCATGCTAGATTTCGTTGTAGTTTCTTGAATGGTTGTGATAATGGTGTTTGATGTTATGGTATTTGACGAATTTATAGCCCATAATTTTGGCACTTGTTGATGACAAGTTGTTGTGCAAATTTAGCCTGGGCTTGGGTATGTGCAGGATCTTGATGGGCCAAAAAGTGGTGATATGATGGGTATGTGTAGGGTATGTGGTTGATGACTTTTTTTAACCCAAAATTGATGAAACGAAAAGGGTTTCTAAAGGATATTCTTAGCTTTCCACCAATCTAAATTATGTTTTACTTTGAATTTAATAAATAATTATTATTAATTTTATATTTGAATTATGGCTAAAGTCCTAATTGATAGGCCAATTGAAAAACATCTATAAATTTCAACACTATAACATTTTTTGAATGTGAAGCATGTGCCACATTATATGCTTTGCATACTAAACGATTAAACAAAAAAAAAATCATGAATTTTTGACCAAGTTAAGGTGGTTAGACATACGAGTTTTTATATTTTTTAAAAGTTGTAATAAAAACTTCATAATTAATTATTTACTTGGGAAAAAAATTACAAAAAAATATGCATCACATTTGGATATGAGTCCTCTACTTATATCTAAAATCTTATAAAAAAATATTATCATTTTATTGTGGTTAGGGTGGTCAAACAGACACCTACTTATTTTGTCCCTGAAATTTAAGTACTACTACAATGAAATTTCAAATCTTCACCAAATACATATATTTTTTTTAAATAAACCTAGTAGTTTAGAAACTACATTCAATTTGCTACAGATTCTATTCTTACATTTTTTTAAAATAATATAGATGACTTATTAAAAAAATTATGTCAAGTTGCCTAACTTTGATTTTTCTAAATTTTTTACCACTTAAGGGTATTTTTTTTCCATGATGATCCTGCACATACCCGCTTCCTCATTTCATTGCTACAACTTAGTTCAATTGTATGTTCATGAAGTGCTTGTACAATCTAAAAATTTGTATTCCTTAGGACATTGCATTGGTTTTGTGTAGTTGTAGGCTTCTCTTGGTCAAACAAAACTTAGTTTAGGAAGTTTTTCTACTATAGTAGCCTCCATTGCCACTGTTCATTCATAGCTTATATTTAGAACAACTTTCTCGAGCCTTCCTCTTTTACGATTTTCTTTTAGTACTTGGTTAGAGGAGGATCTCAGGCATCACCATAATGTTAAATTTGATGAACATGATAGGTTTCAGCTTGTTTTTCTAAGTGGAAATCTACTGTTCATTCACTTCCAGCACTTTGAAACTCCATTTGTGGACCCAACTTCCCATGCTTTGTAAACCATAAAGGTTGACCCTGCAGTTACCAGCAAAACACATCAACCAACTGAGATATTCCAAGAAAGTCATGACTTGACACCCAAGAGACCTTAGGGTAGTGATCTGGAACTTTTTTGAAGATTTCTACCTTTCAAGTAAGGTAGTACAATTGTGCACTTCCTATGTTGAGAAGGTGCAAAAACACCCATCAACAGAACTGGCACTAGAAGGAAGGAATGGCTAAACTTGAGGCTACAAAGCTGAAAATTGGGAGTTGAAAAGAACCTTCAAGTAAAAATTTGAAATAGGGAGATCTCTTTATATGCTAGAGTTTTGAATTAGAAAATTTTGAAGGAAAACAAGAGTTGTGCTAAGATGGAATAAGATTTGAAAATCAACATTACTCAGCTACATGTAGATTTAAATAGGAGATTGAGGAGACCATTGCAGAAATTTGCATTGGTAGATGAGTGTAGGATCCATTGCACTCACAAACACAACAAACTAGGATGCCTAACATTCTTGGATTAAATTGAAAGAGTCTTGCAAGGAGAAATACCCTTTTGGGAAATATATCAACCCTTGGTTCTGCTAGATCCAAAAGAAAATTTGCTCACATGGTAGCCAAGGAATTCAAAGAGTTGATTCAAGAACACTTGAACAACAAGTATGGGCCAAAATTGGAGGAGGTACTAACGTCTATTTGGTGTGGATTTCATAATGGACCCCACTTAGAGTTCACTTGTTCATCATGTATGAACATCATAATTCTAGTCAAGGGTTGTTTGAACAAGTCAAAACAACCAACTCTCAATAAGGAGAAGTCATCCCATGAGGTGGGAGAGTTGTCAACATCTGGAGGACAACACATTTAGGTTGAACCAAGGAATTTGACAGAAATAAGTGCTGGGACAATAGACATTGAGGCTGAAAATTGAAAGGAAGGAGCTAATTTCCTTGGGACAACAAAAAGCTTTGATGAAAATTTAGTTGGAACAAAAGTAGAAAGGCTCTCCTTCATTAATAAAGGGAAGCCTTCCACTCAAGACAAGGAACCATTGGCAACTAAAGATGAATTAACAAATTTTGTAGCAACATATGTTGGGACAACCAATATAGATGTTGAAGAACAGAGAGAAGAAGCAGTTGAAAGCCTTGGGGCAATAGAAAATGATGATGAAAGCATAAGTGAAATAAGATTAGAAGACCTCTCCTTCATGAATGATAGTGATCAAGCATCTGAAAAATGAGGATTTGGAGGAATGGGAACAATCACATGCCACGGCTGTCTACCATAAAACTTCCTTCCCAATTGATGATGAAGACCCAATGGTGGAAAGATACAATGAGTTTGTGTCAAGATTCACTAGGGATTGGTCAGAGCTAAGACACCAAGTGGAATTGGAAGTGGAATTGTTGTCAGGATGGTGCAAACTCCATGATTCAGTGCATTCTGAGTTCATGTGTGAACTATGCCAGGAGGCCATCGAGCAAGTTAAAGACCAAGTGGGAAATCCAAGTGCATTACTTCCTATAGTTGCTTCAAGGACTGAACTAGAGGACTGAGAGTTAGCACCAAGTGATGACTTGGCTAAAAGTAGTCTTCATGAAGGTGTTGGGATAGTAATAGAAGAAAGAAATCAGCACATTCCTAAGCTTCTGAAGGATGAAGTGGATCAAATAGGGAGACTTTCCATTAGACATCAAGAGTCTTTCCCTATAGTAGAGCATTTGTATACAATGGATGATAGGATTTATGGAGTGCTTTTGGAGGTGGACCACTTATCATATATTGATCCCCTTGATGGGCCAATTTCCCTTACCACTTTCTACCCACTTGGAATTGTTCCACAAAGGCATAGCAACATTGAGGAAGAGTACATTATAGAAGATGGTGCTAATGAAGACATACTACTTGAACCTTCGAATGGTTAAGCATTAGAGCTCCCGAATTGAGAGAGGAACCTCTTCTCTATCTAAAAAAATAGTGAACAATAGGAAACGGGTGAACATCATGGTGAGATATATGAACTACAAAGAGATGAAGACAAAGGAGGGGGTGTTTTGATGGCTGCCAACTAGTATGGCATACCTGGCCAACTACAAGATGCAACTAGGAGTCATGTGGCCTTGAACATTGTTGATCCTCTTTCACATTTTGAGATCTGCAATAGGATATATTCATCTGTGTCATGTTCCTATGACATTGAACATTATAAAATTAAGATCAACACCAGGGAAAGGAGCTGGGACAATGTGCTGCCCATTGAGGACAGCAACCAAGTAGACAACGAGATTGTAGAAGATCAATGAGATGAAGTGTAACTCTTCAAAGAACATCCGATAGAGGTTGTGGGTGCCACTAGTGTCTTGGAAGAGGTGTGTGTTGCCTCATTCTCCCAACCTTATGCTGGCTCAAGATTAGAAATGTTGCACAATCCTATGCCACCACCTGAGGCTACCAACATAGCGATCGATGATGTTGTGCTCGCTCTTGACTATCATGCGTTGCCACCTCTGCATGATGATATCTAGGTTCTATGTTTCCTTACTCCTATGAATATTTACAGCTGCATTTATCATTTTGATTATGGGAATGAGGGGAGATAAACATGTTTATGGATAAACCGTAGGTTTAGTGAATTACCTCAATTGTTGATTTTTCTTGAATATGTGATTGAATTTGAATGTTGCAATAATAAACTTCTTTTTTTGAGTATAAAGTTAAATTTGGCTTTGAACTATAACGATTTCCCTACTTCTTTTGTGTGCATTATGAAATCCAATGGGTGTGAATGTCAGTTTTCCTTTCTTGAACATTGTTCTTTGTAAATATTGTTGTACATTGTTCATTTTGGGTAGTGTAGGTCTTATGTATATATCTTGCTTTCTTTCTTTTGTTGGGTTAGTTTGTTTGTTGTAGGTTGTTTTCTTTAGAGTATTCTCCTTGTTGTTTGCTTTTTCTTTCTCACTTTGGTTAGTTTAGGTGTTTGATTTTCATTCGCTTTTCATTTTCTTTCCACTTGCTTTCACTTTGTTGTTGCTTTTCAAGGGGTCCCTCTACTTTTAGTTGGGCACATTCATATGCACAAAAACCACTTCTTATTGCCTGGGGGTTCTTCTATGTATTTCTTTGATAAACTTTAATCAAATTTTCAAAGTGGATGGTGAGAGTCTTCTATTAGTGTCAAGTGACCTAGATATTTGATTCAAAGAGGATGTCATTGGTTTAATCTTGTCCTGATGTATCCTAAAATCTTACATCTCTCATATCTTTAAGAATCTTGACGTCATTGTAGGTTCTATGCAAAGTCTAGTTAAGTGAAAAATCTAAAATTTTGCTTCAGCGCCACTATGATTCTCAGCCCTGAGTGCAATCTTCATTTCTCATGATTTGAAACAAAAGGAATTGAAAAGAGAAAAATCAAAAGAAAAGAAAGAAAAGTAAGACATTGAAAATTAAAAGAAAGAAATTCAACTTTTCAAGGAGATCTAAGCAACTCTACGAGGGCTATGGGCACCTGGCTGGTAGTAGAGCAATGTTCGGGAGAATCACAATGAAAACTTCATCGGGGCTATGGATGCCTAACTAGAAATGAGGCAATGTCCCAGATGCTTTTGGAGTTAGAATCATCATGTATATTAACTTGATGGAGCTTAGGTTCTTGCAGCGGCTTAAGGATTGGAATTAATACAACTACACACACTTGGACTTTCAGCATACTGAAGGTTGGGTCAACTAGTGGTTTTGATCCTTTGTTCAAGTGTCTAGTTTGTTTTCCCTAACATGAAGATTGGAACTAGAGATTTTGGGTTTATGATTCCAGTTTTTCATTGAAATGCTTTGGAGAATTTACAAAGCAAGTTGCCATTTGTTGTGCATGTTTTTCACACACACCCTGCTATAGGCAGGGACCCCTTTTTTTCACTCTCGATGGCTCGTTCCTACTCCTATTGGGTCATTTTCCCTCCCGCCTCACTTTGCATGCCCCTTTTCTAGAGTCCAAGTGGGTCACATGCCTCAGAATGATCAAATTCCCCTTGACTAGATTCACCCACCTTATTTTCAATAGTCTTTTACATTCATGGAAATACCCCTATGGGTTTCCCTGCGCCCATTTCCCTAGCATCCTCCAAGCCTCGCAGACCCACAACTATAGGTCGCCTCATGCCGATCACTGCTAATTTTTCACCACTAAGTAGCAACTGATTCCCAACTTCCACCTGCATGCGGGATCCACACTTATTTTCTCTATCTGAGCCTTGACCAAGCATCCAAACGAGTGTGGGTTCTTACATCTCACCTAACCTAGGTTCACCATACCAATAAATCAATGCATTCCATAAATGGAAACTGGCATATAAACCCTGCTCCCTAACCTTCTTTGTAACCCAGGGCATTCAAATTTGAGAAGAGAAACAAAGTCCTCCCCTCCTTTTTCTTCTTTTTCCTTGCTCCTACTGACTTGGTCCCTGCTCACTTGCTTCACTTTTTCCTTCATTTTTTGACTTTGGGGAGAATTTTCCTATCAAATTGGGATGTTTTTGTGATGCCTAAGTGAATGTCCAAGGTTTTCTTAAGTTTTGTGAAGTTTCAGAAATTTCATTGCAAGTCATGGTCCCTTCGCCATCATCCGTGGGAACTTCCTTGTGGGTTGCCATCCCTCTGTCACTGTTCATGAGAACTCCCTTGTAGGCTACCATGTGTAGACCATCTTGTGCTTATTGTCATTTTCAAAAGGGCAATAGACCCCTAGCTTCCTCCTTCCAAATCTCCACATTTCCAAAAAGGGTGAAAATTTCAAGTTTTCATCATCTAGGGACCATCAAATGAATGTCTTCACATGCCTAAAGGGTTTTTCATCAAATTTTCCATGTTTTTAGAAATTGCAAAAATTCCTTTGTGGTCTGTCATGTGCTGATTTCCATTTTCAAAAGGGCGGTGCACCCTTCAACTCCCATATTCTAATTTTTTTCATTTTTCAAAATGACTCAAATCTTATGGAAATATGTCTTGGCACTCTTTCTACCCCTTTTCCCATGTGCTAAAATTGAAAAATCTCAAATTTACTATGTTTTGTGAGATTTTGGTAATTTATATGTGAGTCGTCGTTCCTCCATCATAGTCCATGGGAATTTCCTTGCAGGTTGTCATCCCTCTATTGTCATCCATGGGAACTTCCTTTCAAGTTTTCGTCTATGAGAACTTCCTTGTGGGTCATCCTCACTCTGTTTCCATCCACAATAAATTCCTTATGGGTCGTTGTCACTCTGTTACCATCCATAGGAACTTCCTTGTGGGTCATCATTCATCCATTGTCATCTATGAGAACTTCCTTATGGGTTGTCGTCCCTCCATTTTCATCTATGGGAACTTCCTTGTGATTTTCCATCCCTCTGTTGCCATCCATAGGAAGTTCCTTGTGGGTCATTGTCCCCCCATTTCCATCTATAGGAACCTCCTTATGGGTTGTCATCCCTTCATTATCATTCACAAGAACTTCCTTGTGTGTTGTCGACCCTCCATTTTCATCCACGAGAACTTCCTTCCGGGCCACCATCCCTCCATTGTCGTCCATGGGAACTTCCTTGTAGGCTTCCATCTATCTATCATTTGTTGTCTTCCCATTTTCCTCTATTCACCATCCATCGTCCACCCATTGCTCACTATCTATCATTCATCCAACATTCACTGTCTATCCATAATACATTGTTCGTCCACCCATCACCCGTCATCTGCCATTCGTTGTTTGTCCATCGTCTGCCCATCACCTGCTATCTTTTGTTCATTTTCCATCATCCATCTCTTGTTCCTTTTCCATCTGTCATCCCCTATTCATCTAATTTTTGTCCCTCCATTGTCCATGGGAACTTCCTTACAAGTCATCATCCCTCCATCGTCAGTCATCGTCTACAAGAACTTCCTTGTGGGTCATCGTCCCTCCATTGTCATCTACAAGAACCTCCTTGTGGGTCTCCATCCCTTTGTCATCGTTCGCATGAACTTCCTTGTGGGCCACCATCTGCCATGCACCATCCGTCATCCGTGAATCTGCCCCTACGGAAGGCTATCTGTTGTTTGTTGTTTGTCTATCATCCATTATCCATTGTCCTTTTGTCGTATGGCCCCTACACCCCGGAACCCAGATTTATATTTGTGATCCAAATGAGCTCCATATATGAATATTCTTTTGATGATGCTACCTTGATTTTTGTATGAAAGCAATTACTACACTTCATGTATGCAAGATTTATGGAACTTACTGTGGGTCCATCAGGGAGGCCCATTGAGAAAATTGAACAAGGAAAAAGAACATTGCTCCTGTCACCATTCATTTTATGCTCACCTCTCCTCCTAGCATCCATCAACAAAGTTGGCATTAGAAGAAGGCCTATGTCAAGGAATTCAGTGACAAGACTGCAAAGGGTGACCTTCAAAGGAACAAGAGGAAGCTATTTTATTTTCCATCGAATGATAATGATCATCAAGAGCTGTCCACCAGAATCTGGAGCAACATGTTTTTTTTTCACTAACATAAATATGCAAGAAAAATCATTTGATTGGCTGAAAGAATGTTGTGAAGACATCAAAGGGCAGCCTTTAGCAATTTTATCTACAATAGGGATGGCAGCCACTAAAAGACAAAACTGCTACAGTGCCAAGGTCACTAGATGACAAAATAGACTAAAAGACAAAATAGGGAAGAGGAGAAAATAGCTTATTTTAAATTGAGAAATATTGGGGGTAGGTGAAACCCTAACTTGTATTGAATCTATGCCACACATTGTGAATTAATCCTAGCCATTCATTTGGGCTTTGGAAAACTATAAATAGGGGCTTGTCCCTCATTTGTAAATGGATGGAGAACTAGTATAAAGGGAATTTTGCAGCAATAGAGAGAAGCATTGCATGATTTTATGGATGTTTCTTTTGAGTTTTTTCATTATACATGCATGGTTCAGCTTCCATGTTAGATTTAGTTGTAGTTTCTTGAATGGTTGTGATAATGGTGTCTATTGTTATGGTATTTGATAAATTTCTATCCCATGCTTTTGGGACTTTTTCATGACAAGTTGTTGTGTAAAGTTAGTTTGGGCAAGCTTGGGTATGTACAAGATCATGATGGGCCAAAAAGTGGCCATGTGATGGGTATGTGTAGAGTATGTGTTTGACGACTTTTTTTAACCCAAAATTGATTAAAAAAAAAGGGTTTTTAAAGGAGATTCTCATCTTTCCATCAATATAAATTATTTTTTACTTTGAATTTAATAAATAATTATTATTTATTTTCTATTTGAATTACGACTAAATTCCTTATTGATAGGTTGATTGAAAAACATCTATAGCATTTGAATGGTATCACATTTTTTGGATTTGAAGAATGTGTCACATTCTATGCTTTGCATACTATAGGATTAAAAAAAATTTGAATTTTATGAAGTATTCACCAAGTTAAGGTGGTTAGACATACGAGCTTTAATATTTTTTTAAAGTTGTAATAAAAAGATCATAATTAATTATATACTTGGAAAAAAAATACAAAAAAATATGCATCACATTTAGATATGATTCATCTACTTATATATAAAATTTTATAAGAAAATATTATCATTTTATTGTGGTTAGGGTGGTCAAACAGACACCTACTTCTTATTTTTTTCCTAAAATTTCAAATCTTCACCAAATAGAATTTTTTTTTTAAATAAACCTAGTAGTTTAGAAACTACATTCAATTTGTTATAGATTCTATTCTTACATGTTTTTGAAATAATATAGATAACTTATTCAAATTTTTACATCAAGTTTCCTAACTCTAATTTTTCTAAATTTTTTGCCACTTAAAGGCATGTTTTTTCCATGATGATCCTACACATACCCACTTCCTCATTTCATTACTACAACTTAGTTCAATTGTATGTTCATGAAGTTCATGTACAATATGAAAATCTATAGTTCTTAGGGGATTGTACTAGTGTTGTGTAGCCGTAGGCTTCTCTTGGTCAAGCAAAACTTAGTTTAGGAAGTTTTTCTATTGTAGCAGCCTCCATTGCCACTATCCATTCATAGCTTAGATTTAGAATAGTTTTCTCAACCCTTCCTCTTTCACCTTTTTCTTTTAGTACTTGGTTAGAGTAGGATCCAAAGTATCACCATAATGTTAAATTTGATGAACATGATAGGTTTTAGCTTGTTGTTCTAAGTGGACAACTATTATTCATTCACTTCCAGTGCTTTGAAACTCCATTTGTGGACCCAACTTCCCATGCTTTGTAGACCATAAAGGTTGACCCTGTGGTTACAAGCAAAACACATCAACCAACTGAGATATTCCAAGCAAGTCATGACCTAACACCCAAGAGACCTTGGGGTAGTGATCTAGAATTTGTTTACAAATTTCTACCTTTCAAGTGAGGTAGTACACTTGTGTATTGCCTATGTTGAGAAGATGCAAAAACACCCATCAACAAAACTAGCGCTAGGAGGAAATGGCTGAACTTGAGGCTGCAAAGTTAAAAATTAGTAGTTAAAAAGAACCTTCAAGTAAAAGTCTAAGATAGGGATATCTCTCTATATGTTGGAGTTTTGAATCATAAATTTTTGAAAGAAAACAAGAGTTGAGATGAGATGGAACAACATTTGCAAATCAACATTACTCAACTACATGTTGATTTAAATAGGAGATTGAGGAGACTATTCCATTAATTTGCATTGGAAGATGAGTGTAGGATCTATTACACTTGTAGATATAACAAACTAAGATGTTTGACATTCTTAGATAGAATTGAAAGTCTTGCAAGGAGAAATTCCATTTTGGGAAATATATCAGCCCTTGGTTCTACAAGATCCAAAAGAGGAATTTTCTAACATGGCAGCTAAGGTGTTAAAAGCGTTGATTCAAGAACACTTGAACAACAAGGATGGTCCAAAATTGGAGGAGGTACTAATGTATAGTTGGTGCAAATTTCATAATGCACCCCACTTAGAGTTCACTTGTTCATCATGTGTGAAAATAATCATTCAATTCAAGGGTTGTTTGAACAAGTTAGAACAACCAACTCTCAATAAGGAGAAGTCACCCCATGAGGTGGGAGAGTTTTCAACATCTGGAAGACAAAACATTCAAGTTGAACCAAGGAATTTGACTCAAGTAATTGCTTGGACAATAGACACTGAGGCTAAAAATCGAAAGGAAGGAGCTAATTTCCTTGGGAAAACAAAAATATTTGATGAAAATTTAGTTGGAATGAAAGTAGAAAGGCTCTCCTTCAATGATAAAGGGTAGCCTTCCACTCAAGAAGAGGAACCATTGGTAGTTGAAGATAAATTAACAAAGTTTTTAGTAACATATGTTGGAACAACCAATATAGATGCTGAAGAATAGAGAGAAGTGGTTGAAAGCCTTGGGACAACATAAAATGATGATGAAAGAATAAGTGAAATAAGATTAGAAGACCTATCATTCATGAATGACAGTGATCAAGCATCTAAAAATGAGGATTTGGAGGAATGGGAACAACCACATGCCATGACTTTCTGCCATCAAACTTCCTTCCCAACTGATGATAAAGATCCGATGGTGGAAAGATACAATGAGCTTGTGTCAAGACTCGCTAGGGATTGGTCAAAGCTAATACACCAAGTGAATTGGAAGTGTTATTTTTTCTGGGATGGTGTAGGCTCCATGATTTAGCGCATTTTGAATTCATGTGTGAACACTACCGAGAGGCCATCAAGCAAGTTAAAGACCAAGCGGGGCATCCAAGTGCATTTCTTCCTATAGTTGCTTGAAGGACTGAACTATAGGACTAAGAGCTAGAGCCAAGTGATGACTTTTCTGAAAGTAGTCTTCATGAAGGTGTTTGGAAAATAATAGGAGGATAGCAGCATAGTCCCAAGCTTCTGAATGATGAAGTGGATCAAACAGGGAGAGTGTCCATCATACATCAAGAGTCTTTCCCCATAGTAGAGCATTTTTATGCAATGGATGATAGGGTTTATGGAGGGCTTTTGGAGGTGGACCACTCATAATATATCAATCCCCTTGATGGGCCAATGTCCCTTGCTACTTTCTTCCCACTTGGAATTGTGCCACAAAGGCATAGTGACACTGAGGAAGAGTACATTATGGAAGATGGTGTTGATAAAGACATACTACCTGAACCTCCAAATGGCTAAGCATTAGAGCTCCCAGATTGGGAGAGGAACTCCTCCATCTACATCGATAGTGAACAAGAGGAAATGGGTGAATTTCATGGTGAGATATATGAACTAAAAAGAGAATAATACAAAGTCGGGGGTGTTTCGATGGCTACCAACAAGTATGGCATACTTGGCCAACTACAAGATGCTACTAGGAATCCACCACCTTGACCATTGTTGATCGTCTTTCACATTTGGAGAGCTAAAATTTGATATATTCATCCATGTCATGTTCCTATGACATTAAACATTATAAAATTAAGATCATCACCAGGGAAAGGAGTTGGGATGTGTTTCCCATTGAGGGAAACAACGAAGTAGACATTGAGATTGCAGAAGATCAACGAAATGAAATGTACCTCTTTGAAGAATAGATGATAGAGGCTATGGGTGCCACTAGTGGCTTGGAAGAGGTGCTTTTTGCCTCATTCTCCTAGCCTTATGCAGGGCCAAGATAAAAAATGATGCACAATCCTATGCCACCACCTGAGGCTACCAACGTGATGATCAATGATGCAGTGCTCACTCTCAACTATCACACACTACCACCTCTATATGGTAATATTTAGGTTCTATCTTTCCTTACTCCTGTAAATACTTACAACTACATTTATCATTTAGATTGTGGCTATGAGGGGAGACAAACTTGTTTATATATCAACCATGGATTTGGTGAATTACCTCAATTGCTGATTTTTCTTGAATATATGATTGAATTTGAATCTTGCAATAATAAACTTCTTTATCTGAGTATAAAGATAAATTTGCATGGCTTAGAACTATAAAAATTTCCCTACTTCTTATCCGTACATTACAAAATCCAATGGGCATGAATGTCAGTTTTCCTTTCTTAAACATCATTCTTTATAAATATCTTTGTACATAGTTCATTTTGGGTAATGTAGGTCTTATGTATATGCCTTTCTTTCCTTCTTTCCTTGGGTTAGTTGGTTTGTTGTAGGTTGTTTGCTTTAGAGTAGTCTCCTTGTTTTCTTTTCCTTTCTCACTTTGGTTAGTTTAGGTGTTTTCTTTTTGTTTCCTTTTCATTTGCTTTCCACTTGCTTTCACTTTGTGGCTACTTTTCTCGAGGTCCTTCTACTTTTATTTGGACATGTTCTTATGAAAAACAACTACTTCTTATTTCCTAGGAGTTGTTCTATGTATTTCTTTGATAAACTTTAATCAATTTTTCAGAGTGGATGATGAGGGTCTTCTGTTAGTGTCAATTGACCTAGATGTTTGATTCGAAGAGGATGAGTCATTGGTTTAATTTGGTCCTGATGTATTCTAAAATATTACATTTCTCACATATTTAAGAATCATGAGGCCATTGTATGTCCTAGGTGAAGTCTAGTTAAGTGAAAAATCTAAAATTATGCTTCAACGCCACTTGATTCTCAATCCTGAGTGAGATCTTCATTCCTCATGGGTTGAAATGAAAGGATTTGGAAAGAGAAAAATCAAAAGAAAAGAAACATAGGAAATAAAAGTAAGACATTGAAAATTAAAAGAAAGAAATTCAACTTTTTAGGGGTATTCGAGCAACTCTACTGGGGCTATGGATGCCTGGTTCGTAGTAGAGAAATGTTCGAGAGAATCACAATGACAACCTCGTTGGGGATATGGATGCTTGATTGGAAGTGAAACAATGTCTCAGATACTTTGGAGTTAGAATTAATCATGTAGATTCACTTGATGGAGCTTAGGTTCTTGCAGTAGCTTAAGGATGGGAATTAATGCAACTGCACACACTTAGATTTTTAGCATACTGAAGGTTGGGTCAACTAGTGGTTTTGATCCTTTGGTCAAGCATCTAGTTTGTTTTCCCTAGCATGAAGATCAGAACCATAGATTTTGGGTTTGTACTTCTATTTTGTCATCAAAATTCTTTGGAGCATTTCCCCAACGAGTCACCATTTGTTGTGCATGTTTTGCACACATGCCCCACTATAGGAAAGGACCCCCTCTTTTTCACTCTTGATGGCTCATTCCTACTCCTGTTGGGTCATTTTTTCTCTCACCTCACTTTGCATGCCCCTGTTCTAGATTCCAAGTGGATCACATGCCTTAGAATGATCAAATTCCCCCTGACCAAATTCATCCACCTAATTTTCACTAAGTCTTTTGCTTTCGCAGAAATGCCCCTGCAGGTTTCGCTTCACCCATTGCCTCGTCATCCTTGAATCCTCTTTGATGTACAACTATAGGTCTCCTCATGTAGTTTGTGGCTCATGTTTCATCGTTGAGTACCAACTAATTCCGAACTTCCGCCCGCATGGTGGGATCCACACTTAGTTTCTTCATTTGAGCCTTGACCAAGCATCCAAACAAGCATGGGTTCCCACATCTCACCTAACCCAGGTTCACCATACCAATAAATCAATTCATGCCATAAATGGAAATTTTCCTATAAACACTTCTCCCTACCATTCATTTTAACCTGGGCCATTCAAATTTGAGAAGAGAAACAAAGTCATCCACCCCTTTTTCCCCTTTTTCCTTGCTCCTGCTGATTTGGTCCTTGCTCGCTTGCTTCACTTTTTCCTTCATTTTTTGACTTTGGGGACAATTTTCCTATGGATTTTGGATTTTTTTGTGATTCCTAAGTGAACTACCAAGGTTTTGTTAAGTTTTTGTGAAGTTGTGAAAATTTCATTGTAGGTTGTCATCCCTTCATCGCCATCCATGGGAACTTCCTTGTGGGTCATCATCCCTCCATTGTTGTCCACAAGAAATTCCTTGTGGGACACCATCCCTCCATCACCTTTCATAGGAAATTCCTTGTAGGCTACCGTTTGTGGGCCGTTGTGTGCTCATTTCCATTTTCAAAAGGGTGATGGACCCTCCAGCTTCCCCCTTCCAAATCTCCACATTTCCAAAAAGGGTGCAAAATTCAAGTTTTCATCATCTAGGGACCATCAAATGAATGTATTCACATGCCTAAGGGGGTTTGCATAAAACTTTCCATGTGTTTAGACATTGCAAAAATTCTCTTTCGGGCCGTTGTGTGCAGGTCGTCGTGTACTCATTTCCATTTTCAAGAGGGAGGCAAACCCTTAGGCTCCTGCATTCCAATTTTTTGCATTTTTCAAAATGAGTTGAATCTTAAGGAAATATATCTTGCCTCTCTTTCTACCCCTTTTCCCATGTGCTAAAATTGAAAAATCTCAAATTTACTAAGTTTTGTGAGCTTGCAAGAATTTCTATGCAGGTTGTCGTTCCTTCGTCGCCATCCACAAGAACTTCCTTGCAAGTCATCATCCTTTTGTTTCCTTCTATGGGAACTTCCTTGTAGGCTACTATCCCTCCTTTTCCATCTATGAGAACTTCCTTGTGAACCACCATCCCTTTGTTGCCATCTACAGGAACTTCCTTGTGGGCCACCATCCCTCCATTGCCATCTGAGGGAACTTCCTTGTGGGTTGTTGTCCCTCCATTGTCATTTGCAAGAAATCCCTTGCAGGTTGTCGTCCCTCCATTACCATTCATGGGAACATCCTTGTGAGCCACCGTCCTTCCATTACCATTTACGGGAACTTCCTTATGGGCCACCATCCCTTCATTGCCATCTATGGGAACTTCCTTGCGGATCATCATCCTTTCATTGCCATCTATGAGAACTTCCTTGTGGGCTACCATCCCTTTGTTTCTATCCATAGGAACTTCCTTGTGGGACATCATCCCTCTATTGTCATCCATGGGAACTTCCTTGCAAGCCACCATCTCTCTGTTATTGTCTATGGGAACTTCCTTGTGGGCCACCGTCCATCCATCATCCATCATGCACCCATCGCCAACTGTCCATTGTCCACTATCTATTTTCCATCCACCTGTCTTCACCATCTTCCATCCATCATCCACTTTCCATCCACCATCCAGTGTTCGTCTACCATCCATTATTCATCCACCCATCACCTGCCATCCACCATCCTCTATCCATTCGTTGTCCACCCGTCGATTGTTTCCCACCATCCACCATTCGTCATCCACCATTCATTTGTCATTTGTCATATGTCATCCATCTTCCATTCATGTTTTGTTCACTATTTGTTATTCATCCACCGTCTATGCCTCCATCACCATTCGTGGGAACTTTCTTGCAGTTTCTCATCCCCTCATCACCATCTGTGTGAACTTCCTCACTAGTCATCGTCCCTCCATCACTGTCCATAGGAACTTCCTTATGGGTTGCCATCCCTCTATCATCATCCATGAGAACTTCCTTACGGGCCACCATCTTCCATCTGTCGTCTATCATCTACTGACCCTACAAAAGGTTGTCCGTCATCCACCATCCATTTTTCATTTTTTGTTCATTGTCCTTCTTCCCTATAGCACCTGCATCCCTGAACCCGCATTTATATTTGTGATCCAAATGAGCTCCAAATATGAATATTATGATCTTTTGATGATGCATGGATCTAACAAAGAGTTTACAATAATTGACTTCCATTTTCCTTGATTTGTGTATGAAAGCACTTACTTTACTTCATGTATACAATATCTATGAAACTTGCCACATGTTCATTGGGGAGGTCCATTGAGAAAGATGAACAAGGAAAAAGCACATTGCTCCTATCACCATTCATTTTATGCTTTCCTCTCCTCCTAGCACTCATCAACAAAGCTACCATTAGGAGGCCTACGTCAAGGAAGTCAGTGACAAGACTACAAAGGGTGACCTTTAAAGGAACAAGAGGGAGATATTTTTTTCCATCAAATGATGATGATCAACAGGAGTTGTCCACCAAAATTCAGAGCAACATCTCTGCTTTTTAGTAACATAAATTTGCAAGAAGATTCATTTTATTAGCTGAAAGAATATTGCAAACACATCAAACAAAGGGTAGCCTTTACCATTTTTAGCTATAGCAAGGATGGAAGCCATTAAAGCAAAAAATTGCTATAGTGCCAAGGTCACTATATGACAAAATAGGCTAAAATACAAAATAGGGAAGAGGACAAAATAGCCTATTTTAAATTGAGAAATATTGGGGGTAGGTGAAACCCTAACTTGTATTGAATCTGTGCCAAACATTGTGAATTAATCCTAGCCATTCATTTGGGCTTTGGAAAACTATAAATAGGGCCTTGCCCTTCATTTTTAAATGGTTGGAGAATTGGTGTAAAGGGAAATTTGCAGTAATAAAGAGAATCATTGCATGATTTTATGGATGTTTCTTTTGAGTTTGTTCATTATACATGCATGGTTCAACTTCCATGCTAGATTTAGTTGTACTTTCTTGAATGGCTATGATAATGGTTTTTGCTGTTATGGTATTTGATGAATTTCTAGCCCATATTTTTAGCACTTGTTGATGAAAAGTTGTGGAAAGTTAGCCTGGGCTACCTCATTTCATTGCTCCAGCCTAGTTCAATTGTATGTTCATGAAGTGCATGTAAAATTTGAAAATCTAAAGTCCTTAGAAGATTGCACTAGTTTTATGTAGTTGTAGGCTTCTCTTGGTCAAGAAAAACTTAGTTTAGGAAGTTTGTCTACTGTAGCAGCCTCCATTGCCACTATTCATTCATAGCTTAGATTTAGAACAACTTTCTAAACCCTTCCCTTTTTCCTTTTTCTTTTAGTACTTGGTTAGAGTAGGATCTCAAGCATCACCATAATGTTAAATTTGATGAACATGATAGGTTTCAACTTGCTATTCTGAGTGGATAGCTACTGTTCATTCACTTCCAACACTTTGAAACTCCATTTGTAGACCCAATTTCCCATGATTTGTAAACCATAAAGGTTGACCCTATGGTTACCAGCAAAACACATCAACCAACTGATATATTCCAAGCAAGTCATGACCTAACACCCAAGAGACCTTGGGGTAGTGATCTGGAACTTGTTTGCATATTTCTACCTTTCAAGTGAGGTAGTGCACTTCTTTGTTGCCTGTGTTGAGAAAGTGCAAAAAAAAACCCATCAAAAAACCCTTATTCTGTTAATGTGATTAATCATGAAATGTAGATAACAAAAACTGAATTAACAAAACCATACACAAGAGAACACCAAATTTACATGGAAAACCCAATGAGGGAAAAACCACAGCGAGGATTAGCTCAAAATATAAGTAATTACAAAATGGATACAAGGACTCACCGCTAGAATGGACACGTGTTATCTAAAAATACTCATAGCTAGGGCTCACTGCCATAGAAAGAAAACAAGTAGATAGAAGAGAAATGTTACAAAGAGAGAAACTTCTCAATGCAATAGAGAATCCACCACAATTTCTCCAACACTTCTATCCTTGTATAATAGATTGTGGACACCTTCACCTCACTACATTCAAAAGTCCAACACTTTGAAATTCACACTACTCTTCTCACATGCACGTCACACTCACCAATTACATTGATCTCACATCTATCTTTCTTATCTCCTCATTATTTCTTGCAATTCAAAACACCACCACTCTTATTTATATCAACCTCAACCTCAAACACCTCTCCAAGGTCAGTAATCTATCTATTATATTTACAAATTAAAATTAGGTATTCACTTAAACATTCCTACAATGGAAAGGAATAAAAGAGGACCAAAAAAATACTTGAATGAGACCCAAATCAAATCTTACATACTAGGCTATGCTTCCATTGATACTTGAACATTTTTAAATGTAGTGTAGACACTAGGTTAGTGGTTACCTGTGAAAACACATTAAACATTAAGTAAAAGCTTCCTTAAGACAATCTAAAACTTTTGATACACCTAACCATAAATCCTTTTGACACAAACAAGAGAACAACACCATTAAGTATCCTTCAAAACCACAAGTCTTGAAAAGCAACTATGGAGAAATCTGGAGCAAATACATTTCTCCCTGATACCTCTATACAACACTACAAAACTAGTTCACATGGTGGTGAACACAACTTCTTTTGAATAATGATCTAAAAATAAAAATTCTAAATATAGCAACCTATAGCAACCTTGAAAAAAATATCAGATCCACATAGTCATAATATCAACACAAAAGAAACATGGAGCACAATCCAAAGCACATTTTGAACACTTTCACAACACGGTTTTATCTATTTATAATTTTTTCTCAAAAGCACTTGGAAACCAAGTACCAGAGACATCATCTCAACTCATTACTTCACTTCAACTCATCTTCAAATTCGATAACAAAAAAATAGCTTCATGTACTCACAACACTTCCTCAATATATCAACTACACATGCATAACCTACAACAACCTATTTTCCTATTTTTCACAATTTTCTCAATATCCTCGACATCTTCATTATGCAAAAACTTCCTTAACACATAGTTGACATTAATGAAAACATTTGTAAGTAGACTTCCTATTGACATAAATGGAAACACCTTCATACTTATAACAATCTCCCCTTTGTCAGTGATGGCAACACATGATTTGAAAAACCATCAAAGACAACACTTTTTCTCTTTTTTTGAATCATACACAACTCTCTCCTGATACCTTGTTTTTTTTCTCATGATTCCCTCTCTCTCTCTCTCCCCCCCCCTTTGACATCAATGGAAAAGGATTAAAAAAACTGCATTATTCTCCCTGGGTGATCTCACAAAACTAGTTTACAATTCTATTGAGGAAGAAAAATTGTAAAAAATGCCCCCATGAAGAAAATTTTGGGTTTTGGGGGATTTAAACGAACTTAGGGTTTGAACAAACCCAATAAGGGTTCACTCAAAGCCCCCTTCGATCAAACCCTATTAAATGTTGGGTCCCTCATTTTTCACATTTCCTAGAATAAAAAACAAAATGAAATTTTGTAAAAAGGGGAGGTTCACTTGAACCCCCATTCATTCAAAAGGTCAAGGGGGGTTTGAGCGAACCCCCATTTTTCCCCCTTATCCCCCTCTTGCACAAAAATTTGGCAAAATTTTACCGTTCGAAGCTTGGGTTGAGGATGAAAATGGAGGAGACTTCATAGACCCAACTAGATGATGGTAGTCCTCAAAATGAGCTATCCATCGAATATAATTTTAATATGTTTTTGTTTTATTATATATTTTATTTTTTAGTTTGATTAAACATAGGTTTTTCACTTAAAATCAAGCTCTTTATTCTGCACGTGGAAAAATAGCAAATTATCAAAAAAATATTGAAAAATATTAGTGCACTAGATATTGATGTCCTTGATCCAACAAAAAAAATGAATTTCGATACATACAAAAAAAGTTATGCTTTAGCCAATGAATCATGTCTAAATTGTAAAAGGTTTGAATTTGAAACTAAATTAAGAAAAAAATATTCAATGAAATGCTATGAAACCAATTCCATGTGCAAGATATCATAGTTATGAATTTAAATTTGAAAAAAAAATAGAATTTTATCCTTCACAAAAAAAGGGTTATGTGTTATCTAGTGACATCACTCTTTAAAAATGGTGTTTACTATTAAATACTAGTTTTCAAAGGAGATGGAAAAAGAAGTGCAATCTCATTCCAAATTTTTTGAAAAAAGTATATTTAGAATCTATAGAAAAATGTCACAAATCACTAGTTTGCATCATCTTTAAATTCCTCACGGTTTAGTCACTATAGGTGCCTGATAGTGAAGATTTAGTTAAAAAAAATCAGTTCAATGTCTAGTTTGGCCAAAAATTATAAACAAGTATTGTGGGATCACCCCCCCTTTGACATAGAACCAAAATAATTGCTCTAAATACTCCCCCTTGGGATTATATCCAATCAACTTAGTGACTCTACAACAATGACAACACACAACACTACCTACTCCCTTGGGAGGTAGCCACCAACATCAGTCTAGAAAAGAAATAGATCCATGGATCCACTAGATTGATGTATCTCCATATGCATCTAGTTAAAACAATGAGAGGAAGTAACTCCCAAATTCTCCCAAAGATACTCAAAAGTATTCTTAGGAAGAGCCTTAGTAAATATGTCAGCAATCTAATCCTTTGTAGGATGACTCTCACTTCATTCTCCATAACCTTCTCTCTTAGAAAGTGATACGTAATTTATATATGATTTTTCCTTGAATGCATCATTGGATTCTTTAAAATGTTAATTGCATATGCATTATCACAAAAGATAGATATAAGCTCATCATATACAACTCTGATATCCTTCAATGTCTATCTCATCCAAAAAACTTGTCTACAACATGATACTATAGCAATATACTCAACCTCTACAATGGATAAAGAAACTAAATATTTCTTCTTACTAAACCATGAACGAATCTACATCCAAGAAAGAATGCACCACCACTTGTACTTTTCCTGTCATCAACACAACTAGACCAATTTGTATTTGTATAAGCACTTAATGTGAAATTTGTTAGTGTAATTAATTATTTATTACACTAGCATAAGTTTAACTAAAGTCTTTCATTTAATTAATTAATTCCAAGGTAGCATTATTAGAAAATCATTAATAATTGGGTCATTACCCTTTCCATATGTGTAGGAGAGAAGATTCCTTCTAGAAGATGAGTCATCTTTTCTAGAACTTATCTCTATCAGTTTATCATTCCCTAGGTAGTTAGTTAGGGTTTACATGTTGTCACATGTTTTTAGATCAAGACACATGGAAACATCATATTTCATCCTATATAACACTCATGCCTATATAATCATGGCATGTGTACATTTGTAATCATATTCTAGATATCAATCAGATAATCTCCATTTGCATGCCCTTAGTTGCAACACTTTTTGTATGGGAAAATTTCTTCTTGGAAAAGATCCTTTGAAGTGTGCATAACTTCATTGGATGATTCAACATCCATTATTTCAACAAAATCATTAGCCTTAGGATACCGCAAGCCATAATTTGAAGTGCCTCTTAAATATCTGAATATCCTCTTCATATTTGCAACATGTGTTTCCTTAGGTTATTCTTGAAATCTAGCCACAAGATAAATTGTATGCATGATATATAGTCTAGTAGAAGTTAGATATAGCAAGACACTAATCATAGATCTATATTTTCTCTGATCAACCTTAGGTGAATCATCATCTTTTCTAAATTTACAAATAGACACCATAGGAGTTCATACCAGTTTGGATTCATCCATTCCAAACTTCTTCAACATCTATTTGACATAATATTCATCCATTCCAAACTTCTTCAACATCTATTTAACATACTTTGATTGTGAAATTAAAATCCCTTTATCTGTTTGATTGATTTGTAACCCAAGGAATAAAGTCATCTCCCCAAACATTGACATTTCAAACTCTTTTTGCATCTCTTCACCAAATTTCTTACACATAGCTTCATTTCCTCCAAATATAATATCATCCACATACACAACCACTATCAATATTTTTTATTCTTGAAATTCGAAATAAATATTACTATCTATAGTGCCTTTACTGAGTCCTTGCTATATTAAATATTTGTCCAATATGGCATACCAAGCTCTAGAAGCTTTCTTCAATCCATATAATACCTTCTTCAATCTACATGCCATATCCAATTGATCTGATAACTAAAATCCTTCTAGTTGTTCCATGTAAACCTCTTCTTCCAATTCACCATTCAAAAAAGTATACTTCACATCCATCTAATAAACTTTAAAGTCCTTGTATGCTGCAAATGCTAAAAATGTTATAATAGCTTCCATCCTAGCTCCATGAGAAAATGTATCCTCAAAGTCTATTCCTTCCACTTGTGAGTAACATTTACACACAAGTCTTGCTTTATTTCTTACTGCTTCTCCATTCTCATTCATCTTGTTTCTAAATACCAACTTAGTTCCAATTGTATTCATGTTTACTGGTCTAGGAACCAATTCCCAAGTCTAGTTCTTCTCTATCTGCATAATTTCTTCTTCCATATCCTTCATCTAATGTTCATTTTTGCATGCCTCACTATTTTTGGTTCAAATTTAGAAAGTAAATGTAGATTTACCTCAACTTTAGCTACTCCGCTTCATTTCAAAACTCCTTTCCTCTTGTCTCTAATTATTTGATCTTCAAAATGATTGTTTTGCACATACTTACAGGTTTTGTGGGTCTTCTCTAGAGATTCTTCCTCTTCATTGTACACTTCTTTTTCGTTGCCTTTCTTTTCTTCTACTTCTCTATAATCAGGTTCATCTAACACATATCCATGTGTTGTAATTGAATTATGTAAGTTTTCATCAACCTTAACATTTAAGCTTTCAACTATCTTTCTCAACCTTTTGTTGTAACATATTTAAGCTTTTCTTTTAGTAGAATATCCAAGGAAGATACCTTCATTAGACCTTGCATCAAATGTTCCTAATTTTTTTCATCTCTTTTGATATAACATTTACTTCCAAACACTCTAAAGCAGTTCACAGTAGGAATCCTTCCATACTATAACTAATTGGGAGTCTTTGTGCTATTAGCTTTAGCTTGTACTCTATTAAGTATGTAAAAATAAATATGAATTTCTTCTCTCTAGTATACTTCTCATATATTTTCCTATTTCATCATAGTCCTAGTAGCTTCTTTAATTGTTGGGTTTCTCCTCTCAACCACTCCATTCTGCTAAGGAGTTCTAGGGGAATACAAGTGCCTCTTTATTCCATGAACTTCACAAAAAAAATTATAAACTCATTAGAGGTGAATTTACCACCTTTGTTAGACCTCAAACATTTTATTTTAACATTCATTTCATTCTCAACCATAGCTTTAAATTCCTTGAATTTATATAATGCATCATATTTCTCTCTAAGAAAAGTAACCCATGTCATTCTAGAGTAATCATCAATCAAAAGCATAAAATACCTATCACCTTGTAGACTTCTCACCCTTGTGGGACCACATAGATCTATATGAATTAATTCCAATAGTTTGGTAGCATATTGTTCCTTTCCTTTGAAACTACTCCTTACTTTCTTTCCAAACTAACAATCCATGTAGATAGTATTGATAATCTTTTTTATTTTTGGAAAGTCTCTCACTGCATGAATTGAATTGATTCTCACCAAATTATCAAAATTCAAGTGACACATACTTTAGTTCCATAACCAACTATCACTAATTTGCAACATAAAGAAATGATCATCAACACCCTTAAGCTGATAGATGTTTCCATCTATCTGTTTACGAGTAGCAACCATTGTTCCAATCCATTTTTTGATCTCATAGATTTCATCCTTAAACACAATATTATATCCTTTGCTACACATTTTTCCAACACTCAAAAGATTATGCCTTAAACCCTTAACATAGTAAACGCCATCATTATTATACTTTCCATCAAAACTAATTGAACCTATTCCACAAATCTTAGCCCTTCAGTCATCTCCAAATTTAACTAATCCACCACTATACTTTTCAAGTTTAACAAACTTACTTTTGTCTCTAGTCATGTGATTAGAGTAGCCACTATCAACAACCTGGTAATTTTTATCTACTTTCAACATGAAAAGTAGATACCAAAGTACCTTCAACCTTCTTTTTTGGAACACTTTCGTTCACACATCTTTCATATTTAGTAGAGCTAGATTCTTCTTTTATAGCCAAGAAGAAGCATTCATTATCATCAAAATCTTCATAATCAGATTCATAATCAAAAATACCAACATCTTCTCTAACATAATAAGTTGTTTTAATCATCTTCCCTTTGTTCTTCTTACTCTTATTGTTCACAACTATGTTCAAACATCTAGAAGCATAATGGCCTACATTTCCACAACTGAAACATTTGAAGGGTAGTTTACCTTTGTACTTACTAGTTCCCTTTTTCATCCTTCTCACAAAGTTATATTTCACATCATCAAGATCATCTTCATTTGAATCTTCAATCTTTTCTAATTTTTTGGCCTTAAAACCAGTCTCCACTTTTGTATCATTGTATAACCAAGATTTCTCATCTCAAAAGAAGCTAGTGTACCAATCAACTGATCTCTAGAATAAGTATTAAAATTTTCAACTTTCTCAATAGTAGATACCTTTTCACTATAAGCATCAGGGATAGTTCTAAGAACTTTCTTTACCACCCTAGGCTCTTTAACTTGTGCACCAAGACCTCTCATAGCACTTACTAGATCATCAACCCTCTGCATGTAGGTTGCAATTGTTTCATATCCAAACATTCGTATAGTCTCAAATTGTTCCTTTAGATTATATAGCTTTTCTTTTTTTACCTTTCATCTCCTTCATAAATACTTTCAAGTTTACCATAAACTTTTATAGCAATCTTAAGATTAATAACCTTAACCAATTCAAAATTTGAAAGGCTTTTTGTCAAAATATTTTTTTCTTTAGAATTTACCTCATGTTCCTTGATCTCATCACTTGTGCTTGGACCATTTTCAAGTGATGAATATTGATTATTAATTTCTTTTTCAATTTCAAATCCATGCATTGACAAATATCCTTCCATATTTGTCTTCCAGAATGCATAGTCTATTCGATCAAATCTAGGGCAATCAATTTTCTTCACCATCCAAGATATACCTTAAGTAGTTAAGCTATTCTTCAAGGAATTTTTCTCTAATACCAATTGTTTAATGAACAAGACAAATGAGGGGGGGTGAATCAATTGTATCAAATTAAAACATAAAAACCCTCAATAGTAATCAAATCCACATGCATTCACTAAACCTAATCATGAAATGTAGATCACAAAAACTGAAATAACAACACCATACACAAGAGAACACCAAATTTACATGAAAAAAAAATGAGGGAAAAACCACGATGAGGATTAGCTCACAATATAATTAATTGCAAAACTGATACAAAGGCTCACTGCCAGAATAGGACACACTATCCAAAAGGGCTCACAACTGGGACTCACTACCATAAAAAGAATACAAGAAGATAGAAGAGAAATATTACATAGTGAATAAAATTATCAATACAATAGGTAATCCACCACAATCACTCCAACACTTTTGAAGCCTTGTTTGAAATATTTTAGACACCTTTAGCTTACTACATTCAAAAGTCCAATAGTTTGAAGTTGACATTGTTTTGCTCAAATTCGCATCACATACATCACCCACATTGATCTCACATATATCTTGCTTCTCTCTTTATTCTTTCTTGCAACTCACAAAATCACTACTCTTATTTATATCAACCTCAACCTCAAACACCTTCTCCAAGGTCAACAATCTACTATTATATTTACAAATTCAAATTAGGTTGGCACATAAACATTCCTGTGGTGGATAGGAATGAAAGGGGTCCAAAATAAAAATTAACTAAGACCCAAATTAAATATTACACACCACACTACACTTCCATTAATACTTGAATATTTTGGAATGTAGTGTAGACACCAAGTCAATCGTTACTCATGAAAACGCATTAAAAATTAAGTATAAACTTCCTTAAAAAAATATGAAACTTATGATACACTTGACCACAAATCCTCTTGACACAAAAAAGAGAACAACACCATTAAGTATCCTTCAAAACCACAAGTACTAAAAAGAAACTACAGAGAAATGTGGAGAAAATACATTTCTCCCTGACACCTTTGTGGAATATTGCAAAACCACTTCACATACTATTGAACAAAAGTTCATTTGACCAGTAATCCAAAAACTAAAATTTTGAATATAGCAACCTCTAACAACCTCGAACAACATATTAGTTCCACATAGCAATAGCATCAATAAAGAAGAAACGTGGAGCACAATTCAAAGCACATTCTACACACTTGCATAACTCTTTTCTTTGTTTATCAAATTTTCTCAAAAGCACTTGGAAACAAAGTATGAGAGACATAATCTCAGCTCATTACTTCACTCCAACTCATCTTTAGATATCACAACAAAATTATATCTCCACATGTACTTACAACACTTCCTCAATATCTCGACTACACATGCACAATGTGCAACAACCTGGTTTCCTCTTTTTCACAATTTTCTGAATATCCTCAACATCTTCATCATGCAACAACTTCATTAACACATAGTTGACATCATTGACAACACCTTCATACTTGTAACAAGTAGCTTTAGCCATATTCCTCTCCTTCCCTAGATACTGCTTAAACTCCCTAATTTTTATGTCTAGGGAAAGAATTTTCTCTTCAAGAACCTCAAGAGCATCATCTTCTTGCATAGATGAAGCAAAAGGAGAAGCAGGAGGGGTAGGGACATGTAGAGCTTCCCCAAAAGGGCTAGAGAAACTTGTATTTGTTCCAAAAAATTATTTCCTCGAAGGTAGGACCTATAGTGACCTTAAAATCCATCTCTATATGTTGTAAGATCCTTCTAACAATGTGTCTAGAGGTTGTTGACTAAGTCATAAACCACATAAATCTTCACAACAAACAAGCCCAAGACACACCCAAGATTTGAGAGAAATATATCTAACACTAAGAAATGAAAACAAGACTTTCACCCCCAAGGCTCTAGGTCATGTGAGAGCCCCATGGAATGAACTACCCAAAACTACCTCAGGTTGATCAATAGATAATGAAAATTGTTTTAGAAATTGGGTGAGGAGACTATAAGGGTCTCAGATTGTAACTTAGATAGCTCTCTATTAGAGGATGACAATGCAAGAATGAGACTTAGCACACCACATTAGAGTCTCAGGGACACACTAGCATCTTGTATGGACAACAACTCAAATAACAACCAAAGACACCCTAGGTCTACTTATGACCCAAATAAAATATTTTTATAGTTTGATAGTTTGATATGAAAATGTGAAAGTAAGTAGTACAACAAGAAGAATACTGGGAAATAACTATTCTAGTGACATAAATGATAAGGAAAGAATAGGAAAAATGCCACTCATGCACAGTCAAGTTCTCCAGCTAACTTCAAATAGATGAAATTGAACCTACACACATGGAACTAGGCAAAGTTTCAAGCTATGTTTTATGGTTTTCCTTAGTCAAACCCTCATTTTTGTGTTTCCACCTCTATGGATAGCCAAATATGCAATAATATAGAGAAAAAGTGCTAAAGTAAAGAATGGGAATGTCACAATAACATAGAGAACAATGACAAACTCAATGCTACTCTTCAAGATGATAGATGCAAAATGAAAATACATAATGTTACCTTCACTTCTACAAGAATTGAAGGCCAATGAAGGGAAGAAGAGAGCAACACCACCATGCTAAGGAGATAGAAATTTTTTAACTTGCAATGACAATGGTGTTGAAGTGAAGAGACCCAAGTAGAAGGATGGTAGCAGTGAGATAGAGAAATAAAATGATCAAGAAGTGTGAGAGATTGAGCTTGAGAATGAGATAATTAGCATGAGACTGAGTTAGAGAATGTAGAAGAATGAAATAATGAGTTTGAATTATCAAAAAGGAGGCAAGTAGTCTATTTTCCTTTGTCAAGACCTAGTAGAGGATGTTACCTTCATGACCAACTAGGAAACATAACACTTTTGTGAATCTCAGAGGTAGTAATATATCAAGACAATAGTGTGACATGTGCACATCCACACAATGTGTATGCATCCCCAAAAAATATTCCTCCACTGATGCAAAAATACAAGGATGGGTAGGAAGATAAAAAATATGATGGTGGGTTTATGCATCTTTGTACTTGTAATTCTAAAGTAAGGGTAAATAAATTGGAAATTTTCCTAGCATGAAAATTCATGACACTACATATTTCCCTCACATTAGTGAGAATATGTGTCAGTGCATATGTGAGATAAAGTAGAAAGATGTTGAAGATAATATACTTAATAATGTGAACAAAACAAATCTTTGACCCATCTTACCTAGATGTAGACGAGGGAGCTCCACAAGTTCTTGATCCTAAAAAGCTAGCTACAATCTCACCAAAAACATGTTAGGATGTAGAGAAAATATGTTAGGTGAAAAACCTAATCATAAGAAAAACATTCATAAGACATGAGAAGACATAAGCCAACATGATAATACATAGTCTAATTAGATACATTGATCAGATAGATTTAATTCAATGGCTGTTGCAAACTACATTATAGCATAGTCACATAAAGGCGAGTCTAGTTAGGTGCCCCCAAGATAGACACCAAGATATAAGATGTCTGACACCAAAACAAACGACATCAAATATCTAATAAAGACACACATTGCAAGACACCAAAGAGATTATTTTGAGAAGAAAGCTTTCAACAAGGGTTCCTTCAATTGGGCACCCTTCAAGAAATCGAGGGGTCCATTCAAAGGAACACACCAGTTAAATGTCGCTACATTTTCCATAAGTTATTTTGTCATCAAGTGACACTTTTGAAATATCTTTTATCAAGGAATCCACTAGAAAGAATGCTCCTTTTCAAAGGAAACCCTTTAGACTCATTCATTTTAGAAAATGTACTCCGTTTTCAAAGGAAAGTTTTCAAACTCTTTCACATACATGATCCCTTTCAAAATAAAATTTCATCTAAGAGCCCCAAGAGAATGCAAATTTTTGGAAAATGAGAGATTTCAATAAGGGATTCTTTCATTAGGGAATTCATGTTAAAGAAAATTTGACACCAAGGAATCTTTTTTTAAAGAATACACCTTACTAAAAATTAGAACAATATCGTAGCCCCCTCTTTGGATGGTGTGTGTTACACAAAGGAGCATATGACATCCTAATGAGAGAAATGAGAGGCAGATATGTTGTGGCACACAACACATGACAATATATATTTGTGGTATTTTGTCACACACATGCGAGGGAAAACACATAAGAACCACAAAATCAAGTAGACAAAGACAAAGAAATACAGATATAGGGGGGTCTGAGAACTTGGGGTAATATCTATTCATAGATATAAGTAGATATAATATAGTGTATGAACAAATGGTTATCAATCACCAAAGTTTTAGAACATGAAGACAAACTAAAAACAAAAATTAGACCAACATGGAAGAAGGCATAAATACCCCCAACGCTTTGTATCATACACAATATCAAAAAGAAATTTCATGACACATAGAATAATAATGATACAAGGAGAAGTGTATGAAGAAAAAAAATTGTGCATGTATCCAAGCACCTAAAAGGGTAGAAAGGATCCTCTAGGAAGGATCACAAACATAAAATGACAACCATGGGAGAACATAAACACACAAAGAAATCTACGCTATAGATATGTTGGAAGCTTTGCAACATGAGCATGAAGTATGGATGGTTGTGTTCATTGTTCCTATGTTTTCAATGATGTCAACATGGTAATAACTACATGGTGATAACTATATGGGAATTTTCCCATTTTTCTTGGTTTACCAGAAGTTTTTCTCTATCAGTAATACTCCTTTTTGATGGATTAGTGTGTTGGTATTTGAGTCCAAAACTCACTAAAATATCTAATATGACTCTAATCTCTTAACCATGTTTTATTGACTCATTCATACCTTTATTTATTGGATCTTGAGACATCTTTTTCTATGAATAGAAAGTTATCTCTAACATAGTTTAACTCTATATCCTACTATTTTTATATGTGAGGTATACTATGTGGGAGACTCCACATTCTACTAAAGTAAACATTATTATACTGTGGTTTTGTTGATAGTCTCTTTACTGGTAGTATGATGGGAAATTAATGTGTTCTTAGATCCAGAAGGTGTTTGCTTTGAGGATTATTTTTTGGTTTGGAGAATTTTGTTTTAGTCTTGGACAACTCAGTGAATGCAATATATTATCAAGACTAATATCCAACTTGGCATAATGCACTACATTGATAAAATGTTCAAATCTTATATGGTGCTGATGAAGAAAGGTTTTGATTATTTTGTGTTCATCCAATTAGGCCAGCCTAATTAATGAATAATATATACTTGTATATATAAGAGATAGAAGCAAGAGAAAGTGTGTGTATGTGCAAGCAAGTGAATAGAGAAGAAGATCAAAGCCTAATGCTTTATCAATAGTACAAATTTTTTGAGCGATGTAGTAATTTATATTCTGAGCTTCAATGGAACAAAACCCTGTACATTGAAGGTGTATTGTGAGTTAACCCTCACCGTGGTTTTTCCCATTCTGGGTTTTCCATGTAAAAATCCTGGTGATCATGTGTATTATTGCATTGACTTGCTTCTATGTTCTCTCTTGTTGATTTAGTCAAAATTATGATAATGGTTAAGTGGATTTTATTATGGGTTTTGGAATACTAATTCACTCTCCCTCTCAATATTTTGGACTTTTAACAATTAGTATCAAAGCATGGTTCCTTAGAACAAGCCTAACAGCTTGAGGAAGGTCTTAGAATTTGAACATGAGAAATTTTTTCCTTCAGAATTAGTCTCTACTAAATTTTCAAAAGAAATGGAATCCTTGAAGGACAAGTTTATAAAAGTAAATGAGCACACTGAAAAGCTAAAAAGTACAAGTATGGATGCATGCAATCTATTGACTGAAGGAGAATAAATCATCACTAGCCTACTAGAACAATTAGACGAGAAGAAAAGAATTGAAGAATGTTAGCAAATTGAAATTCAAAAGAAGATGGATGAGTGTGCTAAGCTTGAATTAGAAGTAGAAATACTAATATCTAATCTAGAAAGTGGAAAGAGTTTTGAAGGAAAATTTAAGATAAGATCGATGATGCTTGATGAATTGATTACCTCTCAAAGACTAGAAATGGACAAGAGAAGTTTAGGGTTTAAAAAAGTTCAGAGTTCTAAAGTGAAGAAATTAAATGGTAAGAAGACATGGTACAAAGATAGACAAATCAAGAACCAAAGAAGAAATTCCGCAAAAATTCTTGTCAAATAACATGATGCAAAAAGGTATTTATACTTCAATGGTATTTTTCATTCTTACAAGAAATTTGGTCATAAGGAAAAGGACTGCAAAAGTAATGTGAATGATTCTAAGGGAAAAAAGAATGGATGTAAAGATAGTTTGTTGGATAAAAGGGGAAATGAAAAGAAGAATGTGACTTGTTGTAAGTGTAGAAAATTGAAACATCTTGGTAGTAACAATAGAAGAAAGAAGAACATCTATCCAGTGAAGAAGAATGATCAAACTTTTGATCTAGATAAGGAAAGAAAATAAATGGAAAGGATTGTTAGAACACAATGATCTACTAAGAGGGGGGTGGATCAGTAGATCTTCAAAAATTTAGTTCTTAAACCCTTTTGTAGATTCAACCTTAACCTCAAATGTGAATATTAAAATACTAACAAATATAAGTCACAAGCACAAGAGAGATCAACACATAACAAATTATGTACATGGAAAACCCAAGATGGGAAAAACCATGGTGAGAAATGCTACTAGGATCTATTGTCCTAATCCAGCCTCACAAGCTTCAAAGTTCAGTTACAATGTTTAGTACTACAACCCAAGGAAGCAAAAACTCCCTATTTAGAAGCTACAACTTCAAGGATGCTACTACACCCTATTCTAAGCTATAATTTAGTGCAAAATGGAGGCTACAACTTTGTACAAATTTTTGTAATATACTATGCATAAAATGGTTCTACATAACCTACAATGCATCAATTCAATACATAAGCTCTCTCTCAGTTCTCTCATACTCCACTGTAACCAACTACATGAATTTTAAGATTTTTCTTTCTATTACAATTCACCTTCCTCTACATTTAGAAACTCTCATTCATTCTCAGTATCTCAATAATTCGCCTCATTCAATTCATATACATTGGAATCACTATTAGATTTTTTCCACTTGCAACCTACTTTTGTAAGTGTTAGAGCATTGAGCCACACACATATTGTCTAGCACATCAAATATCACCATACCCCTGCATCAAGCCAAACAACATTTTATTTTGGTGTAGAGAAATTCCTAAGAAAAAAATTATGTTAAAACCTTGAATCTAATATGCATTTAATGCATTTGATCTAGTTTTGATCTTGATCACCTCTACAATCTATTCTACCACCTTGAAGATCAAATCTTCATTTAATTGGTCACTGAGGTAGTTGGAAAAATTAATTCTTTCTCCTAAGTCAATTTTCAGACCACACCCTCATTTACACTTGTCATAGCTATTTTAGATCTTTGTGTTTGAACTCTGGTCATCGATCTATCATATTTTCTTGTCATTGGGACTTCATTCAGACTCCCACCAATACAAGTAGGTCACACCGATATGCTTGCCATGTTATCTAACTGGGCATGCAACCTACATTTCATCCATGTCATCACCATGTCATTCACAACACTGATGTGAGATAAAATGTTGAGAAAAAATTCATTTCCATCTGTTAACCATCATCACAATCAGGTCCCACAATCGGCATCATACTCCTATCACCAAGTCGCTAAAAAAATGAACCTTAGAACCTCTTGTTGGAGGTTACAAAGTTCTGAAAACCCACAACATGCCAACAATAAAGAGAACCTATGAAACTCCTTTTGAAATGACTAAGTCACTTCGATGAAAACAACAAAACCCAATACATCATTCCAATGTGGGATCCACATGTTGTTGTCACATGTCCACGTCATCACCAAGTCACCGCTCTGTAATCCATAATAAGGAAGTGGATTACTGTTTACTCAATCCAATAATGCCACTTTCTTGCATCGTCATTATGGATGGGTCCCGTATGGAGTGCTTCCTTACTCCTTATCACTCCAATGCTTAGTTGCTAAGTCAGGAGGTTTCAAAACTTGGAACCCCACAATTCCATTCACTTTTTCTAACAAGGAGATCGCTAAGTTAGAAGGTTTCAAAACTTGAGAACCCTATAACATAGGCTAGGAAAATTTTGAACTTTGTGACTCCTTACAACTTTGGCCCTAGACTGAGAGCATGAACCAATGAATGAGGGCACTTTCATTAACATCACGACCTACACAATACTTGTCTAAAAACTTCTCAATAAACCCAGTCATTATGCCAACAATCTCCCTTACATGATTTTCACTTTTGACATCAATGACAACAATAGTCCAACAGGGATTTAGAGATATGAATCATTAGTCTTATCTGTACTGACCTCTGGTATAGATACTCCCATCAATTTCTAAATAAAAGAAATGCCTAAGGGGGAGAAATCATCAGAAAATCTAATAAACCCCTCATTGGTACTTGTGTCATATCATAAGTGTATTTAATGTGGTAACAAGATTAAAGTATTTTATCTGTTGCATGTGTGAAGAATGAGGTCTACAAAATTTGAACGAATGGAGGAATACATAGTTTTCCAGGCAATATACCTGTAAGTTGAAATATTTATTGTAAAATCATTCAAAATGAAAGGAATAAGTTGAAATAAAATTAAAGGCCTGTGTATTTTTAGAGAAATGTGCAAAGGAAGTTTACAAAGGAATTCATAGTTTTATAATTTAAAGAAAATAATAGATGAATTCGAAGTGAGATTTGGAAATAGGACGTCTATAAATTTCTTCTTTTACATTTTTAGAGGTATTCTTGTTTGCACAATCTTTCACTTTTATTGATCAATAATTCAAAGATTATGAATTGTTCGGATAAAGCTAGGTTGAAGAGATATACGAGGAATGTGTTGCAAGGATCTATTGGTGCATTCTCTTGCATCCGTCTAAGAGTGTTTCCTATAGAATATATCTATGCATTTTTTTACAATAAGATTGAACAAATTTAATTAGTTTAGTTGAATGTACCTTGGGAAAATAAATTGAAAGAGAATCATGATTCCTATAGAGTATAGTTGAGAAAAATTTGGATGTTTGGAGGAAAGTTCCTTTGTTTGAATTTGAGAAGAAGAATATTTGAATAGTATTGAGTAGAATTGATGTTGAATCTTTGTGGATTGATAAGGCACATCTGGTCACCGAAGAAGCAATTAGAGATGTAAGTAGTCTATGTTCCTCTAGATTGGTTCCTAAACTAAAGACTATGAATGAGATAAATAAATAATTGAGGTTATAGGTATGAGTTCTAAAAGAAAAGAGATTGGTTTGAGATCAATTTTTGATCTGGTAATAAGGTATACTGCTATGGTCATCAGTCATAAAGTTTATATCCCTAACAATGACTATATTTTCTACTATTGCAGTGAATATTGTTGTTGATATGGTAATAAGAGGTATGGAATATGACTTGTGTGAACTACTTCACATACATGTTTTGGATAATTTGAAGGAGATCAAGAAGAGAAAAAAGAATACTTTTCAGTAGGGAAATTTGGTTGTTTGTCTAATATTTTACTTTTTGAAAGAGTTATCGGTAATTGGAAGGTTAGAATGGTCAAATTTAGACCATATTGTCTATCAAATTAGGAACTTCATGATAAATCTTGGTAGTTTGGATGCACAAGAATCTACCTTGTTGTATTCTTTGGAACATTTCAAATGAGGATGAACAAAAGGTCTAGGATTCTAGTAAGTGTTGTGTAAAGATACTTCAGAATCATAAATTTTATTGTGTCTACAGATGTTTGTCACATGGAAGCAATTGAATCAAGGTTTGTTTGGATATCTAAATTGGATTATGAAGTTTTAGAGGCTGAAATTGATAAATATGCTAAAAATT
Organism: Sequoia sempervirens; assembly: GCA_007258455.2. NCBI lineage: Eukaryota > Viridiplantae > Streptophyta > Pinopsida > Cupressales > Cupressaceae > Sequoia > Sequoia sempervirens. Next base: position 198,804,007 of record VDFB02353493.1, on the reverse strand, counting down.
ATTTTGGAAAGCCCTAAGCATCTCGATGAAGAAAGTACCTCTAGTAGCATAACTGGAATAGGGAAGAAAAGGAAGAGTGTAGTGAAGCTAGAAGGTGCAGAAGAAAGTAAGCTTGAAAATGAGCATGAAAGAATAAATATTCAGAGAGATTTGGAAGATTTGTAGAAGGTTATTCCTGATGCTAGTTTTGATTCATCTATTTTTGTTGTGGAGAATCTTTGTGGCATGATTAATTCTTTGAAAGTCTACATCTTTGGACTTGAAATGTCTACTAGAATTAGGTCTAATAAAGAAGATTTGAATGATATCAAAGGAAAATGTGTGAATGTACATGATTGAGTAATGAAGGAATTAGAGAGTGTACAAGGTTGTGAAAAAAGAGGCATATGAACTACTTTCCTTTTTTTTAGATTGGTCTAGAAATACATTGAATATGATAAATGAGATAAGGATGAGTGAGTCTCGACTGAGCACTCAAGTAGATACATATAGGATAGCAAAAGATAAAGATAATCAAAGGTGGACCTACATTGTGTAGATTTAGGACAAGTTCTTCTCTTTGTAGGATCAAACGATATATGTTATCAAGAATTTTGTGGCACATAGAGACATGATTAAACTCAGACATACTTATATTTCTAGTACTCTTGGTTGTATTGGTGAATTATCAGAGATCAATCTTAGTCCCAATATTTTAACAATGGTATAGAGTCTTTAACTAAACTTTAACTATTTTACAAGACTCTCATTTGTGCAAAATGTTCATGGGAAGAAGGTAAATCATCATGGAAGGCTATCCTAGAGAGTTTTAGTTTGTTTTTACTACTAACTAGGTTGGTCTTCTAATCTACCTATGGAATTTCCAATTCCAATCAAGGGTAGTTCGGAGGACCTGGACCAACTGATGAGGATTTTAAAGACCTACAGTTTGGGCTTTGCAAGACACAAGAGGGTGATCCCTTAACAACAACAGATAATATCATTTAATAGCTCAACATAATAGGATAATATCGAATAGAATTGGTTGTTCATTAGTAATATCAACTATTTGGAGCATGAGATAACCACAACACTATAACACATAGGGATTTAAAATGGTTTTGAATTTATAAAAATTTTCTAAGATGCACTAAGCTGCAAGATAAATCAGTGCCTAATTTTGGGCCATGGAGTCAATCACATAAAAAGAATTCATCAGCAAATGACATTCAACCAGTGGATTTAAATTGTTAATGCCTTGCATCAATTGTTAGTGCCTTACACCAATAATCTCACTCCTATTATCAATCAAATTCTCCTTACCAAATCCAACCTACACACTTGAAATCACTGTTATCTACTCAAAGCATTTAACCATTTCCTTGAAATAGACCCATAAAAAAATAACACAATCTCATGAAATTTGAGAATAAAAACTCAAAGATAATTTGTATTATTGAATTCATATGATTAAACTTGTACAAGTATGAAGAAAAATTTGAAGATATTCATGAATGTGCATGCACTTTCATGATTTATTTGCATAAACTGGTTGTAGTTGCTCATAAAATTAGAAATTATAGCTTACAAACTCAATATGACTTAGAATTTTATAATTCTCTATCTACCCCAGCCTCATACAAAATCTTAGAACCAGAACTCAACCTCTGAACCAGAATAATGAGAAGAGAAGAGAAGAAATAGAAGAAGAGAAGATTCAGAAGAAGCCCTAAAGCTGATCCAGATATGCCATCTGGAATCCTCTTCACTGTTGATCAATAGAATGCAAAGCATCTATCCTCTCTCCTCCAACTGAATTTTCCTCTTAAACTGCCTCTGTTGTTAGTTGTTCTTCAATAGAAATAATGCCCATGTGGAGAAATTCACTCCATTCTACCCGCTACATAAAAATTGCCTCTCTGCCCATAAAAATTTTGTTTTTGTATTTGCTACACTTTATATTTTTCCTTCTAACTTTATGCAAAGAAAAATATATTATTTCCATATGTATAGTGAATATAAAATTCACTTTTACTTGTCTTTCCATTTACATCTAGCAATAAAATATTTGACTACACAACAAATAAATTCACTTTGCCCGTGTGCATTTGATTTTCACTGTTAAAATATTTTTCCTTAAGAATGGGGCCTTTTAAAATCTCTGTGGGTAAAATATTTTATCTGTACCCATTTTGTTTCATATTTGAATACTTAAGAAAATATGTTTTCTTAAAGTATTTACAGTCCTCATTTTACGGGCACACCCACCTTTTACCATTTCAATTGCCTTGGCTTTTGAAAAATTCATCAGGCTGCTTAAAACAAGTCCACACCTGTGCGGGACCCACCTTGTGTATTTTCCCATAAACATTAAATTTTAAATGTTTACTTCCTTCAAATAATATGTTCTTTCAAATAATACATGAAGGCCCCCTTAAATAATGCACCGAGCAAAACTTTATTAGCTCACCACATTTAATATTTTCCCCATTGTTTAAATTTAGAACAATTTACCTAATTCGTCCAAAAAATAAAACAACTTTATGCCATTTAAAAATTAAAGCCATCTTTCAATTCTTCACAGGAGCACTCAACTCTACTGGGCCCACACTTGCCACATCGCCTCATCCCACCATCTCGGGAGAATTAACCTGTGAGGAAGTTTTTATTATGATATAGTGGGGTGAGATTGAGATTTCATCTCACATTTATTTTGATTTTGAAATTATATCCCTTCAAACTATGCCTGTGCATTAAATTTTAGATGGGGCCACACCATTTACTTACCTTCCTTTGGCTGAAACATTTATCTCAGCACATTTAAAAATAGAAATCCCATGAGCTATCCCCAGACCCGCCACTGCCATGTGGTAGTAGCCCACCATATCGTGAGTTTTAAAGAGTGAGCAACTTCTGATTGTGAAATAGCGGGAAAGGGCTATGATCGTGCTGCATTTTATGTTTATTTCTGACCATTGATTTTATCTTTGCTTGCAATGTTTTCCCTAATTTTCTTTATCGTGCATTTCACGGACTCTGCAAATAGCTCTAGCTTGCAATGGAAACCATTTTCTGCAACTTCACTTCACGGCAAAGGTGGCTTCCATCTTCATTACTGGCACGTTCCTTAAACAAGTTTCTGAGACCTTTTCATCAAATCATTTTATATTTATCCTGCAGCCGTGGAATCTTATGGAATCACATTTGTCTACAGTTTTTTGGGGCTCACATGCCCCGTCTAAGCTAGTTTGAGTCCTTTTGGATTTTCTGTGGACTCTTTAACATTTACACTTTGTAACCAATATGATGTTGTTTCCTTTGGTGCACCCTTCATTCATCTCTAGGTTGCACTCTGCCCTGATGGCTAGTTTCCACAACCCTTTTCAATATGTGTCGTTGCTCAAACAACTTAATAAGATTTAATAGATGTATGACCTTTTCCATGATGACCTAGTGCATAGGCTGTACTTGAGACTATGGCATCCTCCTCTTATGTTTTGTGCTTTGAAGTTTCAAAGCCTTATGAATACACCATCATTTGGTGCATTGATATGTTCATCTCCCCATTTCCAGTCTTAAAAGTATTTAAAGACTTTCACTAAGTCTGCTTTGTGTATGTGCTACGTTTCTCATACTTTGATGGGTATCTATACCATGTTAAAAACTCCAACTCTTGTCCATGCCGCCTTTGAAATTTTCCAAAAAACCTTTTCAACAATCATTTTGTGCTTTCAGTCACATGGCCTCCCCTTTCATTCTCCTCTAGCACGAGCAAGAAAGAATAAGAAGCTCTAAAGTGTGGCTTTATAGCTTCTAGGTGGTTGCTTTTTATGGGTGTCCATACTCTACACTTGCGACAAATTTCATTGGTGGCTTCCATGTTTTTAGCTGTAAGCATAGTCATTCATAACCAGTTGCATTTGTATGCAAGTTTTTTAAAATCATTTTCAATAAGATCATGGCATGCATCCTCTATCCATTTCAACAAATCTTCTGTGCATACTCTGCTTTAGTGCCAACCCTCTCCAAATGCAGTATTCTTGTTTTGTAAGTAATGGAGTTCCATGGTATTCCATGAGGTTTCATCTGATTGGAGGTTTTTAGAAGATTCAAAGCAACATATATTTTGTACATATGTTGCCCTCATGGTGTGGGCTTTAGAATTATTTCTGGCCTTTTCAACATATTCATTTTGTTTAGTTACTCCTTTTTCTGGTGTGTGGGTTTATCTATGCTCTGTGGAAATATTTCCAATCAATGAATAGCAGCCTCCTTCAAATGGTTTGAGTCTCCTTTGCTTTTGCTGAGAGTTTTTTTTTAGAGTCTTAAATTAATAGATGCAATGTGTTTATTGTTGCCAGCATGAAAACTTTCAATGGCTCCATCCAATGTGAAGGTTGCACACCATGAGATCACATTTCAACAACTTTCCCCTATCTTCTACATATCATGGATGCGCACGCCATTCTCTAAGGCACAAAAAAAACACAACACTGAGAAGTCATGGGGTTCGGCCTTTTTCCAAGCAAATGCATTTGCTTTAAATTTTCTATAGCCCTTGGAAACAAACATTTTTCTTCAGAGTTACTAAAGACATGCCAAAAAATTCATACGTGCATACATTGTAATGACACTTGCTTGGGGATTTTTGACCTTTTCAACAACCAGTATGCATCAAATTCAAATCTGATGGCCAGATTAAATAGTATTGTGACCTTGTCCACTGTAACTCAATTGAGAAACTATCTTCAATAGATAGAAGGAAGAAGCTTGAGATGATGATGAATGAATGACAACCCATGATGGAGTAATGCTCTAAAACCCATACCTTACATAACCAAAGTGTCCCTTAGCAAGAGGCATGTCGGGTCCATGTAGATCCGACTATAAAAAAATCATTTTCAAACAATTTTTACCTCCAATTGATCAGACATAGCCTTTGAGTGCTTCTGAAGTTGAAAAATGAACTAGGTTGCAATTAGAATATGTTTTCTAGCTCATTTACAAAATATGCAAAATTGGCCCAGTAGGCCCTAGAATTGCTCTTGAAAACTGAGCAAACGACCTCCTGGAGACATAAAAACTTGCAAGCATGCAAAAAATCCTCCCAAAAATACAATGCAAAAAATAGATAAGAGGAATCAATCATGAGGAAAAAGTTATTAATTGTCAAAGTTTCTTACTCGAACTTTCTGCAACATTTGTTCTGAACCAATTGAAACTGAAGAGATCACCTCATTTGAAAAATACCAAATCAACTCCTAGCGAGCTGCCACTGGACACAGTACATCATTTTGGTATAGAGAACACGTGTGAAGAAGGGATTAGCTTGAATCATCACCCATCAAAAGCTATTGATGCTCGAAGTTGGCCTCTCAAAAAGGTTTCAGTGCAAAACTGAATAAATTCCATTTGGTTTTGATCTGCTAAAAATAGAAAATCAACTCATAAGGCCTTGAAAACTGACATGTGAGCTCATTTTGGTATGGATAATGTAGAACAACACTTGTTTTCTCTTGATAGTCAACTGGTTGCAAAATGCAAGCTCAAACGGGAGGCAACTTTGTAAAACTGAAATTTTGCAAATAGTTGAAAGTGCCAAAACTCTTTAGCTTCACTTTTCCAAACCCTAACAAAAATCATTGTGGGAAGCTAAAAATTTACATGCACGTTCACAAAGGACACATGAGTGTGTCTGCAAAGGGATTTTGTTTGAAAATCAATAGGCTTCAAATATGACCCTCCAAAGTTGGTCATTCAGGCAGGTTCATCAGGTGCACTTCTGAAAGTGCAGAGGCAAAATTTTGAAATGGGCATCTCAAATTTGCAAAATTTGAGAGTGCCAACAGAGAGTCTCAAAGGTTTTTCTTCAAGTTAATTCAGTGTTCATATATTTTTTATTACTTTTTGATGTGTATGTACATTTATACTAGACCCCTTCCTTTGTCATTGATGTCAAAGGGGGGGAGATAAAGAGATGGAGAGATAAAGAGTTAGAGGAAAAACTTTATTTGAAGAATGGTTTTGATAGAGGGAGTAGTCAGAACATTTAGTGCGGTATACTTCAAAAGTTATTGTCATGCATGTTACCATAAATGCCAAAGGGGGAGATTGTTGAAAGCTTTGCAACATGAGCATTAAGTATGGATGGTTGTGTTGGTTGTTCCTATGTTGTCATTGATGTCAACATGCTCATAACTACATGGGAAGTTTTCCTGGTTTATTAGAATATGTTCTATGCCAGTAATACGCCTTTGTGATGGATCAATGTGTTGGTATTTGAGTCTAGAACTCACTGCAAGATCTGATATGACTCTAATCTCTTAACCATATTTTTTTGACTAATTCAGGCTGCTATTTCCTGGATCTTGAGACATATTTTGCTATGAATAGAAAGTTATCTCTAACAAAGTTTAACTGTGTATCCTACTATTATTCTATGTGAGGTATACTGTGTGGGAGACTCTGCATTCTACTAAAGTGAACATTCTTATACTTTGGTTTTGTTGATATTCTCTTTAATGGTAGTATGATGGAAAATTATTGTGTTCTCAGATCTGGGTGTTTGCTTTGAAGATTATTTGTTGTTTCAAAGAATTATGTTTTATTCTTGGTCGACTTAGCAAATGCAATATATTATGAAGACTAATAGTCAACTTGGCATAATTCGCTACATGGATAAAATGTTCAAATCTTATATGGTTCCAATGAAAAAAGGTTTTGATTATTTTGTGTTCATCCAATTAGGCTGACCTAATTGATGAATATGATATACTTGTATATATAGGAGATAGAAGCAAGAGAAAGTGTGTGTATGTGCAAGCAAGTTAATAAAGGAGAAGATTAGAGCCTAAATGCTTTATCAGTAGTATAGATTTGTTGAGCGATCCAATAGTTTATATTTTGAGCTTCAGTGGAACTAAACCCTACACATTGAAGGTGTATTCCATTAGTTCATTCTTTTGGCAGTGAACCACTATCATTATATCTTAGTAGTGAGCCATCTTTTGTACTCAGTTTGTGATCCTTTTAAGGACAACGAGTCTTGGAAATGAGGCCCATAATATTTTGTATCTAGATATAATATATTGTAAGTTAACCCTCACCATGGTTTTTACCATTCTATGTTTTCCACATAAAAATCCTAGTGATCATATGTATGATTGCATTGACTTGTTTCTATGTTCTCTCTTGTTGATTCTGTTAAAATTGTGATTATGACTAAGTGGATTTTATTATGGGTTTTTGGAATACTGATTCACCCCCCCTCTCAGTATTCCAGATGTTCAATAAGATAATGAAGGGGTACCAACCTAGTCCTCATCAACCAACAAGTCATCCTACTTCCAAACTAGATCATTGTAAGGGGAGGGAAAATAGATGTGCAAGGGCAGTGAGAGTAGTATCCTCCAACTCACCTATAACAAGGGTCAAGGAAGAAGGCCTCTCAAGGTCTTCTTCACCAACCCCTTGTGAAGTAAAAATCATTGATCTTTCAAAGATCAAAGACAGAGTTGGGATATCATCTATTGAATTCAACATGCACTTTAATAGAGTGCCATGTGTCAACTAGGTGGGAGAAGAACAAGACAACTGAGGTTCATTTCCAACCTAAGAAAGAGGGGAAATGAATTTTTTTGAGGAAGCAGGGGTCACCTCCATCATGGGGACTATGTAAGCCAAGATAGAACCAACTTCTGAAGAAGGTGAACGCTTCTTTCAACCTTCACTCATAGTGAGGTCATCCTCTAGCTTGTGCATGAGCAAAGGATGTGGAATCCGATAAAAGAAGCAAAAACTAAGGAAGAAGAAGATAAAGCCAGAGAAGACACCACTATTGTATTCAACATGTCTATGGGATGAGAGATTGGATGGATGTCTAGTAGGGACATCAAGAGAGGGAGCTCCATAGAGGGAGTAATGAAAATTTGCACCCTTTGTGGGTGAGCATCATTGGGACCCACTGAAGGAGCCAAAAGAAAAACAAAGGCGATGGGATCCAAGAAAAAAATAGTAGAAGATGCAAAGGAAAACACCATTGGCTACCCTTCTATCATCTATAAGGCAACTTGTTTAGTGGCTAGAGCCTTTCACCTATTCTTGCACTCACACTCAAGTCGGTTATGTCATTTGTAGGCATTAGAAGATGTAGCCTAAGAAGAGATCGAAGGTTTCTACTTAGCCACATGAGTATCCTTCGTTATCATTTTTGGTGGAAGGACAATCTCCTAAGCAGGAGAAGGAGGAGGAAGCACAAGAGTAGAAACAAGTGCCTTGTTAGTGAGCCTCTTCCTGTTCTCTACCTTAGGAGTAGGTGGAAGAATAGTAGGAGGATATGGAGGAAAAATAGCTAGAACAACCCCATGGGAAGACTTCCCCTTGCTATAGACAGATAGTCATGGTATTGTGGGTAACACAAGAAGCTCAAAACCTTGATGCTTTACTTTTTCGCCATGTGGGCACCATCACACTTCTCATGTGAGGCATAAGAGTAGAAATCAAATATTTCACAATAGGATGAGAAGAAAAAATAGATGGAACCATAGATATAGAATGAGAAGGCTCTAGAGCGCAAGGAAGCTTCCTATTTCCCTTGGACAGGGTAGAAGAGGTAGCTTTCTTCTGCACTATCATAGAGGTTTTAATAGAGATAACATAAGGATAGACTGGATAGCTAGCCTTCAACTCTAAGCCCCTAGTCTTATATTTAATATAAGCCTTATATATAAAATCTCCCCAAGGATGGAGAGGTCTTATTGGCACAGGCTAGAAGTGATCCAGTGAGAAGCCCCCACATGGCACTAGCAATTTATAGCTAGTTTCATGCACCATGTGCATAGTATCTTCATGAGGGAACTTTAAACATTTATGAATTATAGAGGCAACACCTTTTACAAAGGCTAGCTAGGTGATTCCTAGCCTAACTCTAAATAGGTCATAATCTTGAATAATAACAAATGAGACATCAACATCCTTAGGTCCTACCAAGACTGATAAAGAAGTGGCACCCATAGGGGCCATAGAGATTTCATCATGGGTATGGAGAGTGGTCTCCAACTCTTTGTATCTCTCTTTATGTAAGTTGTTTATAAATAGAGTTTCCTCCATTATCACATTAACTCGACTCATTGGATCAACTAAGACACCAGTTATGATGTTTCCATTAATCTAGGTAGGAATGTATAACAAAGAAGGCTCTTTATTAAGAGGCTCATCATGCAAGGTGAAAGTTATATGAGGTGTAGTAGTCACATATTCAAGAGGAGGGATACATGTGAATGAAAGCATGTTCACATAATCAAATGGAACTAACTTAGAAGATGTAGATAATTGTGTTACTAAATTTTTAGAATGAGAGGGAAATGAATTAGTGTAAATTTGTAACTCACTGTTAGCCTTGGCAATAGATTTATTAGAATTTTGTTTCTTCCCATCAAGATGAATAGTCTGTAAAAAATTCTAACATGACAGAGAATTTTGGAGCATATTTAACACATAAAATCATATTATTTTTTCTCCCACCCCTCATATTACGAATTACAAACATATATATATAGGATTTTTCATATCCTATATTATAGGAGATTTATTATACCTCCTATAACAACTCCCTTTACATAGATGAGTTGTTCTAACAACTCATAATTAAATAAACCAAACTATAACAAATCTAATACCTATAATAATTACGTGAGTTGTAGTAACAACTCACACACATTATTATTTTTACCCATGTGAATGCTAACATAATTCCTAACACCCCCCTTAGTTTGAACATGGCACGAACTCATACCCTTCATCTACAGTATGCTCATCCATGTGGCATGTTCAACTGACTCATGACCTTGATCCAAAGAAAAGCTCTCTCCTCCCATGGTTTTAAACATGCTTACCACAGACCTTGACATGAACAAGAACCTCCACCATCTATCCACCTCATGTGGTTTTCTGGATCTTCTCACAAATCATTTCAAGATCCATGAACTACATTACACTGGTGTGTTTGTTCACCACTATTCTTGTACATCAGGGAAGTTAGAGAAAGTAACATACATATCACAAATATAAAAAACCCATACTAGAAACGGTTTCACATTACATTCCATAAGAATGCAATGTTCTTAATTGTAGTCACTATTGTCGATCACTTCCACTCAATCTCGAACAACATAGACAACTGCCACTGCCATTGGAAGCTACCTTTGACTTTAGCCATTTTTCGTTTGAAATGGGAATGGAACATTGGTTATTATTCCCCCCCACAATGTGAAATTCCATTTATTCACATTAAAAATAATACTGAAAAGAAAATCATACCATATTGCATACTACTGTCTGGATCTTGTTGCACATGACCATTATTGCCAATGAATGTATTCACCAATTGACCATCTTCCAACAAAGTACAACACTCAAAGGATCTCCACAATTAAAGGATCTCCACAATTAGAGGATCTCTGCAGTCATCTACTCTCTAATATGATCATTTTTCTAGCATTCACACACCACACTAAAAAGCTGAAAAAATAAAACACATTGCATATTTATTTGTCACCATATCATGCCTGCGGCCTCATCGTTGGTGACTGACGAGAGGTCATTGAGTATCCTCCAGCCTCCAGTGCCTCCAATATGTTTTCTATTTAGAAAATTTGGCTTTTGGGATCAATTTCTAGAATGCCCCCTTAAAATGGACGTCGCATACAAGCGATAATGCGTCCGATTACAATTGAAGCAATTTTTATTTTTTATTATTTTTTTGATACTATTAGACTTTGAATTTTAGACTATGATATAAAATGTCTCAAAACAATCTACCATTATAAAACTATTAAAACTTAACATTAATTTCTAATATAATTAAATGCTATTACCCAACTTAGACCACATCACATTTTCTTCCATTCATGACGCAACATTGTATACAACATCATACAAATCTAGGCTGATGAAGTTCTATGTCATATGTTGACTAAATAATGCAAACATCAAGGGAGAACTATGGAATCTCAACACTACAAAGGTGATGAGCTTCCTCACAAGAGTAATCACCAGTATATAATAGAAACACTCCTACAATGTGAACCATGAGAATTTCCATGCCAAAGACACTTCCTATTGTGTAACACTAGAATCAAATGTCATTCACCAATAAATCACATGTGGCTAGTTGCGCTTTATATACTTCACCTAGAAAAGTAGTCGAAGAAGCAACAAAGAGTGTATGAATCAGAGTCTGAGCCTTTAATCTTTCATTTCACAAACCTATCTACATTGCATTAGTAAGGAAAGTAGATTATATGAATTTATAAATTCTCACCGAGTGATTTCTCTCTACAGTGAAGAATCAAGATGCAGTTTCTAAAGAAGAGACATAAAATTAGATCCTCCCATATTCGCCATGCTTCAAAATGAAAGAAAACAAGAGCAATGGTATTCAGAATTCATTAGGAAATTTTACTTCCTACTTCTGACAAAGAATGCACTTACATTTGGCTTCACAAGCACTCCAATCACAGCAAATCGCGTCAAAACTCAGTGTTATTTTCTGCTTCAAACTGCTTGTGAACCATTGTGAATTTCTTCAAATAATTTCTGGGTTTTGTTTCTCTATTCATCCCCTTTCCAAAATATATTGAATTTTGAAATTTTGTTGAGAAATGAATGAGATGTCACCATTTTACGAAAACTGCATTATACTAATTAAAAAAAATTGATTTTAAAATTAAAACTATATACCAGTGTTCTTACCAACTCACCTATGCATCATTTTGATTGAAATAATATATTTTTCATTCTTCCAATGTCATTTAATCTTCATCTCTATGGATTTTGACAGGAACCAAGATGATTAGGGCTTTGATATCATGTAAAAAAAATTCTAACATGGGAGAGAATTTGGGAGCATATTTAACACATAAAATCATATTATATTTTCTCTCACCCCTCATATTACGAATTACAAACATATATATAGGATCTTTCATATCCTATATTATAGGAGAGTTGTTATACCTCCTATAACAACTCCTTTACATAGATGATTTGTTCTAACAACTCATAATTAAATAAACCAAACTATAACAAATCTAATACCTATAATAATTATGTGAGTTGTAGTAACAACTCACAAATTATTATTTTTACCCATGTGAACACTATCATAATTCCTAACATAGTCTTGTCATTTATGTAATCCTGGATCTCATGACGCAAGTGCATGCATTGCTTGGTGTCATTTTCATGCACTCGGTGGAATTGACAGAATTATTGCTCATCATACCACTCAAGATATGACTTAGTTAGAGGTTGGGATTCTAGAAATGTCAAAACTTTATCTTTTAACAGCTTCTTTAAAATAGCAATATAAGAATAAGATAGTTTTGTGAAATGTCTATTGCACCCTAGGCCCTTATCATTAGACATAGAGACCATATTCACAATAGCTTTATTTTTTCTAGAAACTGACACTATAGACTGAGTATTAGGACAAAAGCATGAGGATGAACCCCCAAACTATGCAACCATTTATTGGTATTCACGAAGTGCAACACATAAGTGTAAAAGGATACTTCATCAAACAAACTTCTCTTGCCATTATTTCTACAAATTCCTAATGAAGGCCTTTTGAACATCTAAATCTGGTAAAGGATAAGAAATTTGTGAAAATAGCACTTGATAACGATTGACAAAATTAGTTACCTTTCATGGTCCCCTTTCTTGCATTAGATGAGATCCAAAAAGGTCATCTTTGGTCCAATGTTAGATTGGAATTACCTCAGGAATTAGTTTACTAGTTGATCAAATGAAAAGATAGAGTTATCTAATAAAGAACACTACCGCTCTGATGCAGAGGTTAAAAGGATTCAACAACACATTTCACAGATCCTTAACAATTTCTCAAGGCAATATTTAAGTAATGCATGCTATTAAGCATTCTCTCAACCATTCAACACAAGAAAACAATAGCACAAACCTTTATTTGACCTTGGATTGAGTCTTCCATAAGGAAAATATATCAGTCCATGCATAACTCTGTCAGCAACATAAATATAACAACCATAGGTCTTTGATTTACAACTTGCACCATAACCTTGTAGCCTTTCAATTAGGGACTGTCATCACAAAATCTTTGAATTGACACAATATACCAACTATAATCACAAATTTGAGTACCTTGGATAATCTTCTAAAACATATAGAAAATTTAGTTACCTTTGTTTTGTAACAACACTTCAAATAACATATGTACTCTGCCCTTTTAGGCCTTTACCAATCTGATTTCACTATAAACTATAACAAACAGTTGTTAATAACTTTCACAAAAATAATCATGAAGCCAATCACTCTGGTCAGTTTGTATATTACTTAGTTACAGAAATTTATTCCAATGTTTAGATAGATCCAATGGTTCAAACAAAAGTTATGAGGGTTTTACCAAAACGGGTGACCCTTGGTAGGGTTCCTGGCTGGTTTTAAAAAAAATGTCATAACTTCTTTATTTCTCCATGAAATTAAGTCAGACCAAGTGAAAAATAATCTAGACACACAATATTATATTTTCCAATGACTTCCCCTTCAATATCAATTCATACATGGCCGTACAGGAGCATATATTCACATTTTATCAGGAAAAACACAGAAATTTGCATGAAAAACAGGGTTTCTTCATTAATCTATCCATCATTTACATCCCCCATCTCTTGCCTCGACTTGTGAGAGGCTTATTTATGCTTTGAAAACAAAACTACCTCAAATCAACCAACTACAATTGATTCTAACCTACTTCTAATCACCTGATTTGTCAATTACTTAACTTTTGCTCTTTTGATGTCCAATGTTTACAATATGGAGCAATTTTGAACATTATGTGACAAATAACTTAAAATATAATTTCCTAAGACTCAAATGACCTCATGCATATCAAAAATGGATCATTAAGCCTTATTACAACATTAAGACATTAAAATGGAACAAATGAATCAATATGGCCTCATGGAGGCATGTGATCAAATAGGTGCTCCTACACCACACTCAAGGAAAGTGTCCTTAAGGGATCTTGAAAAAATATTATCCTCCACCACACTCAAGGGAAGTTTCCTTAAGGGATCTTGAAAAAATATTATCCTTTAGAGCATCATGATGGAAGAAATTAATGCACATAGCATTAAATTCCAAAAAATGCATATGAGGATCTCCATAACCACCATACATTTTTTAATTTTGGAATCTCCATCCCCTGAGCGATAGGAGTGTTTAGAATAGAAATAGATAGACTATGATGGAAGAAAGGTTGAAAGATAGTGTTAGAACTGTGAAATTTTGAAGATTTTACAGTCAATTGCATTCATGAGTTTCCAAAATAAATCCTCTTCATAAGCATAAAATTTCCTCCTCATAGTGTCTTGCTCATATTTTGTCATATATTCCATTTGAATCCATCTAGTCCTTGATATTTCATTATATTTCCCATATCGACATGACAAAGTGAAGGTATCCCCGACCTATGATATTTTTTCACTAAATGTATACTTGTTGCAGACTATTGACAGGACACATCTATTGTTTCAGCGACAAAAATGTCATATCGGCAAGAGAGTTGTTATCGAAATGAGTCATAACAAACTCATACATGTCTCACCGACTAGCCCATGAAGTGATGTATCGACCAAACAAAATATTATCAGAATGATGTCCTACCGAAAGCATCGGGTCTTGCCGATTAGGTGCAAAGGGATTCCATCAGAGGGCTATCAGGAGGAAGTCACGTAGTCTTGCCAACTCAAAAGTCACATCGATAGAGATATGCATCAGAGAGAGAAGAGGTCATCGGTGTGAGTTCTGCCGAATGTGAAAGTTATGCCGATGAAATACTTCGGGGAGAGTCTCACTGAATGGAACATATTAGAGAAAAGGGTTCGGCAAGACAATTGATATTGGTATGCGTCTTTTAGAGTTTTCAAAGTCATGCCGAGGTGTGGTTTCATCGGCAAAAGTGTGATTATGTCTTAGCGACTAGAAAGTTACTACATGGTGCATCTCGGTAAGACACAATGAAGTCTATGAAACATCTCCCCAACTCAGAATTATCACAGTGATATGCAAAACCAAACAGATAGTCATCGGTGTGATTCCAAATGTTGATGAGACCATAGGATGTCTTGGCGAAAGGTTTGATGAACATTGCAAAAAAGATATTGCCCCAGATTTGAAAATTTCTCACTGACAATACTTTTGATGTGACAATGTATGTTTCAAATAAGTTTTCATTCGTGCTTCAACTGAGACATCAATGGCGCAACGGGATATAACAGGGAAAATTCAATCAAACACATTAGTGTTGAATTGATAGCAGAGGAGTCAATAGTACGAACAGAGAACCAGGACATCTTTCAGCCTGAGGAGCTTGAGCAGTATACTATAAGTGATTGTATCTTAGCTTTCCAAACTTTAACTTCTATAATTTTGAAGAATAGAGTCCCCTAGCTCTGGAAAAGTTAAAAGTAGAAAACTTGGTGAGAGTAGTCAAACAAAGGGGAAGAAATAGAAAACCAAAGGGGAACAAGAGGGCATAGAAAGAAGATTGAATCAGGACCTCATTGACACATTGCCTAGCTCTGGGCCTAAAGCCAAAAGATCTACACAACTAAGGGCAGAACTTGACAAACTAGATGATAAATACAAGTTTATTTAAAGAGATGTTTGGACTCAAATAAGGGGATATGAATTGTTCAATTTCCATTATCATAGAAGAAACTGTTTTGAACCAGTTTGCAATCCATGGAAGCTGAATGTAGGAAAACTGGTGTGCCCTAATGTATTTGTAATTGCAGAATTGCTAAAATTGCTAGCTAATCATTATGACTCGAAACAAAAAGCTATATGTGACCCATCTGGAAAGCCATAGATACATTTTTCAAAGGAGGAAATAGGCGAGGTTTTCAAATTGGAAGGGTTTTGCAATGAGGAGATCATATATGAGGAATTGGAGAAAGAATTCTCGAGAATGGATACAATTTATAAGGGTTGGAGGCTTCCAATTCACAGGGTTAAACAGGGCAGCAAACCAGTTCCTTTGCAGGATAGTGAGGGGCCCCCTTATCATGTGGACTTGTTTGAACCCTATATGAAATACACCTACTTCTCAGTCTGTCAGGTATTGGGAATGGATGCCCCAGAATATATGTCAATTGTGCCAATGATTATCACAGCAGATATCTAGTATCACAATTCTAGGCCATTTGACTATGCCTCGTACATTTTTAAGGGGCTTGATTCAAGATTGATGGCTATCAAAGGTGGATCTTCTACCTTTCATCTTAGGCATTATTCATTACTAATGCATCTGGTACTCTATTTTGGACAAGAGTTGGGAGAATGGCCTCCAAAGATGAGAATTTCTCAGTTTAATAAGGATGGTGAAACATTACTAGTTCAATTGTGGACTGTTGTTTCAGATAGCAGCTTTGCAAATGCTAGTTTCATTCATTTTGAAGAATATTTTGTAAAAAATGTTGTATAAGTTGTACCATTATCCTTGTAATTATTCATTATCTGATGAGATAAAAAGATTTCTTCGGCCAAAGGATTTCAATGGGCCAATTGATCACAATTAGGGAGATTGGTATTGCTTGGAGGGAGCTACTATGATTAGAGTTTATGGGTTTGAGGATGCCCTTTTTATTTTACCAAAAATGATTCCAAATAGAATTACATACTTGGAGATTGTTAGATAGATGGATTACTGCAGTGTTATGAATTTTAACTCTTTTGGGAAGCAGGATTTTATGCCTAGTACATTACGTTTTGGTGATTTTACTGTGATGGCCAAAGAAGGATATAATTTGATCCTTGACAAATTGCTTTAGTACAATATGAAGAGAGGACCACCCAGAAAGAACTTTGACCTAGAGGGATATATCAATTCCGCTAAAATGAAGATAAATTTTGGAGGGTATCAGCATGTTCCCTATCCCTTTGATGATATGATCCAAAATCTAGAAGAAGAGGAAGCATAAATTGTGGTTGAAAGATATAATCAAGGATTGCAGGATCCAGAACAAGTTTCTTTTGGAGAAGAGACACCTAAAGATAATGTGCCACCAAGTCAACCAAGTAAAGTATTCAGATTGAGAACTTAACAATATGTTTGCCTAACAAGAGAGTTGAGTGTTGAAGAGAGTGGTGAAGCTGATGTAAGGAATATTGAGTACAGATCATTTGTTTCAGATGATGAGTTCATAAATTCCCTAGAATTCAAAGCATTTTTGTATAAACATAAGTGAAAGGAAATAAGAGAAAAGGTTGATGATGTTACTCCAAGAAATGAGGAACAATTACTGAGCCAATTAAGAAAATGCATGGATGAGGAGATGATAGGTATGACCCCTGAAAAGGGGAGGAAAATGTTGGAGAATGTTGGTGTCATGATCTTTCCTAGGCTTGATCTTAATTCTGCACTTGTCTTTGATAGTTTCTTGAAGGACATTAATGCTACACACAAGCTTGAAAAAGAAAAGGTAATTGAAGTGTATGCAGGATCCAAATACAATACTGATGAAGGATCATTGATGATTTGGGCCTTGTACCCACCCCACAGGAAGTCAGTAGTTATTAATACAGAAAAGGAATTTGGACATGTCATGAATCTAAAGGTTGGAGAGGCTGATCTTGTGGCTACTGCAGAAATTGGAGTTAATATTGTAAAAATGAATAAAGCACAAATTTAGATGTTGATAAAAGAAATGGAAATGTACAAACTAAATAATGAAAGGATGCTGAGAGAAAATGACAGATTAAAGTATTTAGTAGGTTTTACTATGAAGACACCCAGGATGCTTACTCAAGGCAAAAGTTCTTAGTCAAAGGATCATTGGGAGGGATCAAGTGCATATTCCCAAGGAAAATATGATGCACTTGTGGCAATAATCAAGAAAAGGCAGGATGGTTTAGCATCTTGGTTAAGTAAGCTCTGGGGAAAGTACTCTCATACACTTGCTACATTGAAAGAGCATGAAAGGATGAATGAACGAATTATGGAGAAGTTTCAAGAAGTGAGCTAGAGAGATGCTACTAATAGTGTAGTAATTGAAAATGCTAATCATTTTATAAATAGGCATCGAAACTTCCATGATGAATTGCAGGGAGATGCATAGGGATTGATAGATGCTACTATGAAGAAATCAGCCACACTCTCTGATGATAGAGGAAAACTAAAGGAAGCTTCCAAATGGAAAAGTGAGAATGAATTGATGTGGTGTGAAATTTTGAAGGTTGCCACTAATAAAAGCATGACATTAGATGACGCGAGCGAGCATAATGAAAAAATGATAAAGATTGAGATTTCAATCCAGAATGCAATTGGAGATGCGAATACACATAAGCGTCGGGATTATTTGGATCATCTAACTAAGATTCATTTGTGGCTAAATAGAGCTTAACTATTCGTTAATCTTTTTGTTATGTAAACATATGACATTTTTGAAAGGACGCAGCCTTTCGTGTACTCGATGTATAAATATCTATTTCAGAAATAAAATAGACACAAGTAGAATTGGATAAAAGATAAAATAGTAAGAGATACAATAGATAAAATGTTTCGCAATTATAAGACTATGGTGCATGTTTGAAATCATGGAGATATTAATGGAAATATTTGAATATGGTTCAGTCATTTCTGGTGTTAGTTGTTTATTGTGTTCATTGAAAGCATTATCGAAGTTGTCTCCAAAGTGATGTTTTCTGGTTGTTTAAATTGGTGTAACAAGTTTATATCTAGTTTATCAGTGCACATTTACTGTACCTGTATGATCAATTGATTGGTTCTTTCAAGTAAAGATTAAATCCTTTAAGTTGATCATAGTAATTAGAGAATGTCAGTTGGATCGCTAAGAAGAAATCGGTAATCATAACCTTGCATGTTTATACAAGTTATAAACTAAACTATATGCTGAAGAAATTGAATACTTGCCAGAAGGGAGTACCTATTTCAGATTCCTTTTGACTCTGCATACCCTATAAGGCATTGGTCTCTACATTTTCATCATTTAGTTTCATTCATATTTTTTTACATCTGTTAACTGAACATATTAGGATTTAGTTTTGGAATATTGCTATAAAATTTATACCAAATTTGATTTCATTTGTCCACTTCCACTTGCCATCATGGGCAAAACATTTCAAGAGAAGCACAAGTCAAGTCTGCCCAATTCATATAGGTACAACCGCCTAGGTCCAGCAGCACCTAAAGAGTAGAAAGCCTAAGTCATTTGGCTTTATCTATTACCCTAAAGCATACCAAGAGATTGGCAACCTCTTGAGGCATTCCGCCTACATTTTTGAGAGCTAACAAATCAGTGACTCTACTGGGGAATTAACTCAGAATCTGCACCTTAATCATAGAGTCAGAAATCTATATAGACTCCACTATGAATAATAAGTAACAAACCTTTTCTCACTTTTAAGCAATTGAGTGGCAACTTTGATAAAAACATTTCAACATGAATGGTAGAAGATCTCAATATAGGTGAGGTCATACTAGGGCTGCTACTGGTAGCAGCAAGTGGAAACACAAGGAAGATAGGGTTGATAAGGGTAAAAGGATAAATGAATACATGTGCATAATGAATAAAGACAAAGCATTGAGACCACATTGTGAATCTTATGACCGGTATGACGCATGGAGTGATAACTCAAGTGTGGAGCCTTGTACCCTAGAGGAACAAAGAAATCCTTTCTATAATCCCTAACTAGAATTTGATGCAAGACTTGAACCAGAGGGACTCAGGTATCAACATGAATGCGAACAAAGAATGGAAGGTAACCGAAATGAGTCCAATGATCATGAGACTCCTCAAGAAAATTATGAATCTTTAACTCATGAAGAAATAAAAGCACAGTTTGAGTTACAGAAAAAGGAGCTAGAAAAATTAAAAGCTGAGCAGGAGAAAGCTCAAATGATACAAGCAATGAGGGAATTCAAATTACAAAAAGCTCAAATTACCAATCAAGCAGCTAGTTGCCCAAAATATGTACCACCTCATAAGCAATGAAATAACGGAGCAGGGCCTTCTAATTCATTAGGGGCCCCTTAAAATTAGATGGGAAATCAAATAAATCAACCAAGCCATCCACCACACATTCCCCCACAACATACATATACATAGCCACCTCATGGTCAGCATTATGTGCCACATCATAATACACAATACAATAATCCAATGTACGAGTACCCACCTAACCCTCCCCCTCATCAGTATACCACAATGATCAGACAATTTAATTTGGCAGGGTTTCAATTATACCCTTACACTATGGATGGCAGTTGGAGAGGTTTGGTGCCTAAGTTTATAGGGAGTAGTGCAGTTACTGCTGAAGATCATTTAAGGAGTTTCAATGCCTTCATTCAAGATTTGGGTGTACCTTATGAATATTTACACATGAGGCTATTCATGATGTCGCTTATTGAAGAAGCTAGGGATTGGTTCAATAGCCTAACAACAGCCTCTATTGATTCTCTCCAAATATTTCAAGACCGATTCCTTGAACAATATGGGAATCTAAGTGCACTAGATATAGCTCTTCATGAATTGATGTGAATTTAGAAAAGTTAGAATTACTCAATTTATGATTTCAACCGAAGGTTGAATAAACTATAGAATAAAATACCTCCTGGATCAAAGTTGCCAGACTCTGTAGCATTGAGTGTTTATTTGAATGTTTTTGATCCTAAAACAGGGTATGAACTGAGAAATAGATTCCCAAGAGACTTAGTTGAGGCCCAGAAGATAGCATTAACAATTGAAAACAACAGGAAGGCTGTTGGGATAATCAATAAAAGAGACAACCCTAGGGCTCCTCAACAAACCAATAATTGTCAATACAAACAGGAGAACACATATAGAAATGAAAGGCCTAGACTACATGACATGCCCTATAACACAAACTGGAAAGATGGAAAACCTATAACAGAAAGGCCTAGAAACAAAGAGACTCCTGATCCATTAAGGAAGAAGGGAGTATATATGGTGAATAACAATTATTTTTGTGAGATTTGTGATAAGCCACATTCCCCAGATTATTGTGTTGTAGCCCAAAGAATGCAAGAAGGAATGTTGATGGAAAATGGTGAAGAAGATCACACAGTGTATTTGACTTCAAATAATTTTCACTGTGTTGAAGAGAGGTACTCATCTTCAGAGGAGGAAGGTTATGAATATGATGTTTCAAATCAAAGGTACAATCTCCACATGGGTGAGCAACAAATTATTTCTGACTCTAAGGATGATTATGCAGAACCACATCCTGATGAGATGCCTACTCAGGGTAGTGTGAGGAAACTCACTAAAGAAGAGATAGAGAGATTAACCATTGTTGTAGTTGAAGAAGAAAAGAGTAAGTACTAGTTGAGAAACATGACAATAAATGAGAAGGAAGGTGTCCCCAGAGCAATCTTTATGAAGAATAAAAAAGGTGACACAAAGAGTTACGAAGAAAAAAAAAAAAACATGATAAAAGCAAACAAAAGCTTTTCCAAAAGGAGGAAGTAAAGGAATTACACAAAGAAATACAAAAGACTGATCAACCAAGTAAAAAGGAAAAAGAAGATAACAAAGGAGAAACATCAAAACAAAAGAAAATGATTAGGGCTAAGGGTTCTTCTTTTGACTTCACTCAGGATTTATCTCAGGTAAAAATGTCTGTGCCACTACTGGAGATGATGAAAATTAAGGAATATAGGGACATCGTAGTTCAATTGATAGCAAATGGAAATGAAAAACATGTAAATTTTGAAAATAAGATGGCCACTAAAAATAAGCAAGAAAAGGTAAATATCCCAAAAGTGTGCCTTAATAGTGCGGTATTAAATCCCCCACCAGTTGATCCCTTTTTACTACATTACTAATAAATAACAAATTGTTGAGGAACTGGATGATAGACTCTGGTGCTGCCATAAATATTATGCCAGTAGGAGTAATGAAACAACTTGGTATGTGGGTGGATACTACTGGAGGGAAGTGCTATGCAATGGATAACCGACTTGTTCTTGTGGTGGGTATAATGAAGGATGTTGAAGTCAAGCTTACTGCTTATCCTCAGGTGGCCTATAACATTGATATAATAGTAATTGACACCCCTCCTCAGTTTGGGATGCTTCTATCAAGACACTGGATAGCAGCGGTTGGTGGAAATGTCTAGTTTGATCTGTCCTATGCAACAATTCTAGTGAATGGTCAAGAAGTGAAGTTGTACAGAGAGCAAAGGATGAACCAGGTGGTTGAATGTGTACCACAAAATCAAATCAATTGTTTTTGTGATGTTGATCTTAGAAGTTTTAAGATAGAGCTAGCCCAACCAGAATTAGTCAATACTAACCCAATTGAAAAACATGTGGCACAAAATTGCAATGGTGTATGGAGAATGCACTTTGATGGAGCATACAACCAAGAAGGTAATGGAGCAAGGATTGTATTTGTTTCACTTGAAGGAGTTACATTTAAGTATTCATTTATGTTAACATTTGAATGTACAAACAATGTGGCAGAATATGAAGCTTTATTGACAGGTCTGAACATAACTGTGAAACATAAAATCAAGTTGTTCACTATTCTAGGGGATTCTAAGTTGGTTGTTTCACAGGTTAAGTCCAAATATACAGAAAAACATAAAAGACTAAAACAATACAGGAATTTTGTATGGGACATAATTGAGTTGTTTGATGCCTTCTCAATTGGGTGGATTCATAGGTCAAAGAACATAATGGCATACTTTCTAGCAAATGTGGTGCTAAAAAGAGATGGCATTACATTAGATGGAGTATCACAAATTGAGTTCAAGACAAGGCATACAGTGCCTGATAACATGTATAGTTGGCAGGTCTTTAATGATGATACTGACCTTTTGAAATTTCTCCACTGTATAGATCAATATGAAGCCCAAGAAATTGATCTCAATGCCTTTGTTGAAGAAGTGGATGGTAAGCAAAAAATATTTGGGAAGGAGATCTTACAACTTAAAACAAATAAGCTTCCTAAAGGCTTAGTGGCATTGGAGAGGGTGTATGATGGAAGTGATCGGTCCCTCATGAAGCAAGCACTAGTCAAGAGGGAGGATATTGAAGAGACTAACTTGGGAACTGAAATGGTGCCAAGAAATGTGTACATAGGGAAGAAAATAAGCCCTACAATTAGAGGAATGTTGATAGAGTTGTTGAGAAAGTATAAGCATGTCTTTACTTGGTCTTATGAAGATCTAAAAGTGTACAAAGAAGATTTGTTTCAGCATGAAATACCATTGAAGCCAGAGGAAAATCCATTCAAACAAAAGCAAAGACCCATAAATCCAACATTGGAGCCTAAAATGTAGGAAGATTTGGCAAAGCTCAGAGATGGGGGAATCATTAAACCAATCAGGCATTCAACGTGGGTCTCAAACTTGGTCCCTGTGAGAAAGAAAAATGGAGATATCAGGCTATGTGTAGATTTCAAAAATCTAAACATGGCATCCCTCAAAGATAATTATCCTCTACCCAATATGGAGGCTATATTGCATAAGGTAACAAGGTGTGAACTGTTGTCTATGATGGATGGCTTTTTAGGATATAACCAGGTCAAGGTCAAAGAATCTGAGCAATATAAGATGGCATTTACAACTCCTTGGGGGGCATATGTTTATCTGAGAATTCCATTTGGTCCCACCAATGCAAGAGCAACCTTCCAAAGAGCTATGGATGTGGTATTTGCAGATTTGATCAATGCTATCATGGTGATGTATCAAGATGACCTGACTGCTTATTCAAAGAAGGTTGAAGATCATGTTCAACATCTAGAAAAGGTATTTATAAAAGCCCTAGAATATGGTATTAGCTTAAACCCTAAGAAATGTCATTTTGCAGTCACAGAGGGTAAGCTCTTGGGACATATTGTCTCAAAAGAAGGGATTAGGATAGATCCTGAAAGGGTTAAGGCCATTGATAAAATTCTTGTCCCTAAAACTGTTAAGGCTATACAGTCATTCTTTGGACAGATTAATTTTGTTAGGAGATTTGTTTCTAACTTTGCTAAGATCATTAAACCCATATCAAAAATGTTGAAGAAAGGAAAAAAGGTAGAATGGACTACAGAAGCCTTGGAAGCTTTTGTATCCATCAAATGGGCCATCAAGGAAGCTCCTCTCAAATCTCTAGATTTTACAAAACTTTTTCAGATATTTTCTTTCACCTTAATGCACACTATTGCTACTATTATGTTACAAAAGAATGAGAATGGTTATGAACAGCCCGTGTCTTTCTTCTGTAAGTCATTACAAGGGTTTGAATTAAATTATGATATAATGGAAAAATAGGCATTTGTGTTAGTGAAAGCTATAAAAGCTTTCAGGCCATATCTTGTTGGAGCAAAGATGGTTGCTTATGTCCCTCATGCAGCTATCAAAGACATTCTGACACAGTCTGAAGTAATAGGAAAAAGATGCAGATAGATTAACAAAATCCAAGAGTTTGACATGGAGATACAAATTACTAAACTGGTGAGAGGTCAGGGCTTGGCTAAGTTAATGGCATAAGCAAATATTGAAGCAAATCAAATTTGCAATGTAGAAGAAGAGACTGCAATTGTGAGCATTGAGCATACTACTTGGTATGTAGACATCATGCATTATCACAAATATATGAAGTGTATAGAGGAATTGAGTGACAGCCAGAAAAAGAACTATGAAGTTGCAGGCATCTAAGTATGTCTTCATGGATGGAGATCTGTTTTGGAAGAATAGGGATGTTATACTATTGTTATGTCTAGATGAATCACAAGCTAGGCATGTCTTAAGTGAAATGCATGAAGGGGTTTGTGGAGGACATTACTCAGCAAAGACAATTGTGCATAAAATTCTCAAGGCAAGTTATTACTGGCCAAAGGTTTTTAATGACTCTTTTACATATGTAAGAAAATGTGAGGCCTGCCAGAAATTCTTTGGAAAACTGAAGTATTAGGGAGCTTTGCCACTTCGACCCTTGTAGGCTGATGCCCCTTTTCATTAATGGGGAATTTATTTCATTGGAGAGATGCCAGAAAAATTGAGTGGACATAAATGCATACTGGTGGCCACTGATTATTTTACCAAATGGGTAGAAGCAATTCCAACTAAACAAGCTACAAGTAAGGTTGTAAAAAATTTCTTAATGGATAACATCATTACCAGATTTGGTACACCACTAAGGTTGATCACAGAAAATGGGATTTGTTTCAGATCAGATGAATTCAAAAAAATTTGTAGCAAATATGGCATTACCATTTCTTATGCAGCCCCTTACCATCGACAAGCTAATGGTCAGGCAGAGTCTAGCAATAAAAGTCTTCTGAAGATTATAAGGAGGATGTTAGGTCAAAACAAAAAGGCTTGGGATTCAAAATTAAAACTGGCTGTGTGGGCTGATAGGATTACTATAAAAAAGGCAATTGGAAAATCCCCATTTGAATTGGTGTATGGAACACAAGCCAGGATGCCTTTATAGAATTTGTTACTAGTGAATGACTTTATCCTTCAAGAAGATTTGGATATTCCAGAACCTATGGAGGAGAGAATGGAGAAATTAGCTGAACTTGATGAGATCAAGAGAATAGCTCAAAACCAAAATATAAAGTTACAGACATAGATGAAGTATCTATATGATAAAAAGGAAAAAGATAGAAAATTTGAGGAAAATGATTTGGTACTGATGTGGAATGCAAGGTTTTAGGAGAAGGGAAAGCATTGAAAGTTTGAGGCTTTGTGGCTAGGACCTTTTGTGGTTGTTGGAAAAAGAGGTGAAGATTCATATTATCTACAAAATATGGCCGGTGAAGAGCAAGAGTTGCCTGTACATGGTAAATTTTTGAAACATTTTTTCTCTTGAGAAATACAGAGGATCAAGGGTTTCTAGTGCATGGAAAATACCTAACAATACTCTCAAAATTATATCTTCCATGCACAGTAGTCGAGGAAATAAAAGGAACAGGACATGCCAGTACATGGACAATCCTGATTTTCCTTCTTTCAAAATATTTTTTCCATGTATAGTAGTATAGGGTCATATTCATTTCCATTCATTCCATTTTTCTCACGTAATCCATCACCTTGAGTTTGGTCTGCTCACCTAGAAATCTAGATCCTTGCAATGATCTCACAATCATTCATCCCCAGATGGAGCCACTATTAGAACTGTGAAATTTTGAAGATTTTATAGTCAATTGCATTCATGATTTTTGAAAATAAGTCCTCTTCATAAGCATTAAATTCCCTCCTCATAGCGTCTTGCTCATATTTTGTCATATATTCCATTTGAATCCATCCAGTCCTTGATATTTCATTATATTTCCCATATCGGCATCATAGAGTGAAGGTCTCCCTAACATCTAATATTCTTTCACTAAATGTATACTTGTTACAGACTATCAATAGGACACATCTATTGTTTCAGTGACAGAAATGTCATATCAACAAGAGAGTTCTTATTGGAATGAGTCATAATGAACCCATACATGTCTCACCGACTAGCGCATGAAGTGATGTATTGGCCAAACAAAATATTATCAGAATGATGTCTTACCGAAAGCATCAGGTCTTGTCAATTAGGTGCAAAGGGATTCCATCAGAGGGCTATCGGGAGGAAGTCATGTCATCTTGCCAACTCAAAAGTCACACCAATAGAGATATGCATCAATGAGAGAAGAGGTCATTAGCATGAGTTTCACTGAATGTGAAAGTTACACCAATGAAATACTTTGAGGGGAGTCTCACCGAATGGAACATATTGGAGAAAAGGGTTCGACAAGACAATTGATATTGGTATGAGTATTTTTCAAGTTTTCAAAGTCACGCTAAGGTGTGGTTTCATCGGTGAAAGTGTGATTATGTCTTAGCGACCAAAAATTTACTACATGGTGCATCTCAATAAGACACAATGAAGTCTATGAAACATCTCCCCGACTCAGAATTGTCACAGCAATATGCAAAACCGAAGCGATAGTCATCGGTGTGATTCCAAATGTCGATGAGACCATAGGATATCTTAGCGAAAGGTTTGATGAACGTTGCAAAAAAGATATCACCCCAGGTTTGAAAATTTCTCACCGACAAGACTTTTGATGCAAAAATGTATGTTTCAAATAAGTTTTCACTCGTGCTTCAGCAGACACATTACTAGCATGATGAGATATAACAGGGAAAATTCAATCAAACGCATTAGTGTTGAATTGATAGTAGAGGAGTCAATAGTGCAAACAAAGAACCAAAACATATTTTAGCCTGAGGAGCTCGAGCAATATACTGTAAGTGATTGTATCTTAGCTTTCCAAACTTTAACTTCTATAAATTTGAAGAATGGAGTCCCCTAGCTCTAGAAAAGTTAAAAGTAGAAAACTTGGTGAGAGTAGTCAAACAAAGGGGAAGAAATAGAAAACCAAAGGGGAACTTGAGGGCACAGAAAGAAGATTGAATTAGGACATCATTAACCAATTGCCTGGCTCTGGGCCTAAAGCCAGAAGATATGCACAACTTAGGGTAGAACTTGACAAACTAGATGATAAATACAAGTTTATTGGAGACGTTTGGACTCAAATAAGGGGATATGAATTGTTCAATTGCCATTATCATACAAGAAACTTTTTTGAACCAGTTTGCACTCCATGGAAGCTTAATGTAGGAAAACTGGTGTGCCCTAATGTATTTGTGAATGCAGAATTAGTAAAATTGCTAGCTGATCATTATGACCCGAAACACAAAGCTATATGTGACCCATCTGGAAAGCCACATATACATTTTCCAAAGGAGGCAATAGGTGAGGTTTTCAAATTGGAAGGGTTCTGCAATGAGGAGATCATATATGAGGAATTGGAGAAAGAATTCTTGAGAATGGATACAATTTATAAGGGTTGGAGGCTACGAATTCACAAGGTTAAACAGGGCAGCAAATCAGTTCCTTTGCAGGATAGTGAGGGGCCCCCTTATCACGTGGACTTGTTTGAACCCTATATGAAATACACCTACTTCTTAGTCTGTTAGGTATTGGGAATGGATGCAACAGAATATATGTCAATTGTGCCAATGATTATCACAGTAGATATCCGATATCACAATTCTAGGCCATTTGACTATGCCTCGTACATTTTTAAGGGGCTTGATTCAGGATTGATGGCTATCAAAGGTGGATCTTCTACCTTTCATCTTAGGCATTATTCATTGCTGATGCATCTGGTACTCTATTTTGGACAAGAGTTCAGAGTATGGCCTCCGGAGATGAGAATTTCTCAGTTTAATAAGGATGGTGAAACATTACCAGTTCAATTGTGGAATGCTATTTGGGATAGCAGGTTTGCAAATGCTAGTTTCATTCATTTTGAAGAATATTTTGTAAAAGAATTGTATAAGTTGTACCATTATCCTTGTAATTATTCATTATCTGATGAGATAAAAAGATTTCTTCAGCCAAAGGATTTCAATGGGCCAATTGATCACAATTGGGGAGATTGGTACTGCTTGGAGGGAGCTACTATGATTAGAGTTTATGGGTTTGAGGATGCCCTTTTTATTTTACCAAAAATGATTCCAAACAGAATTGCATACTTGGAGATTGTCAGATAGATGGATTATTGTAGTGTTATGAATTTTAGCTCTTTTGGGAAGCAGGCTTTTATGCCTAGTACATTATGTTTTAGTGATTTTACTGTGATGGCCAAAGAAGGATATAATTTGATCCTTGACAAATTCCTTCAATACAATATGAAGAGAGGACCACCCAGAAAGAACTTTGACCTAGAGGATATATCAATTCCGGTAAAATAAAGATAAACTTTGGAGGGTATCAACATGTGCCCTATCCCTTTGATGATATGATCCAAAATCTGGAAGAAGAGGAAGTAGAAATTGTGGTTGAAAGATATAGTCAAGGATTGTAGGATGCAGAAAAAGTGTCTTCTGGAGAAGAGACACCTAAAGATAATGTGCCACCAAGTCAACCAAGTAAAGTATCTAGATTGAGAACTCAGCAATATGTTTTCCCAACAAGAGAGTTGAGTGTTGAAGAGAGTGGTGAAGCTGATGTAAGGAATATTGAGTACAAATCATTTTTTTTAGATGATGAGTTCATAAATTCCCCAAAATTCAAAGCATTTTTGTATAAACAGAAGGGAAAGGAAATAAGAGAAAAGGTTGATGATGTTACTATAGGAAATGAGGAACAATTGTTGAGCCAATTGAGAAAATGTGTGGATGAGGAGATGATAGGTATGACCCCTGAAAAGGGGAGGAAAATGTTGGAGAATGTTGGTGTCATGTTCTTTCCTAAGCTTGATCTTAATTATGCACTTGTCTTTGATATTTTCTTGAAGGACAGTAATGCTACACACAAGCTTGACAAAGAAAAGGTAACTAAGGTGTATACAGGATCCAAATACAATACTGATGAAGGATCATTGATGATTTGGGCCTTGTACCCACCCCACAGGAAGTCAGTAGTTATTGATACAAAAAAGGTATTTGGACATGTCATGAATCTAAAGGTTGGAGAGGTTGATTCTGTGGCTATTGTAGAAATTGGAGTTAATATTGCAAAACTGAATAAAGAAAATATTCAGATGTTGATAAAAGAAATGGAAATGTACAAACTAAATAACGAAAGGATGCTAAGAGAAAATGATAGATTAAAGGATTTAGTAGGTGTTACTATGAAGACACCCAGGATGGTTACTCAAGGAGAAAGTTCTTAGTCAAGGGATCATTGGGAGGGATCAAGTGCATATTCCCAAGGAAAATATGATGCACTTTTGGAAATAATCAAGAAAAGGCAAGATGGTTTAGCATCTTGGTTAAGTAAGCTTTGGGGAAAGTACTCTCATACACTTGCTACATTGAAAGAGCATGAAAGGATGAATGAACGAATTATGGAGAAGTTTCAAGAAGTGAGCCAAAGATATGCTACTAATAGTGTAGCAATTGAAAATGCTAATCATTTTATAAATAGGCATCAAAGCTTCCATGATGAATTGTAGGGAGATGTGCAGGGATTGATAGATGCTGCTATGAAGACATCGGCCACACTCTCTGATTATAGAGGAAAACTAAAGGAAGCTACCAGATGGAAAAGTGAGAATGAATTGATGTTGTGCGAAATTCTGAAGGTTGCCACTGCTAAAAGCACGACGTTAGATGAGGAAAGTGACCAGAATGAGAAAATGATAAAGATGGAGATTTCAATCTGAAATGCAATTGGAGATGTGGATACACATGAGTGCCAGGATTATTTGGATATCTAAATAAGATTAATTTGTGGCTAAACAGAGATTTACTATTCGTTAATCTTTTTGTTGTGTAAACATATGACATTTTCGAAAGGACGCGTCCTTTCGCATACTCGATGTATAAATATCTATTTCAAAAATGAAATAGTAGAATAGGATAAAAGATAAAATAGTAAGAGATACAACAGATACAATGTTTCGCAATTATGAGACTATGGTACATGTTTGAAATCATGGAGATATCAATGGCAATCTTTTAATATGGTGCAGTCATTTCTAGTGTCAGTTGTTTGTTGTGTTCATTGAAATCATTATCGAAGTTGTCTCCAAAGTGATGTTTTCTAGTTGTTTAAATTGGTGTAACAAGTTTATATCTAGTTTATCAGTGCACATTTGTTGTATCTATATGATCAATTGATTGGTTCTTCCTAGTAAAGATTAAATCCTTTAAGTTGATCATAGTAATTAGAGAATGTCAGTTGGATCACTAAGAAGAACTCAATAATCATAACCTTGCATGTTTATACAAGTTATAAACTAAATTATATGCTGAAAAACTTGAATACTTGCTAGAAAGGATTACCTATTTCAGATTCCTTTTGACTCCGCATACCCTATAAGGCACTGGTCTTTACATCTTCATCATTTAGTTTCATTCATATTTTTTTATATCTATTAACTAAACATATTAGGATTTAGTTTTGGAATATTGCTATACAATTTATACCAAATTTGATTTCATTTGTCCACTTCCACTTTCCATCATGGGCAAAACATTTGAAGAGAAGCACAAGTCAAGTCTACCCAATTCATATAGGTACATTCGCCTAGGTCCAACAACACCTAAAGAGTAGAAAGCCAAAGTCATTTGGCTTTGTCTGTTACCCTAAAGCGGACCAAGAGATTGGTAACCTCTTGAGGCATTCCACCTGCATTTTTGAGAGCTAACAAATAGGTTGAGAGGTAGAGTTGGATAGGTTTTCTAACCAGTTTTTCTTGTATCCCATGTTCTTCATCAAGGCATTCAAGATAGGGTCAAAGGATGAAACATAAATAGTGGAACCTCCACCAAAACCACTAGATCCACCATCCCCCACACTAGTAGAAACCCCATGACTAGCACTGGCATTGGCTCTACAATTACCACCAGGAATATTAGGATTGGTAGAGCTATAACCCAAGGGTACCTTGTTTACCTTAATGATGGGGGTTGACCAAGGATTAGACATGGTGTCAACACAAGGGCCTGTCCCATCCATATAAAATGATGCCTTAAGCATTGAGACTTCTATTTCTCTTACATCAGTCTTGGACCCAAGATCTCGAGCAATACCCAACCTAGGATTATATGATGGGACATGAGTGTCCATAATATCTAGAAGGCCTTGAAGAAATTCTAGACCTATTTAGTCTTTATCCAAGATAGCTATTAAATTATTGACCTATTTAGTCTTTATCCAAGATGGCTATTAAATTATTAACAACCTTAGTTGCTTTATCCATAGTCTTTTCCTTCCATAGATACTTCTCAAACTCCCTAGGTCATCTATCTAGCGAAAGAAGTTGCTTTATGAGAACCTCAAGAGCACCATCCTCCACAAACAAAGCAGAAGGAGAAGTAGGAGGGTAGGGACATGTAGAGGTTTCCCAAAAGGGCTATAGAGAAAATTGTATTTGTTTGAGAAATTATTTCCTCAAAGGTAGGACCTGTAGTGATCTTCTTAGAAACCATCTCTATATGTGGTAAGCTCCTTCTAACACTATGTTCTAAGGTTGTTCACTAAGTCATAAAGCTCATAAATCTTCACAACACATAAGCTCATGATGTACCCAAGATACGAGAGAAAGATATGTGACTCTAAGAAACAAAATTAAGAATTTCACATCAGGTTCACGAAAAATGTAGAGTAGGAGGATTCATCACCCCAAAGATCTAGGTTATGAGAGAGACCTAAGGAACGAACTACCCTGAACCACCTCATGTTGATCAATAGGTAATGATAGGTGTTTTAGAAATTAGGTGAGTAGATTACAAGGGTCCCAGACTATGACTCAAATAGCTCTCTATTTGATGATGGTAGCATGAGAACGAGACTTCATCATGCCACACTAGAGTCTCAAGGAATCATTGGCATCTTGTACAAACAACAAGTCAAATAACAACCAAAGACACCCAAGGTCTACTTCGACTTGAATAAAAAAGTTTTATAGTTTGATAGTTTAATATGAAAATGTAGAAATAA
Organism: Sequoia sempervirens; assembly: GCA_007258455.2. Classification (NCBI taxonomy): domain Eukaryota; kingdom Viridiplantae; phylum Streptophyta; class Pinopsida; order Cupressales; family Cupressaceae; genus Sequoia; species Sequoia sempervirens. The sequence goes on along the minus strand of VDFB02353493.1, from coordinate 198,771,516 downwards.
ATAGTACAACAAGAATAATATTGCAAAAGAACTATTCTAGTGATAAAAATGATAAGGAAAGAGTAGAAAAAGATACCACTCATGTATAGTCTAGTTCTCTAGCTAACTTCAAATAGACAAACCTAGACCTACACACATAGAAATAAGAAAAGTGTTGGGTTGTGTTTTGAGGTTTGCCTCAGTGAAATTGTCATTTTGGTGTTTCCACCTCCATAGAAAGCCAAATATGCAATGATATAGAGAAAATGTGATAAAGGAAAGAATGGAAATGACACAATAACGTAGAGCGAAATGACAACTTAGATGCTATTGTACAAGACAATAGATGCAAAATGAAAAGACATAATGTTACCTTACCTACTGTAAGCACTCAAGGTTGATAGTGGAAAGAAGAGAGCAACACCACCATGCCAAGGATATGGAACTTCATAAACCTGCAACAACAATGGTGTTGAAGTGAAGAGACCCAAGTAAAAGGTTGGTAGCAGGGAGATAATGCAAGAAAATGATAAAGAAGTGTGAGAGAATGAGCTTTAGAATGAGAGAAGAAACATGAGAGTGAGTTAAATAATTTAGAAGAATGAAAGAATGATTTTGAATTAGAAAAAATGAGGCAAGGAGTAATTTTTTTTTGGTCAAGACTTGGAAAAGGACGTTACCTTCATGAAGAATTGGAAAATATAACACTTTTTTTTTAATCTCAATGGTAGGAATCTATCAAGATGATAGTACGGTGTGTGGAATTCCATGTGACGCATGTGTATCCTAACAAATATTCATCCACTAACACAAAAAGGTAAGGACTTATGGGAAGATTAGAAAGATAGGGACAAATTTATGCACCTTTGTACTTGTAATTCTAAAGTAAGGGTAAATAAGTGGGAAGTTTTCCTAGGGTGTAAATTTGTTCCATTACAATAAGAATAGGTAAAGGGTAGGAGAATAAACCAACATCAGAGATAATTGTGTTATATATTGATATGTACATGTAGATCAAGGAATTTTATATAAATGGGAATAAAACTAGATGGTAAATAGCATGGGTATGAAGCTTTTTCCATTGTAATATATAGTAATCATAAATTTGAAGAAATATATATGTAGAATGTTTATATTGAAAAGATGTATGGTTGGTATATATGGCTCAAAAAATAAAAATATTCAAAACATGATTTCACATGTTTGAAAAATAAACATTAATCTTAAGCATAATAAATAACACTAGAAGGGGATTAAGGAGGTTTTTCATTCCTTAGCACCTCCCACTTATAGTACCCATAAGGAAAAAGGAAAATAAATGTTCTACATAGCCTAAGTATCATACATAACTAATGGTACAAGAACAATCCAATTTGGTAGTAGATTCATAAACATGGCCATATAGCTACAATATCTATCACTAGAAGCTTTGTCATATATCCCTACTATAATGTAGAAGAAGTAAAAAGGTAGTTCCTACTATGATTGTGGATACACTCATTAGGGCATTGTAACAAACTCACTCATACTACAAAGTAAATATGTGGGTTTTTTACCATAGAAGTAAATACTAACATTTGCTTAAAAATAGAAATGTAGTTTATTTTTTCATACATCATTTATTACACATGATCATATAAGAATGTATAAAACAAATTTGAATTTCAACTATATTAAATTTCAACCTAAAATGAGATAAATTTTCAATTACAATTCAAACATGATATACCTTTTTTTTATGAATAGACATATGTTTATATTAATATTAAAGATAGAAATACATATTTACAAAAAAGAGTGGGGTGGTAGAAAGGCACACCCTAAAAGTCACATAGGAGAAGCCCAAAATTCTAGAGTCACATGTGTCGAGCCCAAAAAGCAAGAAATATTACAAAAAAAAGGCCATCAAGTGACTATTGTAGTGCCAGTAGAGGGCAGAGGATCCCTGTCATATGATTTCTTCTTGCATACATCAGTGGGGTCTAGAGTGATGTTAGGGGGAGCCCAACCATCATCATCTTTCTCTTTATCTTTTTCCACCTAATGAGGTGAAGTTGCTAAATCCAAACATAGGAACCATTTAGTAGTATCCAGCCAACCAAAATTGCCACTAGGAGCATTACCAGTAGGCCACCCAAAAGTGCCACCACCACCCCCCACTATCCCTCTAGAAGGCCACCCTAGGTCATCTCATGGAGTAGGAGAAGCTGAATACCAAGGAGGGTGAGAGCACACTGAGGAGGAGCCTAAGAGTAGGGGAAAGAGTCCCTAGCAGAGCCACTTTACCACTGGCCCCATGAAGGCGATTGACCCCAAGAAGAAGTGGGCGAGGGAAGCATGCATGCAATAGTGCAAGGGGCATTGCCCTAGTGGTCCAAGAGCTCTTGAAGGTGAGAAAATTCAAGAACAAATTTATTTTCTTACACTTGAATTTTTAAAAGAACATTAGAGAAAATAATCTCTATAGAATATAAAGAAACAAATTTATCAATCTGGCTGTGAGAAAATATGCAAGAATTTCTATCTTTCCAAATACTAAAGAGGATCTCCACCTTGAAAGTGTGCCAAATCTAGGTATACTTAATGGGAAGCCTAGGATATTCACCCAACAAAACCATATTCCAAGAAAAAGGCTCTAGCCTAAATGACCAAAAGAAGTCATGAATCCAATTCCACAGCTGCTAATATATGGTACAAAACTAGAAGAGGTGCTTGAAAGACTAGGAACGAGGGTCTTGGACCCCCTAATGGACAAGTCGAGACCCCACTATTAATCCTTAGAAAATAATACACTAATAAAAGTGGGTGAGTTTTGGATCAACACTTGCAGACGAAATTTCAAAAAATATTTTACACCAAATAGACATTGAAGATTAGAGAAGCCATCTCTAGTTCAAAGTATTGGTCATAGGAAAATGCTGTGATAACCATTGATAACCAAGCCAAGGCTTGTAATTTTTGGATGGTTTGTCTTGGTACCACTTCCAGTCCTTCCACTAGGGCTTGGCGGCACAAATACCCACCTTATGAAGAATCTCAACCAAAATGGCATTCACCAAGCCATCCTTAGTTTCACAATCATGGTTTTGAAAACCATATTGAGCACGAAAAGCCTCCCAAGGAAAAATATGCATTGTGGGTCTATGAAATAAGTGTTGAAGGGTCTAGATACCCTTTTTGTGAAACCTAAGAGCCTTAAGCTAGGGAAGCTTGTCCAAGGGTCAACAAACACTACTAAACAAAGGTGACCGCCACACATTTTTCTAATTAAGCAAGATCCCATCATGAAATCCAAAGCTAGACCAATGGAGCTAGGGCTTAACCACCTCCCAAGCTCTCCAAATGCTCTTGTCCATGAAATTTCTTGTAATTTGGATTGGTTCCCTCACAAAAAAGAGGGTTTGAAAGCTAATTACCTTGCAAGATAGTCTATGCATATGAAATATTAAATTAATACAATGCTTGAGGAGGATTTTCTTGGCTTCATCACTAGTAAGAGCTTTGATAATCCACTTGAAACAAAGAGAAATCCCTTATCACTGAGTCGAGAGAAGGCCTATCCCACCAGAGTCTCTAGGAAGCAACAAAACTCCTAGGAAACATGGTGAAATCCTCGATGAGTCTCAAAAAAGGCCCATATAAAATCACACATCTGTTCTAATTTAGCATATGAAGCGTTCGAAGGGGCCCAGTCAAAAGAATAATACACATGAGTCACTACAAGCATCTTTGAGCAAATATAGAATTCACCAACTAGAGAAAGTGGCTTGGTAAACTAGAAAGCAAGTTTTTGCTCAATCCAAGAAAGAATTGATTGCCAAAGATCAATAGAGGAAGCCTGAAAGGAAAAAGGAGTTCCTAGAAATCAAAATATTTCATTGTGAGCAATCTTCTTCAAGCCATAATGCTAAATCTAGTGAGGATTTTGCAAGACAAATTGTCTATAACACAAGGTTTTGTGTCATTTAATAGTGAAACTAGAGGCCAAGAAAAAAGTATCAAGGCAATCACGAGAAGCTTTGACATTATCTTCTTCCAATAGAGTGAGAAAAGAATCATTAGCAAAGTGGTCATTGACTAGTTGGGCTGGAAAATTAGGCAAAGAAATGCCATGAACCTACCTCTGGGAAACAACATGATCTAGTAAATACCCAAACCCCTCAATAGCAAGCACATAAAGTGAGGGGGCAAGTAGGAAACCTTGATGAATAGAACAAAACAAACCAAAAGAAGGGTATTGGTGGTCATTAATGGTGATGCAAGTAGAGGCATCAAAGAAAAATATTTGTAGAGATTATATTAATTGAGGACAAAAACCTAGGGTTGACAGCATGGCAAGTAGGGAAGTCCATTCAATTTGATCATAAGCTTTAGAAAAATCAATTTCAATAAAGATAGCATTTTGATTAAAGTGTCTCACCCATTCCATACTTTTCTAGATAGAAATAATGTTGTCTATGATGAACATGCACTTAATGAATCTAGTTTTCTCTAAGCATACAATATGAGGAAAAAGATGATAGGTTTTTGAGGTAAGGGCTTTGGCAATGATTTTGTAAGAGACATTGAGGAATGTGATTGGTTGCCAATTACAAATATCCTCAGGATCACCAGATTTAGGTATGAATTTAATATTTCCCTTATTAATAATATTTCCTAATGTTTTAGAATGAAAATATTTAAGGTAAATCTTATGCAGATCTTTCCCAACATAGTCCCAAAGGGATTTGTAAAATTAACACAGGAAACCATTAATGCTTGGGGCCTTATCAATGGCCATAGTGCAAATAGCTTCTTTAAGATCTTTAATTGTGAGCAATTGCTCATAGAAGGATTTCTAGGTTGAGGAGAGCCTATTTGGCACAATAGCAAGACAATCCTGAAGAACTTGATGCCACTTTAGAGTGTACTCTTGAGTTGTGAATACCTACTCATAATTCATAACAAAATCCTAGGGAATGTTAGGAAAATTAGAGAGCACAACATTTCCTTCTTCTATCTATCTAATACTAGGAGATGAGTTCTTGGCTCAAAGATCTAAGAAGAATTCTTTTGAGGCACGATATCCAATTTTAAGTCAGTGAATCCTTGCCCTAGTTTGTGCTCCTCTAGTAGTATGGTTGTCAACAACTTGTTTTTTATGCCTTAACTCTACAACCCTAACTTACAAAGAATGGTAAAAGGGGTTAGCCACCAAGGCCTTTGTGGTAGTACAAAGGTCATATGTGGTCACTTCATAAGATCATCTATGAAATATGGTCAACTGGCACCCATAAATGTGGAGAAACCTTACAATGCGAGTGGGGACATCATTCCACCAAAAGCTCCAGCTTGTATTGTGAGTTGGCTTGCATTCTAAATTTGAAACGGTGTGGATGTGGGCTAGCATGGGTTGGTGACTTGGAAAGGAACTTTTCAAAAAGAATTGGGTCCTACTAGCACAAGGTTGCCTTAATTCCCATTCAATGTAGAATGTAATGGGATAGTGGTTTGAAAATGTCACATCCACTAACAACCTTACCAGAAATGGCACAGAGCTAGAAAAAAAGAAAAAATATTGAGCTGAAATCATAGCACAATCAAGGAATTTAAAAATCATTTCAAAACTAGCTTGATACTTGCACCAAGTGTGCCAATGAGAATGAGAGTGGTAGGGGTCAATATTGGGGTCAAAAAGACCTAGTTTATTATGCATGTAGTACCGCACCTCTCTTTCACCAGCTACCCATTGAAATGGTAGAGTACCATATTTTTTGTATGCCACCTCAACCATATTGAAATCCCCACAAAGTAGCCAAGTTGCAATTGGTAGTGAATCAAAAATCCATCACTAGAGAATAGATCTTTCAAAAACAACATTCGAGGCATAAAAATTAATAATCCCAAAGGAATAATTATCAATGTTAAGAAGAATCCAAATGAGACAATGTGTGGGGTCATATCCATGATCAACCACATAAGCATATCACCATGGGGACAAGAGGCTGACCACTCTTCCATGTCCAACCTCATGTTCAGTACAATACACTTTATTGGTTGGTCAAATAGAATGACAAGCCAAAGAAAGAAAAACATAGCAACATTCACTTCTTGAAGAAATAGAACATCAATACTAGAATATTTTTGAAGAGTATCCCTAATAAAATGCTTCCTAGAGAGGTTTGTCATACCTTGAGCATTCCATGAGAGAAAATTCATGAATGAAACTCCTCCATATCACCAGTGTTTGACTCCTCATCTAGAGTGGAGAAGCAATTCTATAAAAAAATTTGTGGAACTAAACCAATTTGAATAGTTGGAGATGAATTTCTCTATTTATGCTACACACATTCTCCTTCTTCCAAAGGTCAAGAAGGACTTTGAGATCTCCTATGAACTCTTGACATGAGAGGAGACTTAGTTGGTTGTGGTATCATAACTAAGGTTGGTTAGGGCATAGGCTTAGGCCTTGGCCACACTTAAGTTCTATTTGAGTGTATTCGGGCTTCCTTCCCCTTCACAAAAGGGTTTAAATTTTTTTTCACCAGCTCTAGGGTTTTGGAAACCATCCCAAACCTACTAGACTTATTTTTCTAGTTGGTAACTGTTGTCCATTTTTTCTCTAGTTTAGCTGCAACACCATATGTTGATAGGGCTTATCAGCATCTCATAGCAGTGAGGGTGTATGAGGAACTACTAAAGGAAAATCCTTAATCTTATGGTTAGTGGAATGACATCTATAAAAAGTATTCGGTAGATTGAAATAAGTGACCTTTTGGGTATGCCAAAAAGAACTAATTTGAATATAAATGGAATCTTTCAAATCCTATGAAAGATCCACTTCAACATAGACTCACTTTCAAGGGAAAGCTTGAAAGTACCTATCTGGTTCAACAAAAATAACCCTCCTTGGAGAGGAAACAATATGTTGCAAGAAATGCACAGAGGGGAACGACAAACCAAGAAAATCAATCTAGACTGGAACCCAAAACTTAGTGTCATCTGAGATAGCAAAGTCCTAAGTCCATGGCTAGAAAACCAGAAAAGAGGACAAGAAATTCCAAGGACCATGGTTTAGGATTTCCTAAAAATGATTGATCTCCACAAAGAAAAAAAGTAAAAAATCCTTTAGTCAAATTTTGGACCATATCAAGGCAGACCCCATGAGGAACCCAAGCCTTTTGAACCCATTCTTTAAGCACACTTTTAGGGATATATTTTCAAGTATACAAGTTTATAAAATACAATAATTTTATAAGGTCAAGTCTTCCTTATCTTATAAATGCTTTTATTTCACACCGTGTCATCGCCTACAAGATTGAGAGCATGACCTAAGCACTTTACCTCCAATAGCAAACCTGCAGTCCACCCACACACCTTTCAATTGGAAGTGGCTCTACCCTTCACAAAAATTATAGACTAAGGAATCCACATGTATTTTGTCTAGGTATCTAGTGTTGTATCTTACATAAAAAAATTACCATACAACTTTATACATCTCTAACTAAGTATGGCCAATCTGACTGGATATGTAATCTAGATCATGGTGAACCAACTAATGCAAGCAAAGACATTTGTATTACTTTGGCCAAATTTTTGAATCATATCAAACACTTTCTTAATAAGTGAAGTCGTATGTTTAGACACCTCTAACTCAACTTGGAAACCACTTTGACCTATTATTTAACATGTAATAGACTATTTGACACATTAGAATAACCTTTGTTAAGGATAATAATAATAAAATAATAACTCAGTCAATAAATGACTATGATGAAAATTATTTCATAGCTTTGAACACCCATGTTATGTTCTTGTAATGACTTGGGACTTGGCTATTTCCACTTGTTCAAGTGCTTGCATTTAAACTATAAGAGTAAACTACTCTCCTATTTTCATGCACTTATGATTTATAATGATAACACATTGTCATTGACTTGAGACACTTTACCTCACATTTTTAAGTTCTTTACTACTTGTCAATAAGTAAAATATTATAATGTTGAAGAATAATAAAAGATAAATTTTTCTTTAAATTAATTGAAACTTTTCAAAAAAAATCCTTATGGTTCTATGCTCAAGAACACAATAACAATTCCAATAAAAATATAATATTAAATACCAACTTTTTGTTCAAAGAAAAAGTATGTTCAAGTATTTAAAAATTCTTCAATAAATTGGTTTATAAAGTTGGTTTTATTCACTTAACTCAAGTGAGAAATCATCAATCTTATTTCTTATTTTCATAATCACATAACATAATATTATTTACATAAACTTATATATATTGAAACACAGAAAAATTGGTTACTTAAAATGAGGTTCCACCAATAATTTACAAAAAATAGAATGAGAAAAATGGATTGTAATGAACCTATATTTCTCCTATTTCATTAGGAAATGATATCCCCCAAAGGTAGGATTGAATTTCGACCCTAGGTGAGTCAACCCAATTGGATATCTTGTAAATTTCCTTATGATTGAGGACAAGGTAAAATATGCCTAAACAATACTTTTGGGAGATAAAAATAAAATACTAAATGAACTAAAATATGCAATTTAAGACTTGAATCATGTAGACGAAGCATAAATCCAACAAAAATAACAAACTTTGACATATTTGAAGAAGGTAATACTCTAAAATCTTATCACCAAAATTTGTTGTTGAGTGCCCGAAAATGTCGAAAAGCATCCTTGTACAAAAAATTTCCCCAATTTTTGGGAGCCACTAGAGATGGATTTGAGATTCCTTTTCCCATATATTTCACTGCAAAAGTGTCTAAAATAAATTTTGGATTTAAGTATCTGTGGCCTTGACAAATTTTACAATTTTGCACTTTTTAGATCTTCAATTCTAATCATTTCTTCAACCTAAGATTTGCAAACCCACAAAGAAAGGGAAAGATTGTTTATTTTTGGTGAATAGGGGTTTTCATTGGTCAAACCCCATTTTGGTAATTAAAAATTGAAATAAAATAATGATAAAGAGAATGAATGATGAATGAACACTAGTTTTTTGCAACTCACCAAACCCTTGAATGGAGATCCTTAGAAGACTAAAATGTAACACATCTCTCTAAGGTCCTCATATTGCATGAAATGGCTTGATTGATGATGGATATTGATGCTTTAATATTGACTTGAGTGGTTGAAACCTACATCACAATGTTAGCTCCAAAAACATAAATGAACACACATAAACATTGGCATCATGATAGGATCTTGAAATGTTGTTGTAGATGACTGAGAAATATTCTCTTCAATTCTATTGATAATAATCTTTTCTCTTGTGAAACGTTCCTTAATGCTAGATTACTATTGGCATATTTTATTCCACCAATGGATGCATATTTTTCATAACTGCATAATGGTCCATTACCACACTGTGGGGATGCTTGTTTAGTCTTATAGGCCCTTGGTGGGCCTGTAGGGTAAGGAAACAGTGAAGAAGGTCTATTGCCATATTGTGATAGTCAAGAAAGTGGTAGCCTGGAGGTCAAGAAATGGAAGCATGGGGTAGTGGTGAAGGTCTACCTCCATACCATGGTGGTCAAGAAAGTGTCAACACAAGGTAGTAGTGAAGGTCTACCACCATACCACAATGATTAAGAAATTGGCAGTATGGGGTAGCGGTGAAGGTCTACTACCATACTATGGTGGTCAAGAAAGTGACAATGCAAGGTAGTGATAAAAGCACTGCCATACCATGGAAATCAAGTTAATGATGTGCGATATAGTGGTAAGGAGGAAATTAATTGCTAAATATTACCTATTGCTCCACAACAAGTGTAAAAGTGGCATGCAGGATAGTGGGCAATGGTAGAGATCAAATGATTGGCAATCATTGGTCATGTTTTAATCTTGCATTGGCAATCTGATCTTGGCCATTTATCTCCAATCTGACAACTAACCTTCAAATTTCAATGGTCAACTACTCTTGTTCATGGTAGGTTTGTAGAATTTATGTCTCGGTGATATTCCTAGCTACTAGATCAAATTTGATTAACTATGGATTGATTTTTCATGCTTTTTCAACGCTGCATTGATTGTGGGTCAATGCCATTACTCCTTGAGGTGTTGCATACTATTTATTCTCTATTAGGGTGTATTGGTTGGTGAGTTCTTTAGTAGCTTTCATGAGATATCCATCCTTACATTCACGATATTCATTCTGGGGCTTGTTCGATTTTCTAGAGCCTTTATGCTAGTTATGCTACTTTGTAATGGGAGAAATTTGTATCATTTTTAAACTAATCAAATTCATCTTCTCTAACCATATTTTAGAGTTAGGATTTGAATTCAACTCTTGGTTATGCTTGAACCATAAAGGAAAATATTGTATCATTATTATGAATCCCTCCTCTAGCCCCTCTAAGATTTTTCTTTTGTGGACCTACAACTCTTGCATTCTTCCATTGTAAAGGTTACTTCAATCTTTTATATTAATGAAATTCAACTATTATCACCACTACCTCTTGCATGTTTGAGTAAAATTCATTTACCTTCATATTTGAGTGGGTGTTTTAGTTGTTTCTTTTACATATTATGTTGTTCAAGAGTAGGAAGGAACAAACTCTAACTTTGGTGCATCACCTTCTTTTCCATTTCATGTCTATGTCTACCCTTTTCCCTTGTGATCTGTTAGAGTAGGTTAGCATTAGGACTTTCATGTGCTAGGTTATACCAACACATTTGTACTTAGTTTAGAAGAGTAAGTCATCCTTCTGTAGAGATTCAACCTCATTTGCACAAGGTCCCACAACCTCAAGGTTGTTTCCATTATGTCATTAGAACATTGAGATCATGTTCAATAGGGTGCAATTTTATTTGACAATAGTTTCTACCATACCCGACATGACAAGAAGAAATTTATTTCATTCTATTGAGAAAGTGGTACTTCTCTCAACATTCCAACCTTGAAGAAGCTCTTAAACAAATACCTGGCAACTCTGCAATTAAGAAAGAACTCTTCCCTCAAATTGGTGAATCTATTATTACTCAATCCCTAATTCATGACCAAACCTACAAATTCATGCCAAGAATTCAAACAAGAGCATCATTTAGAGGTAATTTCTAGTATATTCAGCTCTCATTTTCCACTTCTAGAAGAAGAAATAGGCAATCTCTATCACCTGTAAGAAGAAATAGAAGTACAAGCCCTCCTAGAGCCCTATCTATGCCACTTGTGGGTAGACTATTTCAAACTAAAAAACCAACCATCCATACAAATAGGACATTATTCCTCATGGCTTTACCTAGAAATCAACAATTTGTATCTTTTACTGGTGGTACCCCTTAATTTTGGCTCAAAAGAATGATATACCAATCAATTCTTTGAAAGCATTCCCCATTTTACTGGTGAAACATCTACAACTCTACAAGAACAAATCATAGATGTGGTGAACATATTCTTAGTGCATGATGTTATATAAGAAATCATGGCTATTAGATTACTTGCCACTTCACTAAAAGGAAAAGAATTACAGTGGTATAGAGGTTTTCCTCCAAACACAATTCATAATTGAGATGGATTATGGGAGAAATTATGTAAATGTTTTGAAGATAAAAGTGACCATTTATTCCTAGCAGAAGAATTGACCACAATTAAAAGAGCACCTCATGAATTCATGAATTATTTCAACTATAGATTTTAGAAGACTTGGGATATAATCTCTCTCGTAGTCAAGCCTTCTCCTGAGCATGCTTTCCTATACTTCTTGAGATCTCTTAACAGTGATTTTATTGTTATGATTCAATCAATGGATGGTTCTACCTTACTTGATGCATATGATGTTGCCATAAGGGTAGAAAATTGTTTAATTTAGGTTGGAAAGATAGCTCCTAGTCCACTAATGCCTTTATTTCTAGAGCTTCCTTCACGTCTAATGGTGGCTCCTATCATGGTGAATCCTACTCTGGTGGTTTCTATAATCCAGCCTTCTACTTCTCTTGCACTTTTAGAATATTTTCACACCTTCTCTGAAATATGAACAATTAATTAATAATGTTGGATAGGAAACAAGCTCAAAAAAATAGGCCTTATCAACCTCAAAATTAGGATTATCAGTGAAATAGGCCACCTTATCAAGGACAAAATTAGTGGAATCATATTAAGCCCATGAAAAAAATGCATATGCTTTCTACCATAAATCCTAAGGCTTTGGTCCTAGTGCAAAATAATCTAGCCTAGGAGCGGGAGTGGTGTTACCCTTGTGAGCAATCTCATAATCAAAATGCTTGTCAAAATGGAAAGTTTGTGCAAACTTTGATAGCTCAAAATGAAACCTCTACCTTGGAGCAGTAGATTGGCATAGGCCAAATAGCTTCTAGTAATCAAATTCATACACGTGAGGAATCCTTATTTGTCATTTGGGGTCAAGAGGATTTTGTGGTGTAAATCAAGCAGATGTTTATGCAATAGCCCATAATACAAGATCAATGACAAGAACAATGGAGGGTGGCACATCTTCCATGGTTGGGAAGACATCAGTCTCTTAGAAAAATCAACTAAATGAAAATGCTAGACCAATAGGTAGAACAAAAAATTTTCCACAATCAAATCTTCCTATTAATAATCATAAACAAGAGATGGAGTAGTCTAATATCACACAAACAATGAAAATAGACCCTACTCTAGAGGTTCCTTCTAAATCTAGTTAAATTCCTTTCAATATAGTGGAGAAAATGAAGAAATCCAATTTGAATGTTACTATGTGAGAGGCTCTATCTATCCCATTAGAAAGGAATTTTCTACGACAAGCTTTAAAGGAACATAAACAAATGGGCGATGCACAAGAAAAAGAGCAGATTACTCCATCAATCAACTTGGTGCAACCCAAAGAGGAAGTGAATTCAAGAAAAATCAATAAGACACCTCCCTATCTTTCTCTAATTATTAGAAATAATATAGTGCATGATTGTATCATAGATTTTGGGGTGAGTAGAGTAGTCATGCCTAATGGGATTATTGACATGCTTGGTATCAAGTATGAAATAATGGGTATAAAAGTATTACAATTGAATGGCACTGCTATCAATACCATGGGGGTAATTAAAAACCTAAAGTTGTCCTTGCATACATGTCTTGATTGTGATGTGTTGCAATACATTTCAATCATAGACCTCCCTGCTCATTTTTCCATTTACTTGTCTATGGATTTCACAGCTAAGATAGGTGGGTACTTATCTATTGATTGGTATCACATGTTATTTAGAAATAGATATGGCACAAAAGAAAGCATCAAATCTAAGCCTATAGAAAATAAACATCTTGAACCTTACACTCCTAGTCTAATAAACATGAACTGTATGTTTCATGAGAAAAAGGAAGAATTTGCTATTCATGAGCCTGTAAATCATATTGCGGAGGTCCCTAATTATTTGTAGGATGAATGGTGTAATGCTTTATAATTTGACCCACTTATTGAAGCTAAAATAAAGGATATTGGTCTTGGCACTTATTTCAATCATGATGAGAATGCTCCTATCCCAAATCCCATAAAAACTCAAGAGGATGTAGGTGGACTATGGAAGATGTTTTTTATGGTTCTAGAAATAGGAATGGTGCTAGTGTTGGTGTAATGTTAGTATCTCCAAGCAGGGAGAAATATTACTATTCTTTTAGGCTTCAATTTAGTTGCACTAACAATGTGGTTGAGTATAAAGAACTCATCCAGGGTCTCCAACTTGCACCAAAAAGGAACATCAAATTGTTACATTTTTTGGTGATAGTGAATTGGTTGTTCATCATGTCTGAACTCAAAGCTCGACCAAGAATAATCTGCTCAAATCCTACAAGCATAGGGTTTGGGATTTTATTGAGAGCTTTGAATTTTTTAATATCCAAACAACTCCAAGAAATTAGAATAAACTTTTTGATAGATTTGTAGTAGTTGGTGCTCAATTTGACATACCAACACATATTGCAAGTAAAAGGGAGCAACATATTAGAATTATGGTGAGGCATGTTGTTCCATATAATCAAGATCACTAGAAAGTCTTTGATAGTGACCAATAGATAGTGAATTTTCTATAAGATGAGGAAAAATTTTCTAAAAGAAATTAGTCCAAGTTGCAAAATTAGTATGGTGATCAAATTGTGCAGTTGAGTAGCAACAAGCTACCAAATATTCTTATCACCATTGAAGGTATTTTCAACTCCGATGATTAGTTAAAGAAAAAAAGGATGAAATTATTTGCAAAGGAGGGTGACTTCAAACCAATAGAAATTTTAGAGGGTAAGTCTCTAAACTTGGGAAATGTATTCTCTACCACTGAACATGATGTTTTCATAGATCTTTGCAATAGATACAATAATTATGTTTCTTGGACTAATGAAGACTTAAATGGTTTTTAACCAAGCCTTTCCCAACATACTATAGAATTAGATTGTGATGCCAAACATATAAGGAAAAAATAAAGGCCTACAAATCCTAATATTGAACCTTTGATGAGAAAAGAGTTGGCCAAATTGATTAAGGCTAGAATGATTTTTCCCATTAAGCATTCTTCATGGGTTGCAAATATTTTTTCTATTAGGAAAAAGAATGGGGAAATAAGACTTCATGTAGATTTTAGGGATTTAAATAAAGAATCCCTAAAATATCATTATCCCATCTTCTCCATGGAGAAAATTTTGCAAAGAGTCAGTGGGCGGAAAGGTTTTCTTTCTTGGACAGATACTCAGGCTATAAATAAATCCTAGTCCAAGAATCGGATTCGCATAAGACAACATTTACTACAAAGTGAGGCACTTGTGTGAAATGATGAAAATGTGGGATAGATGCTATCATATGGTTTTGGACATAGAGCATACCCACTTTTCCAATTTCATTCAATGGTAACCCTAAAGATATCAATGCAAAAGAGAAATAAATCTTCTAATAGGGTTGTCCTAGGGGTTGAATACAAACTATTAAGGGTTTCATAATGAAGTTTATACTTGGAAAAGACAATGAAATGTAATATGCAACACTAAACCTAATTCAATGTAAGGTAACACTAAATGACTTAGGAAAGTGAATGAAATGAAATAGAAAACTAAAGATAGGAAGGTGTGCACTTGGGAAACTAGAGATGGCTAAATGAAGGTATGAATCACTAGAAATTATAACTTTAAAGTTTATTAGGACTCATTCACCAAGCTGGACAAATCAGTCCTATTTCTAGAAAACTGTGCAGCAATAGGAATTTTCCATAAGGGTATCCAAATCTATAGAAACCTAAAATTTGACTAGAACTAGGACTCATTTGCTAGAAGTGGAAAATCAATCTAGTTGGGCTTTTCTGAAGCTTCAAAGATTGATTCTTCTCTTCTTTGTCTGCTTTATCCTTCCTAGTTGGTTTTGGGATCTAAAACTCTATTTTTCAACCTATAGGTCTTCTCCAAGGTTCTCCAAGGCTTGATCATAACTTTGAAAACTTTGAATGATTTTCAACTTTTATCCAATCTTTCTCCTTTGGAAGTCTACAACCTAGACCTACAAATCACACACAAAGGAGAGTCAAAAATGTTTGGGGTTTAGTGGATAGGGGTTTCCTTGGTAAAACCCCTTTTTGGTAATTAAACCTTCAAATAAAAATGAAATATGAATGGAGAGTGATGAATTAACAAGATTTGATTTTTGCAACTCACCAAACCATAGCAATGAAGTTTTGCAAATATGCTTGAAATGGTTGCAATGGATGTATACTTTTCCTCTTGCTTGAATGTGATAGATCTTGGATAAAATGATTGATTCAATCATAAACTCTACATCACAATTGTTAGCACAATAACAAACATGATGCATGAAACCTTTGACATGATCATTGATGCTTGAATGCTGCTCTAAAATGATTGATAATCTACCCTTGAATGCTCTTGTGAACTCAAAATTGCTATAAGAATGCTCATTCAACTTGCTAGGTGTAAAATGAATGAAAGAAAATTGTATTGATACTCAATTATACAAGAATTCCTAAAATTACAACACTACAAGCCAACATTGGATTTAGGAGAATAAAAATCCCACCAAATATTTGAATTAATTTTGATTTTGAGTTAAATGGGACTCATTCACCACCATGCGTGAATGGGTCCCACTTGAGGGGACTCATTTTCCCAAAATGGAGAATGAGTCCCACCTTAGCTTTTTGAGGTTGGTTTTCAGGATTTTGATGTTTTAAGATGATTTTGTGAAGATTATCCTAAAAACTATGCATAAATGAGGATTGTGGATGCAAAATAGGACTAATTAAAGCATAATAAAGCCCAATTATTAATTCCAAGCCTAGAAAAGTGTGAAAGGGTGTTACAACACTTTACAACACTTTAAAATAAGGAAAGATTAATGTTAAAAAGAGGTTTATTAGGTGTATTTTATTAATAAGACCTTAGAAAAGTGTGAAAGTGTGCTACAACACTTCGAAACACTTAAGCAAGGTACCACCAATTTTCATTAGTTCACAAGGACCCAAGATCTAATGTAAATTTGTTAGGAATATCACAACACTAAATCAAGGCCAAGTTAAGGGGACCTTTTTTCGTCATTACATATAGTCCCCACTTTAGTGAGAGGAGGAACTTGCTTCAAAATCACACTAAAGTAGACCAAATACAACAATGATCAAGTTGGGTTCAAATGTACCAATGCCGGTAAGATAGGACAACCATGAATAAGGGACTTGTGCAAGCCCCTAGGACCAAGGTCTTATGGCAAACCAACATAAGCACCAAGGAACACAAATGAAATGGTAAATATTAGAAACAAAACACAAGAATGCACAATCAAAGACATAAAGAAGATAAAACAACATGAAATAGAAAAAGGGGGGATCAAGCTTTTACCTCTTTGTCTAATACGGCATGGATCAAATCTAGGCTATTTGTCCAAAAAAAGCACACTCATTATGAGGCAACAAAACTTCAGGCTGTTCACCAAATGAGAAGTCCTAAGAGGGTGAGACACATATACTCATGGATGGTATGTGTTCACGCACATGCAAGTGGTTGTATGGAAATTCATGCCTCATTTAGGCTTCTCACTCAAACCATACCAAAGTTATACCTCCTAATAACTTTAATAAGGTGCCTTGCAAGAAAAATGTTTTTTGAGCTCCATGAGGCAAGAAAAACTTCATATGCTTAGAACTCATGAACAAACAAGATGGGTCTAGAAGCATGAAAGTTGTGTTATGCAAGGTGGCCATATAAATGCAAAATGTAAAATTCAAAATGTAAATAATGTCCAAGGGAGTCTTGCTTAATTAATGTGTGGTCTTAACTCAGGGAACATTCTACCTAATGTCTCTAAGAGAGGACCAATCAAAGAATAGAAAATTCACAACTTAGGGGATGTAGTGTGTCACATCAAGCCACTAAGAGGAATTTAATATTCTAAGAGAGATCACGCTCCTGAAGAACATCACACCCAATTCATCCACAAAGTGAAAAATGCATCGTATAAAGTAATAAGACTGCACCATGAACCATGCAAAAGGATAATGCCAATGTATGCTCCCACTTTAAAGAAATTGCTAAACACCATACTATGAGAAATTAATTTAAAGTATAAAATAATAAATGCAAACAAAGGAGACATGAGAGCTAACTTGGAAATCCCTATGCCAAGTCATATGTTTCTGAGTAAAGCTACATCATGCAAAAGAATTGGAAAAAAAGGGGTTTCCCCCAGAATTAAAATCCAAACACATAAGGGATCTATGGATTTGGGGTTAGTATGTTCTTGCTACAATGTTTTTAGAGAGCTCAAAATTGTCATCATTCCCCAAATACACATAGAACTAGAAGAATTACACAAAGATAGCGAAAACAAAGAAAAACCTTTTGGGTCAAAATGGAAGAAACATGAATGTCTCAACACCTTGTGTCATCCCCAAAAAGGAAAAAAAAAGAAAAATAAAATATAAAAGCATAAATAAAAATCCTTTGGGTCAACATGGAAGAGACATGGGTTCCTAGACACCTTGCATCATCCCCAAAAGGAAAACACAAGACAAATGAAAACATAAAATCAAAAAAGTAAAAGATTTACGACATAGAGAAGAATGAAGTTACACATAGAGGAATGCCACAAAGAGAGAGAGAATATAAAAAAGAACATCACAGGGGATCACATTATGCAATTGCAATCACACAAAATAAAATGAAAAAGAAATAGTGCAAAAGACTAGTAAGGAACAAGAGATTCAACCTAAAGTAGGTCATCCACCTCTCGATCTCAGTCTTCATAGGTGGAATGTGGACAACAACAAATGCATTACTAGGACAAGGCTATCAACTTATTTCCCCCACTAAGTGTGAGAGAAGAATGAGCTAAGGTAGTTGATGGGAAAGGTCATGTAATAGTGAGAATAGAGTTTTCTACAACTATTACATGACAATGGGATGGAAAGAGGAAGTTACACAATCACTCAATGGAAATCATTTCCATTGAAGTGAAAATTGTTCAATACTAATTTGAATGAATGACACTCATCATTACTATATCCAAGAGTTCTATGATATCAAGGATGTGGAACTTTTACATCTTTAGGATATAGTATGAGTCTATCTTTCATTGGTAGTAATGTTATAAGTCATTTGTTTACAAGTATTTTTAATTTCCTCTCACTTTTAGGTGGCAAACAAGGGAACTTTAGTTTTTGTAACTTGTAAGGTCTTTTGCATTTTCTAGATTCACCAACTTCTCATATTGAACATTGAGGAGGAGGAACTAAGATGATCCTATCATCATTGTCATTGTTATGATTCATTGGTTGCTCTTTAGGAAGGACATTCATATCTAGAGAAGAATGTAAGATTATCGTGCTATCGCTATGAAGCCTTAAGTATTCTTTAGGGGGTCTTATGTTGTGAGGGGGATCTTGATATTCTAACCCTTTGGTTTCTTTAGTTGGGATTTTCTCAAGGACTTGATGAATGTTATGTTCACTTGTTGTATCACATCCTTTCTTACTCAATATCATGAATCCTTTTCCATATGTCTCTTCTAGGTTGATGGGAGTGTTTGTTACTTTGTTATCATAAAATGGTTGAGTATTTTCTTGTTTAGAGGAACTAGGTTCACCTATTGTAGTGAACTTAGGTTCAACTTTTGTTTCAACTTCAAGATGTAAATAACCAAACATCTCAAGAGGTGGTATTGTAGGGGGTGTTGGTTGTTCCATTGATGGATAAAAGGATGCATTTTATTCAAGGTTGTTAAGGCAATAATTTACAAATGTATTCATGATTTCATCTTCTTCAATGATGTCAACATCATGAGGAGGACATGTATTAGGAGTTGAAGGAGCATGGGTGAGTTTAATTTTGTTAGGGTCATTTCCAAAAGCACAACTTGACACATCTACTAAGGACTTTAAGCACATTGAAATCTTACCGAAGAACATATCCATGATGAAAATTTCAGATTTTAAACTATGAAACAATGTAAAATGAGATGTTCTAGATGCAATTTTGAATTTAAGAAATGCTCAAGATGAACAACTGTAAACTAGATGCAATAAATTGAATGAAAGAAAACATCTGTAAATGAAAACAGATAGATAATAGCAAAAAAAAGAAACTTAGAAACTAAACTATAAATGACAAAAAATACGATGGAGAATATGCAAAGGGATTGATTAGCCCAAGGTGGTGAATGAGTCCAGTAGGGATTTTTTTTCAAAATTTTCTGAATGATTTTAGACTTTTTATGTTGTATGATATGTATGTGAAATGAAAATGAAAATTTTAAATGATTTTTAATGAGGAGATGTAAAAATGAAAGCTTTATGAGCTTTTACTAATGCAAAATTTCAAACCCTAGAATGCAAGTTAACTAAAGCAATCCCTATTGCAATGCTAATGCAAGCCAAATTTAGGATGATGATGCACTCCAAATCAGAAATTTAATGTTCTAAATGCAGGTTCACCAAAATGAAATGATGAAAATATGGGATGGATGCTATCATATGGTTTTGGACATAGAGCATACCCACTTTCCCAATTTCATTCAAGGGTAACCCTAAAGATCTCAATACTAAAGAGAAAGAAATTTTGTAATAGGGTTGTCCTAGGGGATGAATACAAACTATTAATGGGTTCACCACCAAGTTTAGACTTGGAAAAGATAATGAAATGAAATATGCAACACTAAACCCTAATTCAATAAAGGATAACACTAAATGACCTAGGAAAGTTAATGAAATGAAACAAAAAACTAAAGATAGGAAGTTGTGCACCATGGAAATTGGAGATGCCTTAATGGAGGTCTTAATCATAAGAAATTATGACTTTAAAGTTGACTAGGACTCATTTTCCAAGCTAGGAAAATCAGTCATGTTTTTGGAAAATTGTGAAGGAAAAAGAATTTTATGAAAGGGTATCCAAATTTGTAGAAACCTAAAATTTGACTAGAATTGGGACTCATTCACCAAAAGTGGTGAATCAGTCTAGTTGGGCTTTTCTAAAGCTTCGAAGACTAACCTTGATCTTCTTTGTCTTCTCTATCCTTCCTGATTGGTTTCGAGATTTGAATCTCTACTTTGCAACCTATAGGTCTTCTCCAAGGTTTTCGAAGGCTTGATGACAACTTTGAAAACTTTGAATCATTTGCAACTTTTCTCCAATTTTTCTCCTTAGGAAATTTTCAACCTAGACCTGCAAATCATACACAAAGAAGACAAAAAATGTTTGGGTGTTAGTGGATAGGGGTTTTCCTTGGCCAAACCCCTTTTTGGTGATTAAACCTTGAAATAAAATAAAATATGAATGGAGAATGATGAATGAACAAGATATGATGTTGCAACTCACCAAACCCTAGCAATGAAGTGCTACAAATATGCTTGAAATGGATGTAGATTGTTACTCTTGCTTGAATGTGATAGATCTTGGATAAAATGCTTTCTTGAATTATAAACCCTACATCACGATTGTTACTGCAATAACAAACAAGATGAATGAAACCTTTGACATGATGATTGATGCTTGAATGCTACTCTAAAATGCTTGATAATCTACCCTTGAATGCTCTTGAATGCTCTTGTGAACTCAAACTTGATATAAGAATTCTCATTCAACTTTATAGGTGTAAAATGAATGAAAGAAACTTATATTTATAGTCAATTATGCAAGAATTCCTGAAATTACAACACTACAAACTAACATTGGATCTAGGAGAATAAAAATACTACCAAAGATTTGAATTAATTTTTATTTTCAGTTAAATGGGACTCATTCACCCAAAATGGTGAATGAGTCCCACCTTAGCTTTTTGAGGTGGGCTTTCAAAATTTTGATGTTTGAAGATGATTTTGTTAGGATTATCCTTGAAAATACACATTAATAAGGCTTGTGGATGCAAAATATGGCTAATTAGAGCATAATAAAGCCAAATTATGAATGAAAATCCTAGAAAAGTGTGAAAGTGTGTTACAACACATTACACCACTTTAAAATAAGGAAATATTAATGTTAAAAAGAGGTTTATTAGGTGTATTTCATTAACAAGACCTTAGAAATGTGTGAAAGTGTGTTACAACACTTAAGCAAGGTACCATTGATGTTCATCCATTCACAAGGGCCCAAGACTTAATGTGAATATGTTAGGAATATTACAACACTAAATCAAGGCCAAGTGAAGGGGACCTTTTTTTGTCATTACATTATTCTTATTGTAAAATTCCTTTTGGTCTAACTAATGCAAGTACCAATTTTTCAAAGGGCCATGGACATGGCATTTCAAGATGTGTTTAGATGGTTTATTTTGGTATGCTTTGATGATATCATAGTGTTTTCAAATCGTGCAAGTGACTATTTTAGTCACCTTGATCAAGTATTTCAAAAATGTAGGAATATGGTATTCCCTAAATCCAAATAAATATTTATTTCCACTTATCAAGGCAAGCTTCTTGGGCACATTGTTTCAAAGGATGGCTTGGTCATTGATCCTGCAAGAGTAAAATATATTTTGGCCATCCCACTTTCCAATCACAAATAAGGATTATAGAGTTTCTTAGGAACAATTAACTTTGTGAGGAGGTTCATTCCAAACCTTGTTGCCTTGGTAAGGCCTCTCACTTCTATGCTTGAGAAAAATATGGTCTTCAAGTGGACCAAAGAAGGTAAAGATAGTTTTGAGGCTATCAAACAAGAAATTGCTCAAGCTCCTACACTTTCCAATCCTAACTATTAAAGCTATGTTGAAAAGAAATATCTTGTTGTTGTTAGAGTATTGAAAAAATTTAGACACATGTCTAATAATAGGATAACTAATGGTTCCCTATGTTAGCGTTAAAGAGTTCCTATTGAGAAAAGATATCAATAAAAAAAGGGTTGGTTGGATCACCAAGGTGATGGAGTATGACATTGACATCAAGATCACCAAGCTAGTGAGAGGAAAAGGGTTGTGTGAAAAAAATGTCTCAAAATTTGAGACTTGTACAGAGGTTTCCCTAATGCTATAGGAACAAAAAACACCAAATGCAAACATACAAGGTACTTGGGTGCCTGATATGACTACCTTTTCACAAGAAGGTAGATATCCTATAGGTCTAGATAGGACCAAAAGAAGAAATTTCAAATTACACTCTGTTTCCTATGTCATAGAGGATGACATACTCTTCAAAAAGAATTTCAATGGAGTCCTATTAAGATGCATATAGGTAGATCAAGTTAGCATATTGCTAAATGAATTCCATGATGGATCTTCAGGTGGCCATTTTTTTGCAAGGACTACTATTGAAAATATTAAGAGGACTTGTTATTATTGGCCAACCTTGCTTAATGATGCTCCAAAATGGGTGAGAGATTATAAAAAGTGTGCTTTCTTTTCTGTAAAGCAAAGGTTGGATGCCCTCCCTCTTCACCCCATTCAAGTTGATTATCCATTTACATAGTGGGGTTTATATTTAATTGGCATGATAAATCCACCATCAAGTGCTATTCATAAGTGAATTTTGACGGCCATAGACTACTTTACTAGGTGGGTAGAGGTAGTTGCTTTGAAGGATGCAACTGATGGTTTAGTTTTGGAATTCCTTGATGGAATTGCTACCAGATTTGGCATGCCTTCCACCATTATTTATGATAATGCCAAGGCATTTACTAGTGCTCAAATCCTTGACTGGGCAATGGAGCATGGAATTTACTTGAATACCTCATCTAATTACTATCCTAAGGGTAATGGCCTAGTTGAGTTTTCAAATAAAAATCTGATTAGAATTATCAAGAGGACCATTGAAGACAACCAAATGGTTTGGCATAGCAAGTTGAAGATGGCCCTTTGGGAAGATAGAATTACTCCTAAAAGAGAAATTGATAATTCTCCTTTCATGCTAGTTTATGGGAGGGAAGAAAGGTTACCATTAACATTGGAGTTTCCTTCTCTTGAGTTGGCACATCAGCTAGAGTTAGAAGAAAATGATTCTATGATAGTAAGGTTAGTTGAGCTCTTGGAGCTAGAAGAGACAAGAAACATGTCTATGCAAGTCATAGAAGCACATCAAACATAGGTCAAAATAAATTTTGAAAAGAGGGAAGTTCATAGAGTGTTCCAAGTGGGATATCTAGTACTAAAATGGGATGTTGATAGAGCCAAGGTTGGAAGACATTCTAAGTTTGTTGCCATGTGGATTGGTCCATACGCCAATTACCAACTGCAAGGAGGTGAATGCATTTAATCTTTCCAAGTTAGATAGTGAGATTATTCCAATATTAGTCAATGGGATTCATCTCAAACCTTATTTCTGATAAGTTTTGAGTTTTCATGTATATATTGTAAAAATCTTGCTTCCAATGAAGTGTGTTTGCACACCCTACATTATCCTTAAGGGAATGTATGCTCTTAGTTTCCATGCTTTCCTCCAAGTGTAGTTGCACATGTTTTATTTTTCTTTGAGGAGGCCCAACTATTAGTTTTAGCCTCATGAATCCATGCCCAATGGATTGGTAAGGCATCTAGTTTCCATAATTAGTGGGAAATCATCCCACAAAAATCACCAAAATGTTGAAATATTTTATGCCACCCTTGGATTCATATCTTTTATAACTACATAATAGTCCATTATTGCATACCCATAGGGATTATTGTTCAATCCTATAAGTCCTTGGTGGGCCTATTGGGTAAGGAAGTAGTGAAGAAGGTCTACTACCATACCATGAAGGTCAAGAAAGTGGTAGCGTGGGGTAACGGTGAAGGTCTACTACCATACCACAGTGGTGAAGAAAAGTGGTAGCATGGGGTAGCAATGAAGGTCTATCACCATACCATGGTGGTCAAGAAAGTGGTAGCATAGGGTAGTAGTGAAGGTCTATTTCCATACTCCAATAGTCAATAAAGTGGTAGCGCAGAGTAGCAGTGAAGGTCTACTACCATACTACAATGGTCAAGAAAGTGACAGAGTGGGGTAGTGGTAAAAGCATTGCCATACAACAATAGTCACTTAAGTGATATATGATATAGTGGTAAGGAGGAAATTAACTACTAAATGTGACCTGTTTCCCCACAACAAGTGTAAAAGTGGTGCACAAGATAGCAAGAAATAGTGGAGATCAAACGATTCATGATCAAAGGTCATGTTTTAATATTGCATTGTAAATTTGATCTTGGCCATTTATCTCCAATATGACGACCAACTTTCATGTAATAACCCACGATAAATTATTACTTAATTATATTATTGCAAATGATATTATGAATATTTAATTTTAAAAAGACATAACTAAGTAGCTATTGTCAATCATAGCAACACATTTCTAATTAAAATGAGTCAATATTTATATATTCAATTTCAATTTCAATTACAATATCCAAGTTGGCTTGGCTCATAAGGCCACATAGTCAATACAATGCATAAATTTTACATCAAGGTTACATCATAGACCAAGATATTCCTGAAAAAATCTGAGGTTTCCTCATGTCGCTCACCTCCACTAGTGTACAAGAACATGGTTGAAGTGCTTTAATACCCAACCATGAAGCTTACACTTCTCTATAATTCTTACAACTTGAAGAATACCCAACCCTACATGGAAAGTTTACCAAGAGAAAAATCTACAACCTAGAATTTGGTGCGATCACAAACATCAACATGCATCTATATCTATGAGTTAGAAAAATGCAAGATCTATGCAAGGAATGGTAGAGAGTGCTATCATAAAGTCCATACATACATAATAAACTAATCGCTTGGCCAAGCATAAGAATATTGTTGCAACAAAAAAAATAGGGTTTTGTAAAAGAAGAAACCTATACTCTCTTAACTCCAATTCGACACTTGTCTTAGAAGGTAACTTTCTACAATTATTCTGTAATAGCTATCTACCCTCTAGCAACTCATCTACCTTGAGGTTGTTGTAAGCTAGATCCTTCCACCCCTTGCTTAGTGTTGGGAATGTGATTCGTGACATGGTTTAATACCCTCTCATGAGATCCTTAACTAGGATGGTAGTGGATTCCTAGTAGGTGGACCTTTGGGAATAACAACTAGCTCAACTCCTAAACTATGTGGTATTAGAGTGGAGTTATGGGTTTGAATCTTGTGCTCGAACTAGGGGAGATTATTGGAAGCTCGACCCTTCCACCCCTTGGTTAGCACTAGACACGTGATTCATGACATGGTCTATCATACTCCCATGAGATCCTTAACTAGGATAGTAGCGGATTCCTAGTAGGTTGACCTTTTGGGAATAACAACTAGCTCAATTCCCAAACTATGAAGCAATTGTTGGAATATGTTTTCATTAATGTCAAAAGGGGATGGGAAGAGAAGTGTCCAGATCCTGTGTAGAAGCATATAATGTTGTCATTGATGCCAAAAGTGAAAATTATGCAAGTGAAGATGTTGGCATAATGATAAATTAGTGTTGTTCCTAGATGTTATGGAGATGCAATTGATCTGGCTCTAGAAGTATGTGGTTTGGTTGTTGATGTAGAAGAGCATGTTGCTTAATATGTTGCATAGTTGAAAAAATGTGTCATCTCTCTAGAATAGTTTCTTTCAGGTATTTGATGGTAAATCAGGTACTATATTTGACATGGGTTTCTTGAGAGCTTTCTAGAAAGGTATTGTGCAAGTCGAGAAAGTGAAGGATGTGCCAATAAATGTATTATTTCTACTCTCAGGTGTTAGGGTTTATCAGTTAAACCCTAAGGATACTTACAGTCATGGAATTTAGAATATATTTCTATTTTGTTGTTGAACTGGTATTAGTGGTTGTCAATTGCATTAGTTAGAAATTATGTCTATCATCCCATAGGGGTGACTTACCCTTCTACCTAGTGCTTCAAGGTTATACATCTCCAATAGATCGAAGAGATATTGGGAGATGTCTTTTTGATGGGTCAATGTTCTTCTTGTTGGCGTGACAATGTGTGGTTGGCAAGAGAATGGGCTATGTCTCTTTGACATAAATATGGAAAAACTATGGAGATTTATCAATGAGACAATATGGTGTTAGGAAGAGTTTTGTCCATGTATCTTTGATAGACTGATAGCTATCTTATCGACAAGACATTGATGTATCGACATGAGTCTAGGAGAAGTCTCCTCAATGGAGTGATAAGGAGTAAGGAGAAATTTATCGAAGTGATAGTGCATGATCAATGAAAGAATAGAGGATGCCTCTTCTATGTGGAAATGTAGAAAGTAGATTAAGTTTTCATCAGCATGACGAGTGCTTATCGGTAAGAGTCAAGTTGGTGTCTTTCTAATAGCTCAATATCTATATGTCGACATGTCATAGGTTTTCATAACTTACCAACCTCTAACAAAAGGTTCTAAAGTTTAGGTTTTTGGTGACTTAGTGATAGAGTGATAGGGAGTGTGTAATTTTATCAGTGAGACCTTTGTTGATGTCTCTCTGACATGGTGACGTGAAGGCTAGGCTTAAGTGGGACCCAGTTATAATGATGTGGGTAACAGAGATGATGAAGAAAACACGTGGAATAACAAGATTGGATGAATAGTAATCCACACCCTTGTTGAGGATCACAATACAATGACATGGTGATGAGGTGGATAGATGAAATCATCAAGTGTCTTCAACGGTGTGACTAAAGGTCATCGAAAATAATTTTAAGGATTTCTCCCTAACAAATTGATGACTCTTTCATCGGTGAGAAATTGGCATATCACAAGGATCTTAAAGGTATCTTTGACAGGGTGACGAGTGTATGATGCTAACTACAAGACCTAGTAAGGTTGACATGCATTGATGGTATAGTTAGAGAGTGAATGAAAAAAGGAAACATGGAAAAAAGCATGATTGGATAGTGGTTTCACACCTCGCAAGGTTTGTGTGGGCCCATTTTCAAGCTCACAAGATAAGAAAATTTTGGATGCATGTCCTAGTGGACCCTGCATATGGAAAAAAATATATGAATGTGTTCAACTATGAATATTGATCAAAGGTTGATTGGATAATGCTGGTGCAAAGTTGCTTCATCTGTGCGAAGGTTGTGTGTCAGTAGGACCTTGAAACATGTTCCAAAAATAGAGAAATGGGTGACTGTATGTGCTTCATCAATGTGACTTTGGTGTATCGGCAGGACATTGAAGGATGTCTCCTCAACAATCTAATTTCCATTTCATCAGTGAGAAATCAATGGTTCGGTAGGAATTTGATGGATGTCTCTTTGACAAGGTGATAAGGTGAAAAGAAAAGGGGGACCCGACAAGATGGTGACAATGATAGATTGTGATCGAGAAGAATAGGTGGTTAAGAGTGATTGCTCAATATGCTAATTCAAACTATTGTTTCAAGTTATGTGGTGATGACATGGAGGAAAAATGGAATGTAGCCCCATGTACACAAAGGTGATTCATATCGAAGAGAAAGGTGAAATTCAATGAGGCTTTAGCGAATGTCTCTTCAACAAAGCAATACATGATGTTAAGGGAATACTGCAAGATCGATGATGGTGATTTGATCGACCACTTATCCAATAGTTAGGATTTAAATACATGGTAGTAAACAAGGATCACATGATCAGGGTATGAAAGGAGAAGATCGATGACCAAAATTCAAAAGTAGAGATCTGTAATGGCTCAACAATGTGAACAAGGGTTCTTGACTAGTAATTGACATGAAGCAAAGAGTTAATTGGTCCAACTACACCCAACAACCAATTGAATGAAGATCTGATCTATTAGGTAGTAGAATAGATTACAAATGAAATTGAGATTATATCATATCAAATGGACAGTAGAGAGCATTAACTACATAATATAATTCTTAGGTTTTGACAAGAAGAGAATGAAGGAAAAAAAATTGCACTAGATTTAATACTATGTGGCTTGATGCAAGGTATGGAAATGTTTGGTAAATGCTATTAGATGTCTTAATGATGAGTTGTATAGTTGTCTGTGGCTTGAGGGTAGAGGTAGATTCCTAGTGAAGTTTGCAAGTGAAAGGAACCCTAGTAGAATATTTGAGGAGATTAGAATGGTGGTGAGAATCTCGAGGAAGAGATTACAGATTGGCGGAGTTAAGGAAAAAGGAAGAAAATATGAGAATTGTCTAAGTAGTTGTATCTACTTTGTGTGTGATGTCAGTCAGTGCACATAGTTTTGAATAGAAGTATGTATTGTTGAGTGTGTAGTAGTGGTATAGAGGGACAGTTTATAGCATAGGAAGAAAGAATGGAAAATGTTCTAAGTACAAAAGAGGAAAAGAGAGAGAAGCAGAGTAGATATAGAATGCATTTTGTGAAGTCCTAGACTATAATACAAAACATCCTCTAGGTGTTTTCATTCATGGTGAAGAGAGTGTGTAGTGAAATGAGATAAAACAGTGATTGTTCTAGGTGCAAAGAGAATACAGAGTAGGGGCGTATCTCTAAGAGTGTAGCTTCAATAGTAGAGTGTGAGTTGTAGTAAGTGCAACAATGAACTAAATGTAATGATGCATTATAGGTTTTACAAAACCAAGTCTATGCATATCTAAAATTTTTAATCATTATATTGAGTTATAGCTTAGATTAGGGTGTAGTTGCATCCTTGGAGTTGGAGCTCCTAGATCAGGGTGTCATTGCATCCTTGAAGTGGTTGATTCTAAACTAGGTAGTTGATGCTTCCTTGGGTTGTAGCCCTAAAAAATTGTAACAAAGTTTTCTTTTGTGATGCTGGATTTGAGCAATAGACTTAAGCAACCTTGGTCACTATGGTTTTTCCCATATTAGGTTTTCCAAATATATCTGGTGTTGTGGGTATTTATGTTGATTGTCTATTTGCATGTGTATGTTTGCATCTTTAGTTTTCAATCTACATAGTAGGAGTTGAGCAAGAAATATGCATGAGGTATATGGAGCTAAGGAAGTAATCTACATAAAGGTTTTGAGGGCCAAAGTTTGGAGGATCTACTGATTCACCCCCTCTCAATAGATCATTGTGTTCCAACAATTGGTATCAAAGCCCCAAGTTCCCTAGCAGAAGCTTAGTTAGCTCGGGTAGATCTTGGTAGAGTGAACACAATGGTTAGTCAATAAAGTTTACTTGCATATGATGGACCTATCTTTGATGGATCAAGATATATTTTTTGGAGCTCATTAATGAAAGTATACTTGGGATCCATAGGATGTGGTGTTTGGATTTCAGTTGTAAATGGATATATAGTTCCTACTACATCTCCAATAACTAAAGCTAAAAAGAAGGAATATGAGGATAATGCTACAACAAGAGATGTAATTCTTGATGGACTGTCAAGATCTGTATTGGTCAAAGTCATGCATTGTCAAAAAACACATGAAGTCTAGAATATGTTAGTGTAATTAATTATTTATTACACTAGCATAAGTTAACTTAGGTCTTGCATAATTTAGTCCTAGGTTGCATTTTTAATAAATCATTTAATAATGGGGTAATGTCCCCTTCCATGTTTGTAGAGATAAGATTCCTTCTAGAAGATGAGTTTTCCTTCTAGAACTTATCTCAACATTGTTCACATGTTGTCACATGTTGTTAGATCATGACACATGGAAACATCTCATGCATTTTAGGTTTTCTCTCTTGCCTATATAATCAAGAAACTTGCTCATTTGTATCATATCAATCAAATATCAATCTTTGATCTCATGTTGTAGATCAATAGTGATTTCTCTTTGCATCCCTTAGTTGCAACACTTTCTATGTGGTGTAATTTCTCTTGGAAAGATCCAGGTATGTGCAAGATCATCATGGAAAAAACGGGCCCTTAAGTGGCAAAAAATTTAGAAAAATCAGAGTTAGGCAACTTGACGTAAAAATTTGAATAACCTATCTATATTATTTGAAATATATGTAAGAATAGAATCTGTAGCAAATTGAATGTAGTTTCTAAACTACTAGGTTTGTTTAAAAAAGAAAAAAATCTATTTGGTGAAAATTTGAAATTTCAATACAATGGTACTTAAATTTCAGGGAAAAAATAAGAAGTAGGTGTCTATCTGACCACCCTAACCATAATAAAATAATAATATTTTTTTATAATATTTCAGATATAAGTAGAGGACTCATGCCCTGATGTGATGCATATTTTTTTGTAATTTTTTTCCAAGTAAATAATTAATTATTAATTTTTTATTACAACTTTTTAAAATATATAAAAACTTGTATGTCTGACCACCTTAACTTGGTCAGAACTTCATGAAATTCATTTTTTTATTTTTTTAATCCTATAGTGATCTATGTAGGATCTAGACTAGATTGCAGTTTAAATGCTTAACTTTTACAATGCTTTACAATGTTTATTTCAAGTTAATTAAAATGAAATTAACTTAAGGAAATAACATAAAGAACGTAATCAAGGTGATTATAACAGAATGAAAAGAAATGAGAGACATAAAGAGAGAGAAGAAGAGAAGTGAAAACAACGCTTGATAACGGAGTTCGTCACAGAATGTGACTACGTCTTTGGGTCCACTCCAATAGAGAGACCGATCCGATTAACTCCAAAATCGATTACAATAGCACCACCATTCTTCAAGCAATTCGGTAGCATAACGATGCTCTGATATGAAAGAATGATTTGAAAACTCTTCAACAAGACTCCTCTTCTGTCACTTCAGCATCAGGACTTCATCACCTGAAAGAAAACTTGTTTTCCACTCTCACCTCACACCCCTTTAAATACATAAAATTTTCTCAATTTGGCTCTCAACCAATTGATTTGCAAATATTCACCTTATCTCTCCAAATTACAAAACATATTTTTTAAAAATCCTCCATATCTCCTAATTTTGCATATACATCTCCAAAAATTCATTTAAGCCCTTCAATTTAACATTATTCAGGCTATTATGGTTTTGGAGGTTACATTTAATCTTTTAAAAAGATTATAGTTTGTTTTTATTTTTAATTTAGGAGAGTTGTTTTGAATTTAAAGCATTTCGGCTTTAACAAATTACCAAATGCAACCGATGTCAAATATGTTTAAAAGCCATTTAGTGGCTCAGTGGTGAGTATGTTTTTGTTGAACCGGGCGGTTCCGGGTTCAACTCCCGGCCATCGATTTTTTTTTTAAACCAAATTCTAACAAAATCTCAACAAAAGCAAACAGTCTCCGTAAATAGATAACCGCAAATCTCGTGGCCCAACGGCAAAAGCAATGGCTTGTTCACAGGATGTGCATGGATCGAGTCCCATGCGGGCCGGTATATCCTTTTTATTAACAAATACAACCAACATCCCAAACTGTCGGGGAAATAAAACGAGGCCACGTGTCAGAGAATAAATCGTTGGTAGAACAGTCACTATACACGCTGACATGCCAACTCAGCGCCACGTGTCACTGGTTGATTCGTCGAAGACTCTCATCAGTGCCCACGTCACGTCCAATCAACATGCTAACATGCTGCCACGTGTCAATCAGGGATTCGTCAGAATACACAGTCAGCTGCCACGTCACCCAATGACTCAGCCGCCACACAAATGCTGACTGTACGGAAGAACACGTGTCAACTTCTGATTGGTCCATTTCGGATTTCATACCACATGCTGACGTCAGCTGTACGGATGATGATGTCATCACTGTACCTTCAAGTCCACCAAGTCAACATGAAACTTTGACCAGCTACATCTTGAGCATACGATGTCGGATTTCGACGAAACGAACGCTATTGGAATCATCTCGACGAGCTCTTCGACTTGACGCTACTTCTATCGACTTTTGAAACAATCATTTTTTTCGCTTCCTGGATGCCCCTGATCCTGGTTTGACCAAAGGTTTGACTGGCCATAACTCGGGCAAACGGACTCCTTTTCGCTCCGTTCGAGTTGCGTTGAAATCAGGACGCTGAGCTCTTTCTGATGGTACTAATTCTGGAGAAAAATAAGACACTTCAATTTCCACTGAAAAATGTCCACCGGATTAGGCCTCCCCACTGAAGACCTTTTGGACCTCCAAAAGTGACATTTACTCTGACAATAAGTGAGGACTTGGCCTCCCCACTTGTCCTATATCCTCTGTACATCTGAAAACCTGGCTCACAAGCACAATAAAGACTGCAACAATGTTGTTGAACATAAACATAATGTTATCACTTCCATAAACATCTACATCAATTTCCATAGCCGCTAACCAACAAAAATTGACTAGCATCAAGCTGAAAACCAATGCAGAAATGAAGGAGAATAAGTCAATAACCATTCGATCCTTTACAACAGGAACATTTATACCCAAGGATTCATCAATGTTTTCAAGCATCCTTTTCTCATGCTGTACTGCAAGTGCATCCTGCAACATCTGACCCTGGTTAGCTACTCCAAGTTCAAGTGTAGAACCACCTGTACTGACAGACATAAGAGTTAACTCTTTACTTGCATTAATTACCCTCTTTAACTGCCCTGTGTTTGCAAAAGATTGATCAGTCTTAATCTTGCGAGAATGTACAATATACTGAATGCCATCCTTAAACAAGTGATAATGATTCTTTTCCCTGTAGAAGATTGCTTTTCTGTCATAAAGATAAGGGCTACCAAGCACTATCCCACAGATATCCAGTGGAACTACATCAAACTGTACTTCATCCACAAATTTACTAGTGATTGTGAACCTTAAGGTGCATTGTTTTGTTACTTGCAGCTTATCATTTTCACAAATCCAGCCTAGTGGATAAGGTTTTATGTGGTGTAGTTCTTAATCCCAAGTTATTTACAACACTTTCTAAAATTAAATTCACCTGAGATCCACTATCTATGAGTGCATCAATTTTACTGTTCTTAGCCATAACCCTTAAATGAAACAACTCATTCCTTTTTGCATCTTCAGATAAACCATTAACTGTAGAAGAAGAAGCACAACTTGCAACAGAAACACCAGAAATAGAGGCTTTACCTTTTAGACCCATCGCTGTTATCTTAGTCTCATCATCTGAATCTGAGCCAAGATCCATAACAACATTCATGGATTTATCCTTATCCTTCTGTTTCTGATTACGTCTTTGAGCCCACTTAGGCCTCAGTTCCGGATGTAACTTCCAGCAGTGATTTTCATCATGACCTTCCTTGTCACAATGAGTGCAAGAAAGTTTCTCATCCTTCTTAATTGTAGCTGCCTTCTTTCCTTTCCCTGTCTCTACATTCTTAGAAGATTTCTTTACATCATTATCAATAAAAGATCCTTTACCCCTTGACTCTAAGTGTGTTGCTTGAACAGACACTTCATCCAAGTTACAAGGGTTCAAAACCAAATAGAATGCCTAAGGTAGGAATGTAACCTCCTATGTACTTCAACAACGTGTCTTGGGTATACAAAGGAACATTCAAAGCAATAGCCCTTTTCCTGAACTCATGGGTGTACTCTTGGACAGTTTGACCTTTCCCTTGCCTAAACATTTGCCAATCCATCATTAATTGCTGCATATGTCCTAGGGGATAAAACTGCTTCTTAAGAGCATTAATAAATTCTGCCCAAGTTAAACCGACTCTACCATGTTGTGAAACTTCTGCCTTAGACTTACTCTCCCACCAGGTTAAGGCTGTACCACCTAAACGAAGAGTAGCCAATTGGATCCTATCAACATCATCTAACAAGTTTTGGACTCTACAATAGACCTCTATTTGTTGTATCCAGTCATCCAATTTTTCAGCATTAAGTTCTCCACAATATTTAGGTAAATCAAATTTTACATCAAGTTTGATCTTAGGCTTATACCCACTTTTGAAAGGATTAGAAGAAATAGAATGAGGAGAAGATGGAGAAGAAGGAGAAGGAGAAGAGGGAGGAGAAGAAGAAAAGGGATGATCTGGTTGCTTGCCACCATCTTCATGATGTTTCCCTTTCATGTCTTTGCGATCTTCTTGCTTCGACGAACCTTCTTCACGTGCCTTCCGTTCTTGTCTCTCCTGAAAAAGAATGTCCACCTTTGCCTTCATCTCGAGGAATTCTCTTCGAAACTCCTGCTCACTGATTTCTTCAGGAACCTCCATTCCAGAAACTGACATCTTTGGAAATGTTCTTCGCTTCCCAATCTCAGGATCAAAGTCTTCGAGCTTGCCTTCACCCTTCTGAATCCTGGATCTCGTTAGCATTCAAAACAAATAACTGCAATAATAGTCACCAAGAGCTCTGATACCAACTTGATCTATGTAGGATCTAGACTAGATTGCAGTTTAAATGCTTAACTTTTACAATGCTTTACAATGTTTATTTCAAGTTAATTAAAATGAGATTAACTTAAGGAATTAACATAAAGAACGTAATCAAGGTGATTATAACAGAATGAAAAAAAATGAGAGACAGAAAGAGAGAGAAGAAGAGAAGTGCAAACAACGCTTGATAACGGAGTTCGTCACAGAATGTGACTATGTCTCCGGGTCCACTCCAATAGAGAGATCGATCCGATTAACTCCAAAATCGATTACAATAGCACCACCATTCTTCAAGCAATTCGGCAGCATAACGATGCTCTGATATGCAAGAATGATTTGAAAACTCTTCAACAAGACTCCTCTTCTGTCACTTCAGCATCAGGACTTCATCACCTGAAAGAAAACTTGTTTTCCACTCTCACCTCACACCCCTTTAAATACATAAAATTTTCTCAATTTGGCTCTCAACCAATTGATTTGCAAATATTCACCTTATCTCTCCAAATTACAAAACATATTTTTTAAAAATCCTCCATATCTCCTAATTTTGCATATACATCTCCAAAAATTCATTTAAGCCCTTCAATTTAACATTATTCGGGCTATTATGGTTTTGGAGGTTACATTTAATCTTTTAAAAAGATTATAGTTTGTTTTTATTTTTAATTTAGGAGAGTTGTTTTGAATTTAAAGCATTTCGGCTTTAACAAATTACCAAATGTAGCCGATGTCAAATATGTTTAAAAGCCATTTAGTGGCTCAGTGGTGAGTATGTTTTTGTTGAACCGGGCGGTTCCGGGTTCAACTCCCGGCCGTCGGTTTTTTTTTTAAACCAAATTCTAACAAAATCTCAACAAAAGCAAACGGTCTCCGTAAATAGATAACAGCAAATCTCGCGGCCCAACGGCAAAAGCAATGGCTTGTTCGCAGGAGGTGCATGGATCGAGTCCCATGCGGGCCGGTATATCCTTTTTATTAACAAATACAACCAACATCCCAAACTGTCAGGGAAATAAAATGAGGCCACGTGTCAGAGAATAAATCATTGGTAGAACAGTCACTATACACGCTGACATGCCAACTCAGCACCACGTGTCGCTGGTTGATTCATCGAAGACTCTCGTCAGTGCCCATGTCACGTCCAATCAACATGCTAACATGCTGCCACGTGTCAATCAGGGATTCATCAGAATACATAGTCAGCTGCCACGTCACCCAATGACTCAGCCGCCACACAAATGCTGACTGTACGGAAGAACACGTGTCAACTTCTGATTGGTCCATTTCAGATTTCGTACCGCATGCTGACGTCAACTGTACGGATGATGACGTCATCACTGTACCTTCAAGTCCACCAAGTCAACATGAAACTTTGACCAGCTGCATCTTGAGCATACGATGTCAGATTTCGACGAAACAAACGCCGTCGGAATCGTCTCGACGACCTCTTCGACTTGACGCTGCTTCCGTCGACTTTTGAAACAATCATTTTTTTCGCTTCCTGGATGCCCCTGATCCTAGTTTGACCAAAGGTTTGACTGGCCATAACTCAGGCAAACAGACTCCTTTTCTCTCTGTTCAAGTTGCATTGAAATCAGGACGCTGAGCTCTTTCTGATGGTGCTAATTCTGGAGAAAAATAAGACACTTCAATTTCCACTGAAAAATGTCCACCGGATTATATAGTATGCAAAGCATAAAATGTGATGCATGTTTTCAATTCAAAAAATGTGATACCATTTGAAAGCTATAGATATTTTTCAATCAACCTATCAATCAACACTTTAGTTGTAAGTTCAATAGAAAATGAATAAGAATTACTTATTAAATTCAAAGTAAAGCATAATTTATATCGGTGGAAAGCTGAGAATCTCCTTTAAAAACTAGATTTGTTTCATCAATTTTGGATTAAAAAATAGTCATCAGCCACATACCCATCATATTGCAACTTTTTGGTCCATCATGATCCTGCACATACCCATCCTTTGAAGTGTGTGCGACTTCATTGGGTGATTCAACATCCATCATTTCAACATGATATTAGATCATGTTGAATTCTAACATAACAAGTTGAAAAAAATGTATAAAGAGAGTGGTAAAGAAGAAAAGAAGGCTTTGATTCAGAAATATGAAAGAGAAAGTTTTGAGACAAGTGAAGATAAAAAATGTGTAAGTTGGTTCTCAAATGAAACTGCAACAAGATATGATGAAGAAGAAACATTTACCTTTGGATCAAAAGAGCCCATTGAAGAGCAAGTTGATTCCTACGGAAGATCAAGAAATGGCTTTAGGAAACATAGAGGTAATCACAATCATTTTGTTTCTAAATTCTTTTATGATGAATTAAATGATTCTGATAAGGAAAAGGATAGTAAAAATAATCTACACACAAGTGAAGAAAATGGATCATTTAATGTTGGTGGAAGATCAGATGATGAACATGGAAGCTTCTATGGGATTGAAACATTTCCAATGACCTTTGATGAAGAGATTGAGAAATCTAATAAAGATGAAGAAGATAAAATCTCTATTAAAGAAGAAGAAGAAGTGTACCTTGAAGATAAACTCATTTGTGCTCTAAATGAGATTAAAAATTTGAAGAAGGAGAATGAAGAAAAAAATTTACATTCTCAAAAGGAGATAGATAGACTAACTAAAATATTTGAAGAATCTAATCAAATGATAATCAATTTGAAGAAACAAGTAGAAGAAGCAAAAAGAGCAAAAGATATAGTATAGATTGGACTACAATCTAAATCAGATAAGTGCATGAAGCTAGAAGTAGAGATAGTTTCTCTAAGAAATGATTTAGAAAATGCTAAGGAGTAGATTGATAAAGGCCTAAAGTTGAAGGGTGGCTCTAAGATACTTGATGAACTGGTTAGATCACAAAAGCCATCAAAACCTAAATAGAGGTTGGCCTTGGATTTGAGAGAGGAATGAGTTTCTCTACTAGTACTTCTACAAACTTGTATGACAGATTTAGAGGAGAAGAAAGTAGTTGCATAAAGAAAGAGGAAACCTACCTGAGTGGCTCTCAAGAAAGTACATCTGGAAATGGAAAATTAGATAAAGGCTCTACTAAGATGTAGAAGACAAAAGAAGAAAAGAAGCTAGTTGCATAAAATAAGAAAGTCAAAGAAGAGAAGAGACCTGTTGCAATCAAGAAGAGGAATAATTATTCAATTTTTTCTTATCAAAATAAGATTACCACAACAAATAATAAGATGGAGAAATCAATTCCAAGGTATTAAAGAAAAGGACAAAATATAATGGGAGCTAATGAGAATGGAACCCCAAGGATGAGATATGCAAAGATGTCAAATCAAAGAAGATCTCATCCTATACAAGGTAGAGTTATGACCAAGTACTTCCCATGTTTTAATGTTTATTACTATGTCTATAATCAGTACGATCATAGAGCTAGAGAATGTAGAGTTGCACCTAAAAGGGGCACAAAATATGTAAATAGAAATTCATTTGCTTCTATAAGAAATATGTATGTAGTATGCTACAAGTGTGACAACTTTGGTCACATAACTAAAGAATACAGATTAGATCTTGTGAGACTTGCATTACAGAGAAAGAGGAAGAATACAAGGAAAGATACATCTTCTAGAGTAAACATTGGTTCACATGTTGTTGAAAAGAAGGTTGTTGTATCAAAGAATGTGCACAAGATGGTATTGAGAGAGAAATACTATCAAAAAATGCTCCATATGGCTACTTATGCCTTACATCACTAATTTGTAGTTATAGAGCATGAGTCCAGGGGGAGATAAATTGATATTTCATCCATCCTTGGAAATGAAGGAGAGATAAAGTTAGGTAAAATATGTTTTACAAATTTCTAATGACTTGATGGTTGTAGATTTATGGTCACATTCTTAATCCTTGAAATGCTTTTCAAGGTGCAAG
This sequence comes from Sequoia sempervirens, assembly GCA_007258455.2. NCBI lineage: Eukaryota > Viridiplantae > Streptophyta > Pinopsida > Cupressales > Cupressaceae > Sequoia > Sequoia sempervirens. The sequence continues at coordinate 198,733,090 of VDFB02353493.1, read as the reverse complement.
AAAATTAGCAGATGGTGGATAGTTTGCTACAAAAATTGATATCAACAGTTTGTATCAGTTTTTCAAGAAAAGTTGGTGTAGATTCTCTGTTAAGACAAATGCTTCTTGCCTACTAAGAAGAAGATATATGTATTACGATGAACTATTTTGTGTATATTGTTATTAAATTGGTATCAGACAATTATAAATTGCTTCAGAACAAATTAGTTGGTACAGATTCCTCGAAATGAAGCTCGTGAGAATGGTGCAAGGTCTAAGGGGGAGCAACTATTGGTATCAAAGAAGTGTTATACTTGATACTGTGCAAACCCTTCTCCTAGTACCTACAAAACAACATGAATAAATGAGTTAGACAAGGAATTACAAGCTAAAATAAGGATTCCCCATGAAATCCATTTACAAATCATACTAGGAATGAAAATAATGAAGAACATAATGCAAATGACAAAAACAAGATAAAATCCTAATTAGATGCGCAAACTCTTAATCCCATGGGGGAATTGGTGCCAATTTGATGTGAAAATTGGCCCTTTCCCAATTCCTAAGATGCAAGCTTTGTTTATTGATGATGAAGAGTGATCCACTTTGATGAAAGATGAGAACTCCAAGCCAAATCTGCAAAAACCCTAGCTAAGAATTTGAATGATGGATGAAAATGGCTAAGTATTTGAGCATGGTAACTTTGTTTGGATTGCGGATGATAAAATGAGGAGAGGAGGTATTCATTTATAGGATTTCAAGATGGATGAATGCCCAAATTTGAGCAATGTGGGACCAACATTCATCCAATGATATGGTGCCACTTGTCAAGCTATGAATGGATGATGGTTGTGCAAGATTTGGGGTTTGTGCCAATAAATGCCAATATTTGAAATTCAAATTTGTTGAAATGACATGTAAGAGGGAAGGGAAAATGCAATAAATGCCACTTGGCTCAAGGAAAAGGACATGTAAGAGATCTTAAATGCCTTGTTGGATGTACATGTTGACTTGAAATTTTTGAATTCAAATTGAGAGAATATTCCAAAAGATGCCTTGTGAGGAAAATAGAGATTTAATAAATGAATTAAATCTATTTTCATGTGCAACTTGCATTAACTAGAGGATGTGATGAGATGAGATTAAATTAATCAAGGGTTAATTAATTTAATGAGAGAGTTAGATGATGTGACTTATTTGACTTAGATTGATGGATTTATTTAAATCAGATAAGAGAGGAATATAATAAGAGGCTAATTAAATAAAAAAATTGATTTATTTAATTAAAAGGGATGGTGTTACATTAAATCAAATAAGGTTTTAATTTAATGGATAGAATTTAGAGATTTAATCAAATAAATTGATTATTTAATTAAATAGGGATAATTAGATCAAATGGATTGATTTAAATAACAAGAGAAAGTGACTTAATTAGACAAAATGATTTACTTAATTAAGGGACAAATATTGATGAATTTAATCAGATAGGGAGATTTGATTAAACGGTTAGACTGGGGGATGATTCAGGAAGAAACGATGTTAGTAAGTCAGGATCGAATGCATGATGTCAATCAGTATATTTTCGATGTCTACATTTTTCCCCTCTTTGAAGCAATGCACTCGTTGTGTTGGTTCAAAGAATAACCGATCTTGATCAAAGCCAAAAATTTTTGATATTCAAAAAATTGCCCCACTGCTGTATGGCGAGATAAAACATGTCATTATAATGCCCCCTCGAGAGATCGGACAAAAATTTCAATTTTTTGGGTGATCTCACGAAAAAGGTGACTAAGTGCCCAATAGGTCCGAAAGGACTCCGGGAGGCTAAAAATATGTCTAAATGCAATAAAACGATAAAAAACAAGCCTCAAATAGACAAAAACAAGTTCAGAGGTCCAAAAATGTAGCAGGACAGCCGTAGAGGGTCAAAAAACCCTCATTTTAGGCTTAAAAGGGGCCTGAGGGGTCACTTTCAAGTCATTTTCACACACCTCTGCTAGCAAAACTTGAGATTTGAGCTTTAAACCTTCAGCGATATGGCACAAAGGTAGCTTCCTCTACACATTTCGGACTGAGTTCGGACCTACTAGCGGTCACCTGGCATCAGGGCCTCGGTATGTGACCTTTACCCTAGCTTAATTTTTTTATTTGATGCATTTATTACTTGTTTAAAAGAGATATCACCTCTAGCGGGGCTATTATAGCACCACTCAATGTTTAAATTGCACCGCAGTAGGCTATTTTGTGTCGCAACGGTACTATATAGCGCTGTAGTGGTGCAATTTGGAGTTAAGAAACTCCACCACTAGGCTCAAGTTCAACGAGACAGTTTGGGAAGAGTGCGCCGCGGTGGTGGCCTTTTTGTGCAAATTGAGATGCTGGGGATAAATTGCACCACGGCGGTGCCATTTGGTTCATTTCAGGGACTAGCGTTGGATTTTGAGGAAACTCAAACTGCGATGCCATCACAAATTGCACCGCTGGAGGCGAGCTTGGAGCTTTAGGCCAAGATTTTTCCAAAATTTTTAACATGTTGACTTTCCTTGATGCAGGACGAGCCTAGGGAGCTTCATTCTCAAGAGCACCAATCGTGGGATTTGGCGAGTGTCCTATGGGACTTGAGCAACAAAGACCAAAACCGACTGGGAGTCGCTAGTTTGTGGCATATTGCATATGCCGCACCTGTGCGCACACACTTAGGGATGTTGTCAACACTAGCCAAGAGGTGGCATAGAGAGACATCGTCGTTTCATCTCCCTACTAGTGAGGTGACTGCAACTTTGGAGGACATTTGGTGCATTCTTTGATTGCCCATTCATGGCTAATAGGTGATCTATGACATGGACGAGGGATGGGAGTGTTGCATCAAATTCCTGGCCACTCGAGGCATTATTTACTGTGAGGGACATATCGAGCTGGAGTAGTACAAAGTTATAGCACCTCCCTTCCGCTGGGAAATTGCAGCGATTATTTCAAGTTTGGTTGCCCCAGACAGACGAGGGCAGTATTTCAGCTTGGGTTGGGGATACTGCTGGGAGAGGATGGTCTGAGATAGGCCAGTTCAGTTTGCATAGGGGCCCATCCTTCTTGCTTCACTTTATAGGGATCTCCACAAGTACGTATACATGGATGGCAGAGTACTGGGAGCAGGAGTGACACTCCTTCATATTTGGGTGTGGGAGCACATTTCTATGCTACATCCATGGGTTGTTATGGTTCCAATGGGGGTAGAGGATGCCCTCATGGTGCTATACAGAGGTGGTGTGTCCTTCACACACATTGGCAAGCACGAGAACCCCTACTAGAGGCAGGTCATGGACAAGATGATTGTCTTTACTTGGTGTCCATACCTTGGTCGGCCTGAATGGGCCGACGATGCTACTCAACTCTTTTACTGTCACCAGGATCGATACATGCAAGGGTGGGAGCCTATGAGGATTGAGCGATACCTACTCAAGTGCATACAACATCATTTCAGAGAGCCACAAGATCAGCTAGATGACGGCTAAGTAGCCGTGTTTGCACGCAGCATGACACAGGTGTCATGGGGGCTTGGTATTCCTATCATGGAGGCAGTTGATAGCTTTCAGCAGTTGGTAGCCTGACCATGGGCTTATGATCAGGGCTTGGCAAACCCAGGGACCACACAGGCTTAAAGAGATTGGTTCAGACCTCCTCTTTGGTTGATTATTCCAGGCAAGGATCCAGAGGTGTATAGGGTCAGAGCCAGGGGGAGAGGGTGAGGGCGAGGATGAGGATCGAGGGTCAAGATTCGAGAGGATCCACCAGGTGTGTCCTCAGTCCCACTAGGTCACAGGGATGTCTATATGCAAGATCAACAGTAGGATCTGCATGTCTCACCACCACTAGCAGAGGGTGAGGACCAGGTTCATGCGCAGCCACAAGTACAACCAGTAGGGCAGGCAGATGCATAGGATGCCTTGATTTAAAAGTTACAAGCATAGGTTCATGCCATGATGGCAAAGAGAGACCAAGCGAGGCCTGAGAGGGATCCACTCAGAGTAGAGAGGGATCAGGCTGTGCAGCAAAGATAGGCTGCAAAACTATAGGCAGCCATAGAGCTAGGCCGCAGGCATCAGATCGAGAGCATGACAGCCTCCTCCTCCCAGGGTACAGTGCTGGTTCGATCTTACAGAGATGCTATCTGAGAGATAGAGTACTACCGCCGGGCCTACCATCACACCGTACTTAGAGTAGATTGGGTCCTAGAGTAATCAGAGCGGGCCATCTAGAGACCACTAGAGGATCACGGTGATAAGGGCAAGGGCAGCATTCACGGAGATCAAGCGTGATCGGGATATTATGATATAATTTTTGTGCCTTATGGGCTCATTTTTTGATAGCTCGATGGAAATTTTGTACTGATTGACATATATGTGTATAGTGATCTGATTTATTCTTATATATGAGTCGATTTTGATGATTTTGATGTGATGCAATGTGTTCTTTTATTTATGCATGGATGGTTTATTTCTATATGCTTTGCAATAATGTTGTATGGATGCATTTATTTCTAATGATGTATGTGTTATGATAATGACTAACAGATCTATATTATGCTGCCCTATGATATGCAAATGTGATGATCTATTTATGATGGTCTATTTATGATAATGCAAATGTAATGATTTAAATGCTTATATACCTATTGCTTATGAAATAATGATTATGAGATGCTTCCGTTCATGCTATGCGATGATGGTAATATGAAATGGTTATGAAATGAAAATGAATGTTATGTGATGCAATGCAATGGGTGAACTGAAATGACATGAATGCACCTATTTAAAATGCAATTTGTATGTTTCCTATATGATATGTTTATGCAATATGCTAATGATTTGTGGATGTAGGATTGATGATGATCAACTGTCATAGTACCTTGTTAGTGTGATTAAAAAGAAGTCATTTCAATAAGACGTCAGATGACACGAATGAAAATGATGATGATGATGATTATTACTTGTCGAGGAATTGGGATTTTCAAAGGGCTGATTTCCTCATGTTTGGTAACACACATGGTACGATGCATCAAGGTATAGAAAACCAGGATGGCATTGTACCTAGTGTGATGGAATTTGACTTGCCAATTAGATAGGAGTATTCTTGTTCACACCTGACATATGGAAACATTGCTAAGATGTACTTCAAAAGTTTCAGACACCTCGGACCAAAACATGGAAGGGTAAACCTATCCCTGTAATATTCAACAAATTTCCCTAGACCTCTTCCATACATACCTAACAAAGCAAGTATTCGCCGAGGTTATATTACAAGAGTTTCCAACAACCACAACAGACAAAAGATAATGATCATTGCCCCATTCCTATTTCTCTAAATTCTCTATTTTGGGATATCATTGAGACATCCTTGGAATGAGCGCAAATAAGATAAGTCAAAAGATAAATACCAAGTGAACAAACAGACTAATGCTCTTCAATACTGCTAACGGAAAGAGGATGTGTTTTCTAAGATCATAACCAAAACTTATTGCCAAAAGATAATGCCCATTATAGGAAGGATTCATCCTAGGACATGTTAGTGGATGGTAGCACGTCATTTCATTTATAAGGGATGATCGATATGGGACCAATTGGATGATGAGTTACCGATACAAAGAGATGACCAATTTGCTTACATACTTAGACTTTTGACTTGACGTTTTAAGTTCTAATTTTAAATGTGCTAGACTTGTTTATGATTATTTCACCAAAGGTTGATGATGATGATCAATTTATTATGAGTGGTATTTATTGCGGGTGCAAGCGAGATGTGATAGATGGATTTTTTCAAATATTTGGATGTTTTTGATGTTTTGCAATGTTTTGAGGCTGTTTTTGGTGTTTTCCGATATTTTCAAATGTTTTGGTTTTTTGGATTTTTCAAATGTTTTTGGGATTTTTTGAGATTTTGACTAAGAGACTAACCTAAAGACCTATCCTAGGGGTCTCGAGGGCTGATCGATAGATTAGCCTTGCCTACGTTATATACATAGAGACCACGTAGTTTGACTGATGACTTGACCGATTTACAAATGATGGTATACATGATGAGATGTCAGTTATTATGATAGACTCCTATAGGACCAACCTAAATGTCTCGGGGGATGATCAAAGATCAATCTTTCCTATGTTCAAGCTCAAAGATGATGTAGTTTGACAAGACAACCTATTTTTGGCTTTTCATATGTTTTGATGTTTTTGGATTTTTTGATTTTGTGGACTTTAAGGTCATACACAAATCTGATTCAATGAGAATATGCCCCCAACGTGATGTAATAGACTACTCTGATAAAGGCAGGACAAACTAACCTTAAGGATGGGCCGAGTAGTACTAGGACAAATCACAATACGAAAACAGGACCAAGGTATGGTGCGGATGCGAGTGGATGAGTGATGGATGGAGACATGAATGCGACAAATGATGGAAGCGAAATGGATGGATGATGCCAAACAAGCCATCAAGATCCTAGTTGATGGAAAGTGCTTATTTATGCAAGGTGCCTATTTTCCAAGTTTTCATTGAGGTACTTGCCCAAAGCGCCATTGAACTGGTTTTCACTAGAGGACAATTTTTTTGATCCTCTTTCTAATTTTTTTGGATTTTTTTTATTTTTTACTTTTTTTAATTTTTTTGCTATCACCAAGATGCCTGTTTGTCAGGTTTTCACCAAAGTAACCATTTTTTCAAGACTTTTTTTTATTTTTTGGATTTTTTTGGTTCTATACCTTGAAATATTTAGGCATAAAACTTTTTGAGATGGGAGCTATTCATTGGCTCCTGCAGAGGTTCCCCTTCGGATGTTGATAGATGATATGACTCTGACTTATAACTTGTTCTGATGATGAAAGGTCCTAACCAATTAGGCTCTAACTTTCCTTTCGTGCTAGGATTCGAGACATTCTTCTAATTTTCTTTTAAGACTAGTTCTTTGACTTGGAAAGTCCTACTTCTGATTTTTTTGTTATAGCTTCATTTAAGTCTATTTTGATAGACTTGTAGATGATTCAAAGCATCTATGCATTTCTCATCTAGTAACTCTAGCTCATTTAGTCTTGATACCTAATATTCCTTATCCATGATGAGGTTTTGCAGTGATATTCTGAGGGATGGGAGCTCGATCTCAATGGGAAGGACGATTTCTGATCCATAGACCAAGGAGAAGGGGGTGGTGCCAGTGGGTGTGTGGATGTTGGTTTGATAATCCTAGAGGGCAGGATTAAGCTGTAGATGCCAGTCACAACTTGTGTCATTGACTATTTTCTTAAGGATTTTGAGGATGGTTTTGTTCGTAGCTTCTGCTTGGCCATTACCTTGGGGATAATATGGGGTGGAGAAGTGATGCTGGATTTTGAATTTCTTGCACAAGTCGCAAACCTTCTGGTTCTTGAATGGTGTCCCATTATCTGAGATAATGTCTTGTGGGACACCATAACAACAGATGAGATAGTTTAGGATGAATTTTGAGATCTTCTCCCAGTGATATACATCATGGGTATGACTTCCACCCACTTTGTGAAGTACTCAGTTGCAGTGATAATGAATTTATGGCTATTAGATGAGGTGGGTGTGATTTTTCCAATGAGATCGAGTCCCCACTATGAGAAGGGCCATGGTGTGACAATTAGGTGAAGCTCTTGAGCTGGTGCATGGATGAGGTCCCCATGCTGCTGGCATTGTACACATCTTTTAGCATGATCATGTGCTTCTTTTTCCATTGTGGCCCAATAATACCCCATCCTTAGTAGTTTCTTGGCTATGGTCATTCCACTCGAGTGTGAGCCACAGATACTATTATGAACCTCGGTTAGGGCGGTTAATTCCTCCTCAATAGTTAAACAGCATAGCAAGGTACCTTCAATGCTTCTACGGTATAAGGTATCATGTAGGATGAAAAATCTAGATGCCTTTTTGATAAAGGTTCAATTTAGGTGTGATGGGAGGTCAACAAGTATGACTCCTATGCGAAGATATGTGTAGATGTCATGGTACCAAGGATCACCAAGACCAATGATTTCATACACATATTCTGATTCCAGTACCTTGAATGCGGGAACAAGAAGCTTCTCAATCAGAAATTCATATTTCGGCATGTTATGAGGGATGTCTAATAAGGACCCAATTATAGCCATGGCGTCTGCTACTTTGTTGTTGGTTCTTGGAATCTGCTCAAATGTTATGTAAATGAAAGATTCTTTTAGAGTCTCTACCAATTTCTTGTATGGAGTGAGCTTGTCATCCTTAGTCTGATATTCATTATTGACTTGGTTTATGATCAACTGAGAGTCTCTGTAGACTTTGAGTGCTATGATGTTCCATTGCACTACTATCCTGAGACCTATAATCAAAGCCTCATATTTTGCGATGTTGTGGGGTGATGAAGAAGACACCAGCTCCTGATCCATGTTGTGTGTATGAACCATCCAAGTATAGTTTCCAATGGTCCGTTATATTGAGGTTAAAGATGGATTCATCTGGGAATTCTGAAACAAGAGGGTTCTCAGAATAAATGGGTGCTTCTGCTAGTTGATCTGCAATAACTTGTCCCTTAATGGATTTTCTCTCCACATACTCGATGTCATACTCAGATAATACCATTACCCATTTTTCCATTCTTCCTGTGAGTATTTCCTTTGATAATAGATACTTAAGGGGGTCAATTTTGGCGATGAGCTTGATCTTGTGTGCCAACATGTAATGTCTAAATTTTTGGGATGCAAACACTACTGCGAGGCAAGCTTTCTTGATGAATGAGTAATTTAGCTCATGACTGACCATTGTTCTACTTATATAGTAGATAGCTCTCTCTGTTCTATTCTCATCATGTTAAGCTAAAAGAGCCCCAAGGGCTGCTTCTGTTGTTAACACATACAAGATCAATGGCTTTCTTGGGATAGGTGGCATTAAAACTGGTGGTGTCAATAGATATTGCTTGATTTTGTTGAATGCCTCTTCACATTTTGTATCCCATTTATATGCTACCCCCTTGTGGAGTAGGTGAGAATATGGATTTTGCTTGTCTTCCAGTTGTGCTATGAATCATTGGATGGATTGAAGTTTGCCTTAGAGACTTCTCAGTTGTTTTAATGTCTTTGGTGCTTCCATCTTGAGGATTACCTTCACTTTTTTTGGATCTACCTTGATACCCCTCATGGAGACTATGTATCTGAGCAATTTCCCTGATTCTACATTGAAGACGCACTTCTTGGGATTTAGTCTAACTTTGTATTCCTCCAGTTTGTCAAAGATAATGCTTAGGGTTGCTATATGATCTAGTCTTTTCCTTGACTTAGCTAGAATGTCGTCGACATAGTCTTCAATTGTTTTATGGATCATGTCATGGAATATCAATGTCATGGCCCTTTGATAGGTTGCTCCTACATTCTTTAGGCCAAATGGCATCATGTTCCAGCAGTAGGTCCCCCATGGACAAGTGAAATCCGTCTTATGTTGATCTTCTTTTGCTATCATAATCTAGTTGTATCTTGAAAAATCCGTCCATTAGTGATAGCATCTCATGCCCTATTGTCATGTCTACTATCATGTCGATGTTGGGAAGCAGGCAATCATCCTTGGGATATGCTTTGTTCAAATCTCTAAATTTTGTACAGATTCTGATGGCTCTATCAGGTTTAGATACAAGCACCAAGTTTGATACCCATTCTTGATAATCAATTGGTCATATGAATCTAGAATCTAGCAACTTTTTGAGCTCTATTTTGACTAACAAAGTGATTTGAGGATGCATTTTCTGGAGCTTTTGTTTGACCGGTTTTGCTTCTAGATACACCGCTAAGTGATGAACCACAGTCTCTGGATCAAACCCTGGCATGTCAGCATAACTCCATGCGAAGTTTACTTTCCTTTCCCCTAGGAATGCTACTAGGAGTTCTTGCTCTTCTGGCAATAGTGATTCCGCATAGAATGTGATATGCGGGGCCTCCTTTGTTCCTAAGTTGACAAGATTGCATTTTTTGGCCAAGACTGCTGACTTTTACTGATGAATAACTCTTAGGGGAAGATTGAATCCTTCATCCTCAGGCACTGTAGAAAGGTATTCCCCATTGAATATGTCCTTTCTTTTTACTATTTTCTTGTTAGAGAGTGCCACGGTGTGGTTTTCACTCAAGGACTTGGATATGATTCTTAGTTTCTCACTTTTGTGATTGAAGGATTCAATCGTTTCCCCATAATAGGTGTGTGTGTCGAACACCATTATAAACCCTACCTTTTGATCTCCATCTGGAATGTTATCCCTCAATTCCATGAATTTTGAGAGTGCCTCATCATTTTTGAATGTATCGAGAACTGGTGGTCCTCGTTGGTCATAGTCGATTAGTTGGGGGTAGACTAAATGAGTCTCATGATTTTGACTAACTGGTTCAAAGGATATGGTACTAATCATACACAGGGTGGTATCTTCGAATAACCTAGGTAGATTGGTCAAGGTATCTTCATCGTGGCTACTAATATAGGGCTCAGTTATAAAGTTATGTGTGTCTCTACCTGTGACTAGTGGTGAGTGTACTTGTACTAGTACTGGTTGAGAAGAAACATTAGCCATTCTAACTGGAGGACTTCAGCCACGTATGGTTATTCTCAGAGTAGCACATCCAAGACCAATATTTGTTATGGGTCGCGTCTCTAGCATGATAGGTATTATGAGCCCATTGTCATTATGTCCCAGTCTCCGATTTCTATCATATCCCATTGCAAGCATCATTTGTAGGCCCTTACTTGTCTCATCCATTGGTAAATTAGCTGTTGGTCTTTCATCTTGATACAACATGTGAGATGGATCTGCTTCAATAACCTCATGGCCAAGGTCTCCCCATCTTATGAATTCGGGATAGTTTTCAGGATAGGTTTGTGATGTGGAAGCTTGATTTTCTTGTGGATGTCCCCATGATCTAGGAGATTGTGGTAACTCTCCTATCATAAAAGTATTGTTAGGGAGTCTGTAGCTTCCACAACTATCCTCTTAGATGATAAGCTTGATGTCGGAGATGGTGGGGATGGTGGGGATGGTGGGTGTCTCTATCGCAGAAGTGGATGTGAGAGTGGTGGGGTTGATGTATGGTGTGGATGGACCTTCATCCTTCTTTGGCACTTGGCAGATTTTGTAATACTTGGCTTCAAGATTCTTGCAATATGAAAATGGCTTAGGATCTCCATGGATGGTAACCTCTTTTCCATTATGTGTAAATTTCACACATTGGTGGAAGGTTGATGCTACAACTTTCATCACATGAATCCATGGGCATCCCAGGAGGATATTGTCTAGCGATTCGAGGTCCAAGACCCAATAGGTGGTTTCCATGAGCATCGAACCTACTTGGATAGGGAGTTTAATCATGCCTTGAGAGACACTATCTTGGTCATCATATGCTCTTATCATGATGCCCTTTCCTTTGTTGATGGAATCTTTTGATATTTTCAACTGCTTGATGAGGCTGAGAGAACAGATGTTCAAACCTGCACCTACATCCACCAACACCCTTTTGATTTTGCTCTTGTTTACAATGGCTTCCAAGTGAAGTGTATAGTTGTGAGATGGTTGGGTGAGGAAATCTTGGTCAAATAATGTAAGGAGATTAGGAATTATGATATTTCTGACCATAGCTTGGAATTGCTCCACATCGAGATCTACGGGGACAATGGATGAGGCTAATGCTTCCTCAAGGATCTTTTTATGCGGTAATGAGATTTTTAACAACTCCATGATGGAGATGTGTGCTGGCATTCTCTTGATTTTTTCTACAACATTGTAGGTATGCAGAACAGATCTATATGAAGGGACTCTATTAGGTTTGGATGATCCTACAATAGTGACTTTGTTGCCTCTTGTGGTGACTCCACAATCTTTGGCATGCGCGCCCTTGATGGTGATGACTATGCAGTCCTCATTTAGGGAGGCAACGACCGTTTCATACACATGATTTATACTTCCCTTCCCTTTATCATTTTTATTCCCTTTATTGCCATGATTCGACATCAAATTCATGTAGATTTTAAGATCCTGATTTCCGGTAGGTTGTTCCACGTTTATGATTTTCTTATCGATGAGATCTTGGATGATGTTTTTGAGTCTCATGCAATTGTTTGTGGTGTGACCTTTGATTTTGGGAAATTCGCAAAGTTGATTCTTGTTGTACCAAGGGGGTTTGACATCGGGTTCTTGGTAATTCTTGAATGTAGGAGGTTTGATGAGTTTTTCATCAATCAACTTTTTCATTATGTCCTCCAATGGTTCCCCCAAAATGGCGTATTTGCGTTTTGGATAACTTTTGCATTAGGGTGGTCCTCTTTAGTCAGTGAGGTTATTGATGGTTGGATTATTGGGTTAGTATGTTGTGTGATGAGTGTTTTGGTGTTGTGTTTGGGTTTGCGGTGCAGGTGTATGTTGGCGAGGACCACTAATGACCACCTTGGCATCAACAACACCATCATTAGTAACATTCTTGTTTCCTACCCATGTTCGGGGTTTATCATTGTAATTTGATGGTGGGTGATTGTTTTTTTCATGGTATGACATTGATTCCACGGGTTGAGTCACAAGGGCTCTTTCGATGCTAAGTACCTTAGAGATCAATTGCTCATATGTGGTGATTCCCTGAACCTTGAGATGAAATGCCAAATGACCTTCAAGGTTGGCTATAATTGTGTAGACTTGTTGTTCTTCTGGCATGGTCCACTTGCTCTGATTGGCCTTGGATCGCCATCGTTGTAGGAATGAAGTAAAAGATTCACTCTTTCCTTGTTTCAGAGCCCAAGGTTCTTCGAGACTAACATCCATTGCAATGCTACATATGTAGTTCGTAATGAATGCATCTCTAATTTCTTGGAATGTTCTAATGCCTGAAGGTAAGCGAGAGAACCATTCTATAGCAAGACCTACAAAAATCCTAGGGAATAGTCGCATTAGATAAGTATCGTCATATGCGACCTCCATACAATGAACCTGGAATTCCCTGATGTGATCTTCAAGGTTTCCCATCCCTCGATATTTGTTGAATTTTGGGATTTCAAATCCCTTGGGGAATGGTTTCATGTCTAAGCTCCTATCAAATGGATAGGGACACAAGTTGCTTGGCATTTTGGCTGTTCACCCTGATTAAAGGTGGAGCACTTGTTGTGAGAGCAACCTGAGTTGTGTCGTCACATGATTCTGGGGATCAGGGGGTGGGATGAAAGTTTTTTGAGGTGTTTGAATCATGGTTTGGATGGATGAGTTGGTTGATGCATTGTTTGATGGTATCTGTATGTTTTGGCAAGCGAGGTAGCCTTCTACCTGCTTTTTTATGAACAATGCTTGTTGTTGATCCTGTTGTTGTTGTGCTAGGATTTGTGTTTATTGTTGCACTTGTTGATGTTCCAACAATGCTTGTTCTTGGGCTTGCTGTTGTGCTTGCTGTTGTTCCAACAATGCTTGTTGTTGGGCTTGTTGTTGTGCTTGTTGTTGTTCCAACAATGCTTGTTGTTGGGCTGCCAATTCTGCTGCTTCTTGCTGCTCTTGGTATTGCTTTAGTGCTTGTTGATATTCTTGCAATTGTGTTTCTTGTGCAATAATTTTTGCTTGTGCTTATGCTTGCACTTGCGCTTCGGCTTGAGCTTGTGCTTGTGCTTGGGCTTGAGCTTGTACTGCTTGTGCTTGTGTGGTTTGTTGCTGTAATAAAAGTTGTGCTTGAGCGGCCCTTTTTGCTTGCAATGCTTGTACGACTTGGGTAGCTTGTTGTTTTTGTTATTGCAATAGAGCTTGAGCTTGTACGGCTTGTTGCGCTTGTAGTGTGGCTTGTGTAGCTTGGGCAGCTTGCGCAGCTTGAGTGGCTTGTTGCATGGCTTTCTTTTTTAGACTTGTTGGTATCCTCTTTGTAAAGCAGCTTGCAATGCTGCATTGGATTGACTTGATGTGGTGGATGTTGGTGGTGGTGGATTTGGAATGGTGTTCATGAAGGTGGTATTGATTTTTTGCATGTTGGATAATGGTATTGATGTCATTGGTCCTTGTGAGACCATGCTTTGTGATGTTAGGGGTGTATTTGATGAATTTGCCATTGCTTTTGTATTTATCGTTTGTTGTTGCGATATCAATGATAAATTTTGAGTGTTTGGTGCAATACTTTGATTGATGGTTGGGATATAGGTCTGATTGATACTTGGTAAGGGAGGAAGCCCCAAACCAAGGAGTGGTGCAGATGATGATGCCAATGGTGGAAGAGGTGGAAATGTAAGGGGTGTAAGTTGTTGCATGAATTCCGTGGTGTTGAATAGGCCCCCTGGTCTGAACATATCTCCCTCTTCTTGTGAATTTGTGAGAATAGGTGTTTGTGGTGTTGTGTGAAAAAATGATGATGGCGAATCGTGATGGAATGTGAGAGAAACATTTTTGTGTAATGGGTTTTCAGGTATGCTTTGTTCCAAGGTGGTGTTTGTGTCCATGTTTTGATTATTAACAAAAGTATGTGATTGAAGAGCATTGAGGAATGTGTTTCTCTTGTTGACATTTGGTTGGGTTGGAGCAAATGATGTTGTGATTTGCTGAATGTTTTGTATGACATTTTGAGATAGGGGTGTAGATAAAATGGGTATGGTAGATGAGATAGGTGGAATGGATGTCTCCACAATAGTACTTACATCAAAATCCGAAGGCAACTTGGCCCCTTGTTTTTCTAGTTCAAGCATGTATAACGGAGGGTTAAGTCTCATCATGATGTTGATGATTCTATGGTTGTCGAGATTTTGAAGCATTTCAGTCATTTCCTCGCAAGACATTCCAAAAGTAAGGTCCTCTCCTTGGTTTTCTTCTTACATATTTTGCGATGATGAGAGGGTAAATGGATTGCTTGATTTAGATGGATTCATTTCTGCGTTTGTTTGGCTAAGATCGCTTGAAACGGGTGTTTCTTTTTTGGCTTCCATACTCTTCTTGTATTGAGATCTTGTTTGAACCATAAAACAAGGATGAAGAATATGGGAGATGAATCTCTTGATTTTTTGAATTGATCTTTATTTTATGTCCCAAAGTGAAAGTTTTAGGATACCTTGACGATCAAAGGTGATGATGTGATCATGATGTTAGGGATGGATGATATGGATGTTTTTGAATTTTGATAGAAATATTGAATGAGACAATAGGATTTTAGAAAGTGCTGATTTTTATTTTGATTTTGGGATTTTGAGATTTTGTCCTTGATTTTGATTTTTTGATTTTGATTGGGATTTTGAACAAAAAGACTCTAAGATGTTGGATGATGATCTAAGGGATAATTTTGTTCAATGGATGATGATTTGAATATGTGCAAGGGGAAGGATACATCTACCCACACCTATTCAAACAAGATGATTGTTTCACTAAGCATATGGAGAAGGATTCATCTACATATAATAAGCTAGACAAGATGATTTTGATAAATTTGACTAAGTATATGCAAAAGGATACATTTACACATACCTAGCCAAAGGTGTTTTTGGATAATGTTTTCAAGGATTTTGTCTCAATGATTTTGATGTTTTTGATTTTGCCACAAAGCCTAGTATCAAGGATGATTTCAAGATTTTCCAAAAGGTGATGATGAGATGGATTTTGTTTTGATGTTTTGGATGATGGATGAAAAATATTTTGATATGTTTTTTATCCTAAGGTGAACGTAAAAGATACTTTGTTTGCCTAGATCTAGGTATTGAAGAGCATGCAAATTCCTCCTATGGACCTTTGTGACCAAGAAATGATTTCTTTTTGAACATTCACTTTTGGATTTCCAATCAATGATTTGTGCTTTGGGATTTTGGATTCTTCAACACATATAAAAGTTCATTTTTCTTAGCTTTGCTTAATGTCTTTATTTTACCCAAAACACTTCTTTTCAATTAAGTTTTCACACTAAGATGTCCTATGTCTTAATTTCCATAAACCCCACAAGATATGTTATGTGGAAATTTAATGAACTTAAGGCAAAGGGTTTCCCTATTGTTTAATTAAGGAGACAAATTGAGATCTAATCCAATGCTTAGAAACCTCTAAGGATGTGAATCCCAAGGGAAAGCAATAACATATGGATTGAGTCAATGGTATTTGTCTTCAAAAGGGTTTGAAATTTGGATGATGTTAATTGTTTGTTTTCATGATATTTTCGATCAAGTAATGAATTTTGTAACCCAAGAATAAGTACAATCCTATGGATGTGTAAGACAATATTTGTTGGATTCCCACTTGGACAAGTCCAGCTACGCTTATCTCTAGCGAATGGTTAGATGCTTGACCCCACTAGCTCCCATCCACAGCTCATTAATGTCAATCGGGGCAACCAAGCATCAACACCCATGAAACTCCCATGGCATGCTTTCCATTTCTACTAGAAGACCATAAAAGTGTGGGGCAGCTTTTGAATGACCGTTCTTGTACCAATAAATAGTTTAAGGATTTTGGAAAATTCTAGCACATGGGTTTTAGTAAGGAATTTCCGTTCTTAGGAGTTGACCCAACGTGGCAAGAGTCCCCTTTCGGATCCATCTTGTCAGAGTCAACCATGTAATATTGGTGTTTCGTCCAATATCCACATTTATATCCGGACTGGAAATATTCTCAGGTTCAGAGTGTTACCAGTTGAGTCATTCCCTTGGGTGAGTACTTTTTCCCCAAGGCAGGTCCTCTAGGATAAACAAAAGTGAATGAAGAACAATATTCGTAACTCGATCAATCCTTGTTGGAAACAAGGAAAGAGAATATGTGCAACAAAGCCCCCACTCACACTCGCACAAGATTTTGTTCAATTTTAAGCCCAAATTGAAGTGTGGAGGTGATTGCTTTATCTTAACCCAAAGTCATGAAAAAGGACTTTTGATTCTCAAGATCGCTATAAAGTGCGAGAGAAGCGTATACGTCCTTTTTCAATGTCTTTAATCTAAGTAGGCCTTCACAAACAAACAAAGCTACACTTGTTCTTTTTAACTCCTCAAAGAAATATGTGAATTCATTTTAGAGCACCAAATCACAAGTGAAAGACATTTGTTCAATTTGTTAATCCCATAAACAAAATCTAGTAAGTTGTTGATACTAAGATTCTTTTTAATCCTTTTGCAAGAAGAAATTGAAAAGTTCTTTTTAAGCCCAAATGAAAGCTAGTTGTTATAAGAAAGAAGAAGTTGACAAATTCTTAAAGAAGTGTTAAACAAACACTTAAGTGTTTAAAAACACTTTGATAAGACAACATATCATCACCATAATCCTTCTTCCTTTGTTTTGGATTCCAACCTACAAAGGAAAAAAGCAATCAGATTCTAGAAAAACACAGAAGTTAAAAACTAGAAAACAAAAGATAAATAAATCATAAATCAAAACACATGCTAAAAGATTAAATTCTCCCTTTTACTATCTCCCAATGTCGTAACTTGTGAAGGCATCGCTATTTGTTCTCCTAGTGTCGCTCTCACAGCGTCACTTACCAGTCAGCGATGCTCTGTGTCGGGATAGAGAGCTCGATTGCTTCGCAATTTTGCCCAGTGTCACAGTTTATGTCAGTGTCAGAGTTTAAGATTTTTTGAAAACTTTTGCATATCGGTGAATCCAGTGGCAGAGTTTAAAATTAAAAAAAAATCACAAGACGAGCCCAACGGCACACTTAATTTTTCGCATAGTGCCATATGGCGATGCTGATGAACCCGCGGTGAAAAAAAAACAACGCTAATGAGCTCGCGGTGCCAAAAACAGTGATGCTGACGAGCCTGCGTTGGAATTTCCTGTGTGTCAAGAAAATATAGAAATTGCAAGGAAATGTTAGAATTAATGATTTCAAGCCCTCCTTCTAGCGCCAAATATGTGAACCCTTTTCCTGGTACCTGCAAAACAACATGAATAAACGAGTTAGACAAGGAATTACAAGCTAAAAGAAGGATTCCCCATGAAATCTATTTACAAATCAAACTAGGAATGAAAATAATGAAGAACACAATGCAAATGAAAAAAATAAGATAAAATCCTAATTAGATGTACAAACTCTTAATCCCATTGGGGAATTGGTGCCAATTTGATGTGAAAATTGGCCCTTTCCCAATCCCTAAGATGCAAGCTTTGTTGATTGATGATGAAGAGTGAACCACTTTGATGAAAGATGAGAACTCCAAGCCAAATCTGCAAAAAGCCTAGCTAAGAATTCGAATGATGGATGAAAATGGCTAAGTATTTGAGCATGGTAACTTTTCTTGGATTGTGGATGATAAAATGAGGAGAGGAGGTCTTCATTTATAGGATTTCAAGATGGATGAATCCAAATTTGAGCAATGTGGGACTAACATTCATCTAATGATATGGTGCCACTTGTCAAGCTATGAATGGATGATGGTTGTGCAAGATTTGGGGTTTGTGCCAATAAATGCCAATATTTGAAATTCAAATTTGTTGAAATGACATGTAAGAGGGAAGGAAAAATGCAATAAATGCCACTTGGCTCAAGGAAAAGGACATGTAAGAGATCTTAAATGCCTTGTTGGATGTACATGTTGACTTGGAATTTTTGAATTCAAATTGAGAGAATATTCCAAAAGATGCCTTGTGAGGAAAATAGAGATTTAATAAATGAATTAAATCTATTTTCATGTGCAACTTGTATTATCTAGAGGATGTGATATGAGATGATATTAAATTAGTCAAGGGTTAATTAATTTAATGAGAGAGGTTAGATGATGTGACTTATTTGACTTAGATTTATAGATTTATTTAAATCAGATAAGAGAGGAATATAATAAGAGGCTAATTAAATAAAAAAATTGATTTATTTAATTAAAAGGGATGGTGTTAGATTAAATCAAATAAGGTTTTAATCTATTTAATTTAATGGATAGACTTGAGAGATTTAATCAAATAAATTGATTATTTAATTAAATAGGGATAATTAGATCAGATGGTTGATTTAATTAACAAGAGAAAGTGACTTAATTAGACAAAATGATTTATTTAATTAAGAGACAAATATTGATGAATTTAATCAAATAGGGAGATTTGATTAAACGGTTAGACTGAGGGATGATTCAAGAAGAAACAAATTTAGTAAGTTAGGATCGAATGCTCGATGTCAATCAGTATATTTTCAATGTCTACATTTTGCCCCTCTTTGAAGCAATGCACTTGTTGCGTTGGTTCAAAGAATAACCGATCTTGATCAAAGCCAAAAATTTTTGATTTTCAAAAACTTGCCCCACTGCTGTATGGTGAGAGAAAACATGTCATTATAATGCCCCCTTGAGAGATCGGACAAAAATTTCAATTTTTTGGGTGATCTCGCAAAAAAGGTGACAAAGTGCTCGACAATTCCAAAAGGGATCCGGGAGGCTAAAAATGTGTCTAAACACAATAAAATGATGAAAAACAAGTTCGAGGGTCCAAAATCCTAGCAGGACAACCCTAAAGGGTCAAAAAACCCTAATTTTAGGCTTAAAAGGGGCCCGAGGGGTCACTTTCAAGTCATTTTCACACATCTATGCTAGCAAACTTTGAGATTCGAGCTTTGAACCTTCAGTGATATGGCACAATGACAGCTTCCTCTATACATTTCGAACCGAGTTCAAACCTACCAGTGGCCACCTAGCATCAGGGCCTTGGTATGTGACCTTTACCCTAGCTTAATTTTTTCATTTAATGCATTTATTACTTGTTTAAAAGAGAGCTTGCCTCCAATGGCACTATTATAGTGCAGCTCAGTGTTTAAATTGTGTCGTACCAGGCTGTTTTACACTGCTGCGGTGCTATATAGTGTCGCAGTGGTGCAATTTGGAGTTAACAAACTCTGCTATTGGGCTCGAGTTCAGAGGGACGGTTTGGGAAGAGTGTGCCATGGTGGCGCCCTTTTTGTGCAAATTGTGATGCTAGGGATAAACTGTGCCATGGCGGTGCCATTTGGTTCATTTCAGGGTCCAGCGTTAGAGTTTGAGGAAACTCAAATTGTGACGCCATCACAAACTGCGCTGCTGGAGGCGACCTTAGAGCATTAGTCCAGGATTTTTCCAAAAAAATTAACATGCTAGCTTTCCTTGATGCAGGATGGGCCTAGGGAGCTTTATTCTTAGGGGCACCGATCGTGGGATTTGGCGAGCGTCCTACGGGGACTTAAGCGACAAAGACCAAGGCTGACTAGGATTCATTGGTTTGTGGCATATTGCATATGCTACGCTCATGCGCACACACTTAGGGATGTTGTCAGTACTAGCCGAGAGGTGGCATAGCGAGACATTGTCGTTTCATCTCCCTACTAGTGAGGCGACTGCCACTTTGGAGAACGTTTGGTGCATTCTTTGATTGCCATTCATGGCCGACATGTGGTCTATGATCTAGAGGAGGAACACGAGTGCTATGTCAGAGTCCTGGCCACTCGAGACATTATTTATTGTGAGGGACAGATTGAGCTCGAGCGGTACAAAGTTATAGCACCTCCCTTCCGTTGGGTGATTGTAGCGATCATTTTAGGTTTGGTTTCCCTAGATAGATGAGGGTGGTATTTCAGTCTAGGTTGGGGATACTGCTGGGAGAGGATGGTTTGAGACATGCCAGTTTAGTTTGCATGGGGGCCTGTCCTTCTGGCTTCACTTTACAAGAATCTCCATGAGTACGTATACATGGATGGCAGAGCGTTGGGAGCAGGAGTGACACTCCTTCATATTTGGGTGTGGGAGCACATTTTTGTGCTACATCCATGGGTCGTTCCAGTTCTGATGGGGGTAGAGGATGCCCTCATGGTGCTATACAAAGGTGGTGTGTCCTTCACACACACTAGCGAGCATGGGATCCCCTACTTGAGGTGGGTCCTGGATGAGATGCTTGTCTGTACTTGGTGTCCATACCTTGGTCAACTCGAATGGGCTGACGATGCTACTCAGCTCTTTTACTACCACCAAGATTGATACATACAAGGGTGGGAGCATACGATGATTGAGCAGTACCTACCCGGGTGCGTACAACATCAGTTCAGAGAGCCACAAGGTCAGCTGAATGATGGCTACGTAGCTATGTTTGCATGCAGCATGACATAGGTGTCATGGGGTCCTAGTATTCCTACTGCAGAGGCAGTTGACAAGTTTGGATAGTTGGTAGCCTGACCATGGGCTTATGATCAGGGTTTGGCAGACCCAAGGACCACACAGTCCTACAGAGATTGGTTCAGACCTCCTCTTCGGTTGACTATTCCAGGCGAGGATCTAGAGGTGCATAGGGTCAGAGGCAGGGGGAGAGGATGAGGACTAAGGGTTGAGATTCGATGAGATCCACCAGGTGTACCCCCTGTCCCACCAGGTCAGAGGGATGTCCATTTGCAGGATTAATAGTAGGATCCACATGTCCCACCATGACAAGCCGAGGGTCAGGACCAGGTTCAAGCGTAGCCATGAGTACAGCCAGCAGGGTAGGCAGACACATGGGATGCCTTGATTTTACAGTTACAGGCATAGGTTCAGGCCGTGACGGTAGAAAGAGACCAGGCGAGGGCTGAGAGGGATCAGCTCAGAGCAGAGAGGGATCAGACTGTGTAGCAGAGATAGGCTGCAGAGCTATAGGTAGCCACAAAGCTAGGCCACAAGCAGCAGATTGAGAGCATGACAACCTCCTCCTCCCAAGGTATAGTGTCGATTTGATCTTACAGAGATGCTATTTGAGAGATAGAGTACTACCGCCGGGCCTACCACAACACCGTACTTAGAGCAGACTGGTTCCTAGAGTACTCAAAGCAGGCCAGCTAGAGACCACTAGAGGGTCACAGTGATAGGGGTGAGGGCAGCATTTACGAAGATCGAGCATGATCGAGATATTATGATATACTTTTTGTGCCTTATGGACTCATTTTTTGATAGCTCAATGGAAATATTGTATTGATTGACATATATGTGTATAGTGATCTAATTTATTCTTATATATGAGTCGATTTTGATGATTTTGATGTGATCCAATGTGTTCTTTTATTTATGCATGGATGGTTTATTTCTATATGCTTTGCAATAATGTTGTATGGATGCATTTATTTCTAATGATGTATGTGTTATGATGATGACTAACAGATCTATATTATGCTACCCTATGATATACAAATGGGATGATCTATTTATGATGGTCTATTTATGATAATGCAAATGTAATGATTTAAATGCTTATATACCTATTGCTTATGAAATAATGATTATGAGATGCTTCCATTCATGTTATGCGATGATGGTAATATGAAATGGTTATGAAATGCAAATGAATGTTATGTGATGCAATGCAATGGGTGAACTAAAATGACATGAATGCACCTATTTAAAATGCAATGTGTATGTTGCCTATATGATATGTTTATGCAATATGCTAATGATTTGCGGATGCAGGATTGATGACGATGATGATGATTATGATCAACTGTCATAGTACCTTGTTAGCACGATTAAAAAGAAGAAGTCATTTCAACAAAATGTCAGATGACACAAATGCAAATGATGATGATGATGAGATGATTACTTGCTGAGGAATTGGGATTTTCAAAGGGCCGATTTCCTCATGTTTGATAACACACGTGGTACAATGCATCAAGGTATAGAAAACCAGGATGGCATTGTACCTAGTGCAATGGAATTTAACTCGCCAATCAGATAGGAGTATTCATGTTCACACCTGACATACAGAAACCTTACTATGATACACTTCAGAAGTTTTAGACACCTCGGACAAAAACATGGAAAGTTAAACCTATCCCTATAATAGTCAACAAGTTGCCCTATACCTCTTCCATTCATACCTAACAAAGCAAGTATTTGTCGAGGTTATATTACAAGAGCGTCCAACAAGCACAACAGATAAAAGATAATGATCATTTCCCCTTCCTATTTCTCTAAATCCTTTGTTTTGGGATATCATCCAGACGTCCTTGGAATGAGCACAAATAAGATAAGTCAAAAGATAAAGACCAAGTAAATAAATAGACTGATGCTCTTTAATACTACTAACGGAAAGAGGATGTGTTTTCTAAGATGATAACTGAAACTTTTTTCCAATAGATAATTCCCATTGTAAGAAGGATTCATCCTAGGACATGTTAGTGGATGGTGGCACATAATTTTGTTTATAAGGGATGATTAATGTGGGACCTATTGGATGATGAGTTACCGATACAAAGAGATGACCAATTTGCTTACGTACTGACTTAGACTTTTGACTTGACGTTTTAAATTCTACTTTTAAATGTGCTAGACTTGTTTCTAATTGTTTCACCAAAGGTTGATGATGATGATCAGTTTATTATGAGTGGTGTTTATTTTGGGTGCAAGCGAGATGAGATGGATGAATTTTTTCAAATATTTGGATGTTTTTGATGTTTTGCAATGTTTTGAGGCTATTTTTGGTGTTTTTTGAGATTTTCAAATGTTTTGGTTTTTTGAATTTTTCAAATGTTTTTGTTATTTGCTGAGATTTTGACCAAGAGACTAACCTAAAGACCTATCCTAGGGGTCTTGAGGGTTGATTGACAGATTATCCTTGCCTACGTTATATACGCATAGACCACGTATTTTGACTAATGACTTGACCGATTTACAAATGATGATATACATGATGAGATGTCAGTTATTATGATGGACTCCTATAGGACTGACCTAAATGTCTTAGGGGATGATCAAAGATCAACCTTGCCTATGTTCAAGCTTAGAGATGATGTAGTTCAACAAGACGACCTATTTTTGGCTTTTGATATGTTTTAATGTTTTTGGATTTTCTGATTTTCTGATGTTTTTTGGATTTTCTGATTTTGAGGACTTTAAGATCATACACGAATCCGATCCGATGAGAACATGCCCCCAGCGTTATGCAATAGACTACTCCAATAGAGGCATGATAAGCTATGGTGCAAATGCAAGTGGATGAGTGATGGAAGGAGACATGGATGTGATGAATGATGGAAGTGAAATGGATGGATGATGCCAAAGAAGCCATCAAGATCCTGGTGGATGGAATGTGATTATTTACGCAACGAGCCTATTTGCCAAGTTTTCACCGAGGTACTTTCCCAAAGCACCACTGAAGTGGTTTTCAATAGAGGACAATTTTTTTATCCTCTTTTTGATTTTTTTGGATTTTTATATTTTTATATTTTTATATTTTTTTCTGTCACCAAGAAGCCTGTTTGCCATCTTTTCACCAAAGTAACCATTTTTTAGGACTTTTTATGATTTTTTGGATTTTTTTGGTTCTATACCTTGAAATATTTAGGCATAAACTTTTGAGATGGGAGCTATTCATTGGCTCTTGCAGAGGTTCCCCTTTAGGTATTGATAGTTGATATGTCCCTAACTTATAACTTGTTGTGATGATGAAAGGTCCTAACCAATTAGGTTCGAACTTGCCTTTGTTGCTGGGATTTGAGACATTCTTCTGATTTTCTTTTAAGATCAGTTCTCTAACTTGGAAAGTCCTACTTTTGATTTTTTTGTTATAGCTTTGTTTAAGTCTATTTTGATAGACTTGCAGATGATTCAAAGCATCTATGCGTCTGTCATCTAGTAACTCTAGCTCATTTAGTCTTGATACTCAATATTCCTCATCCGTGATGAGATTTTACAGTGATATTCTAAGCGATGGGAGATCGATCACAATGGGAAGGACAGCTTCTAATCCGTAGACCAAGGAGAAGGGGGTGGTGCCGGTGGGTGTGTGGATGCTGGTTCGATAAGCCCAGAGGGTGGGATTAAGCTGCAGATGCCACTCACAACCTATGTCATTGATTGTTTTCTTAAGGATTTTGAGGATGGTTTTGTTCATAGCTTCTGCTTGGCCATTACCTTGGGGATCATACAGGGTAGAGAAGCGATGCTGGATTTTGAATTTCTTACACAAGTTGCGAACCTCTTGGTTCTTGAATGGTGTCCCATTATCTGAGATAATGGCTTGTGGGACACCGTAACAATAGATGAGATAGTTTAGGATGAATTTTGAGATCTGCTTTCCAGTCATATACATCATGGGTATGGCTTCCACCCACTTTGTGAAGTACTTAGTTGCAATGATAATGAATTTATGGCCATTAGATGAGGTGGGTGTGATTTTTCCAATGAGATTGAGTCCCCACTGCGAGAAGGGCCATGGTGTGATGATTAGATGAAGCTCTTGAGCTGGAGCATGGATGAGGTCCCCATGTTGCTGACATTGTAAACATCTTTTAGCATGATCATGCACTTCTCTTTGCATTGTGGGCCAATAATACCCCATCCTCAATAGTTTCTTGGCCATGGTCATTCCACTCGAGTGCGAGCCATAGATACTATTATGAACCTCAGTTAGAGTGGTTAATGCCTCCTCAACATTTAAACATTGTAGCATGATACCTTCTATGCTTCTACAGTATAAGGTATCACCTAGGATGACAAATCTAGATGCCTTTTTGATAAAGGTTGATTTTAGGTTTGATGGGAGGTCAGCGGGTATGACTCCTATGTGAAGATATGTGTAAATGTCATGGTAGCAAGGATCACCAGGACCAATGATTTCACACATATTCTGATTTTGGTACCTTAAATGCGAGAACGAGAAGCTGCTCAATTAGAATTTCATATTTCGGCATGTTATGAGGGATTTCTAATAAGGACCCAATTGTAGCCATGGCGTCTGCTACTCTATTGTTCGTTCTTGGAATCTACCCAAATGTTATGTCAATGAAAGATTCTTTTAGAGTCTCCACCAATTTCTTGTATGGATTGATCTTGTCATCCTTAGTCTGATATTCATTATTGAATTGGTTTATGATCAACTGAGAGTCTCCGTAGACTTTGAGTGCTATGATGTTCCATTGCACTGCTATCCTGAGACCTATAGTCAAAGCCTCATATTCTACAATGTTGTTAGTGTAAGGAAATGCTAGTTTGTATGACCTTGGTATGTAGTCAACCTGTGGGGTGATGAAGAAGACACCAGCTCCTAATCCATGTGTGTGTGAACCATTGAAGTATAGTTTCCAATAGTCCGTTACATTGAGGTTAAAGATGGATTCATCTGGGAATTCTAAAACAAGAGGGTTCTCAGAATAAATGGGTGCTTCTGCTAGTTGATCTGCAATAACTTGTCCCTTAATGGATTTTCTCTCTACATACTCGATGTCATACTTGGACAGTATCATTACCCATTTTTCCATTATGCCTGTGAGTATTGCCTTTGATAATAGATACTTAAGGGGGTCAATTTTGGCGTTGAGCTTGATCTTCTATGCCAACATGTAATGTTTGAATTTTTCGGATGCAAACACTACTGCGAGGCAAGCTTTCTCGATGAATGAGTAATTTAGCTCATGAAAGACCATTGTTTTGCTGATATAGTAGATAGCCCTCTCCATTCAATTCTCATCATGTTGAGCTAAAAGAGCCCCAAGGGTTGCTGCTATTGTTGACACATACTCTTCGATCTCAGTTGTGTTTATGGTTTCTCCTTGATGACAAAATCTCTTTCAGTTGGTTATCTTTGGTGATCAGTCTCTATTTGGATCCTTATGATTTATTATGCTTCTTTGATGCCTCTTGGCTATTATAGAAAGATATCTATTATGATTTGAATTCCTGGTGATGAGATTTTTGGTTCATGTTATGAATGCTATTTCTTTGTTTGATAGAATTTGAAAGGTGGTTTCCTTGTTAGGTTGGTTCTTTTTGCATATCACAGGTATTGGTTATTTCTCATTCGGGCTTACACATATCGGCATGAGTATGGCAGGGTCTCCCCAATCCATTTTGAAATGTCTATGTTGCCTATCGGCAAGACATTTTTGATGTCATGTCGATTGAATTTATCATATAGGCTACTATCAACAAGACTTCTCTTTTGTTTTGGCGACAGAAAAGGATCATATCGGCATAAGTTTTTCCATCGGTATGTGATCACAGGGAAATTACCTTCTCTCACTGATTGAAGGTTGAATGGGAACATTTCGGCATGTGTTTAAGGCTTTGACAAAGATTCATAGTGAAAATGACTATGTCTCAGTGACTAATGTAGTTGGAAGTCTATCGGCAAGTGCTAGGTGGTTTCGGTATATAGTCTCACCAAAGATTTGTGTCTCACTGACTTGTACAAAGGGTTACTTTGACGTGAGGTTATAACGAATATGCAATGTCACACAAACTGGTGGTGGATGGATGCATATTGGAAAGAGTTTTGCTTTGGTAGAATGTCATTGAGAACTCTTTGGTCTTGTCAACTAAGTCTTATGAAGTGCGTCTGGTGAGAGATTGGCATTGTCTCAGCGACTTAGTGAATAAATTTTATTTTTGGTATGACAAAGTATTCTCCGAGAGGTCTCCCCAAAGATTGTAGGTTACAATGACTCATAAGAATTGAAAAGTCTTTTTAGTGAGACTCTTTCATCGATGTGAGGTCATGGCAAGGATGGCGTGTCTTGTCGACAAAGTCAAATGAATGACTTTCGGTATAATAAAGTTGATCTATATGATGTCTCTCTGATATCAAAAGCTATAGCGATAGCGAATGATGGTTTCATTTTGGTGAGAGAACCTTTTTGTCTCATCGACCAAAAGGATGTTATGAGCTCTCAACATGACATTATATATTTGTTATGACTTCTCCCAACTCTGATGGGTCTTGGAAAAAGTGACAAACATAAGGTTATCTAGTGACGTTAAAGTTGCCTTTGGCATAATGTGTCATCGATGGAAATAAAAAAAAGGAATAGGGCAAACTTTTTGAGTTTATTCTTTTAGTTGGGTATCGAACCCTAGCCTGGCCACCACCTTGAGTGTTTACATTTATGTTGTTGCTAACTATAATGGTTTTTATAGTGGTTTTTTGGAAGGTTTATTTGGTGCATTTTTGGTTGGAAGCTTGTCAGTGGTTGATGGAGCCATGGGAGTTACAGATTTGTTAGGTATTTTTATTTATGCATTTCATGCTACACATACTGATTTATAATCACCATTTTTCTTTAACTACTCTCTACATCTCTGTTACTAGTATGACAAATGATGGCCTGACTAAGCATTGCCAACCATTCATTAGAGGTTATGATTTTCTATGGTGGATAGTTGTGCTTTTTATGCAGTAAAATGAACTCATACGTTATAGATTTGTTGAGAACAACTCTTTGTTGGGTTGGTTGTTCTGCCGTTACTCCTGAAGATAGTTACCTATCTATCAGATGTATAAATAGAAGTAGAAACTCTTTTTTGTTGTTGTTGTAATTTTGAGATTATCATTCTTTGGCTATATGAAAATATATGGAAAAAACTCTGCAATAAAATATGAATAACAAGATGCAGATATTGTAAATTTCTTCTCTATGAAGTATTTTAGGGATTCAATTGTTGAATCTTTAAGGTATTTTGTAGATGAGAAAACAGAGAAATCCTTTGAGTTATTATTATTGTTTAAAACATAATTTGAGGGGTTGGTACTCCTTGAGATAGATATCGCTAAACGAGGGGTTGGTGCTCCTTGAGTGGGTGCTCAAAAATCAGCGTATAAGGCATTGTGAATAGTTGATTAAAAGATTAAGCCTGGAAGGCATTTAGGGAGTGGTTTTTATACCCTAGGAGGGTTTTCCACTCGGCAAATTCTGTGTCACTTTGTTCTTCTGTGTTCTCACTACTTTACTATGTTTTTGTTGTTTCAATACACTGTTGGGATTATTATTTTTCTCAGTTCTGTTTATGAATGATTACATTCAACTCATGAATGCATTCATCAGAATAACATTAAGATCAAATCTAAGCTATGTTTTTGAATTTTTAAATTTTTTAAAATTTGTAAAGACACTGACTCACCCCCCTCTCAGTGTCATTCTAACTCCAACAATTGGTATCAGAGCGTAGGGTCCTCTGATAGGTTTAATTACCTTGGATTGATCTTGGTCTTGGATTTTTTTTTAATGGAACATTCTCAAGATGGTGCCTTTATAACCAAAGCTCT
Organism: Sequoia sempervirens; assembly: GCA_007258455.2. NCBI lineage: Eukaryota > Viridiplantae > Streptophyta > Pinopsida > Cupressales > Cupressaceae > Sequoia > Sequoia sempervirens. The sequence continues at coordinate 198,704,181 of VDFB02353493.1, read as the reverse complement.
ATTATTTGATGGAACAGATTATGTGTTCTGGAGAATAAGAATGGAAGCTTTTCTTGTTTCTGTTGATGTAGATGTTTGGATCATTGTTTTAGAAGATTACAATGTACCAACCACTATTCCCACTGATGTTGCTGAAAAGAAGAAGTATGAAACAAATGCCAGAGCTAAGCATGCCCTCTTGTGTGGGTTAACTAAAGATGTGTTTATTAAAGTCATGCATTGCAAATCTGGTCATGGCATCTGGGATAAAGTTGAAACTATATATCAAGGGAATGAGAAAGTCAAATTGTCTAAAATCATTACACTCAAACATCAGTTTGAGGAGTTGAAAATGAAGGATGATGAGAAAGTGGCTGAATATTTTCTAAGAGTTGATGAAGTTGTCAATTCTATGAAAGGTCTAGGCCAAAAGGTTAATGAATTTGATGTGGTCACAAAGGTTGTTAGAACCTTACCATCCAAATTTGAATCTAAGGTTTCAGCCCTAGAAGAAAATAAACACTTTGATAAACTTACCTTAGATAGCCTGCAAGGAATACTTACTGCCTATGAAATGAGAACTAGCAAAAATAATTCAATAGGAAAAGAAACTGCCTTTAACACTAAAAAGAAAGAAAAAGTCGAAGTCAGTGAATCAAAATTGTCTGATTCTAAAGAATCCCATTTTGCTAGAAGAATTAAAAAGGGGTCAGGAAAATATAAGGGAAAACTTCCCTTTAAATGTTTTAAGTGTGGCAAAATAGGTCACTTTGCTGCAAAGTGTCCCTATGATGATCAAATATGTGACAACGAGACAACTGAAATACAGCCTCAGAAGAAGGCCTTCAAACCTAAACAAAACTTCTATTTCAAAAAGAAGAAAATTATATTTAGTAAAGATGAATCTGATATTGAGTCTAAAGATTCATTAGGTGAAGAAGATGAAACCTTGTTCATGGCTGAAATTACTCAACAAAATGACTCAAACACCATTGACATTGAAGAAGGTGAAGTAGATCCTGAAAGTGAGCTGAAATGTGCTTTACAAGAGGTTAGAAAACTCAAAAAATAGGTTCTTGCTCAAGAACATAAACTAGATCAAGAAATGGTCTCTCTGAAAACTCAACTTGAAGAAGCTAAAAGAGTTGAAGTCTATCTTTGAGAGACTATAAGCTGCAAAGATCAAGAAATTCAAAAACTAGAACAAGAAGTAGTCCTTCTTAGGAAGGAAATTGAAAAATATGAAAGCACTCTAAAACTGAATGAGATGCTCAGCAAGCAAAATATGTATACTGATAAAACTAGTGTTGGTTTTGAAAAGGGAGAATGCTCAACTGACAATGCAAAACAAAACCCCTCTTCTGAAGTCAAAGGTTCAGGTTCAAATCACTCAGAATTTGGTAAGGATCATGTTAATTTTTTAAGAGGTAATAGACCTTCATACAGAGTCAATCCTTTTTTCTATGGTTATTGTTTTCTCTGCAACAAATGCAGTCATCAGGTGAGCACTTTTAGGCTTATGAATTCTAGAATTCCCACATTTGGTCTTAAGCAACACCATGGTTTTTTTAGACAAATCAGATGTTTTAAATGCAATACTTTGGGACATTCTGTCAAACAATGCAGAGCTGATATGCAATTGAAACAACAAAAAATTAAAAAGGTTTGGAAACCTAAGACTGTTAACAACATTGAATAAACTATGATGGTTCAAACTACTTTTCATTCCAGGAAAAAGGACTTATGGGTCCTAGACAGTGGATGTTCTAATCATATAACTGGCGACAAGGATAAGTTTATAAATCTTGAAGATTATGTAGGTGGATATGTTAAGTTTGGTGATAACTCTGGTATTCAAATTAAAGGTAGAGGTTCACTCCTGAATGAAGACACTCCTATCTATAATGTGTACTATGTGGAAGGTCTCAAGCACAATCTTCTAAGTATTAGTCAAATCTGTGATAGTGGTTATCATGTTCTTTTCACTTCATAGGGATGTGAGATTAAGAACAAGCTTGGAAAGGCTATTGCAACTTGAAGGAGGAGAAAAGGAAATGTGTACAATATTCTTGACTCATCATGTAATGACAATAATCAAGTATGTGTCTAATGGGCTAAATTGAAAAGAGCTAGTTATGGCATAAAAGATTAGGACACATAAACTTTGAAAATCTAGTTAGAATTAGTAAAAATCAGAATGTTAGAGGTTTACCAGTTCTTAACAAGCCAAAAAATTATGTGTGCAAAGAATGTCTAAGTGGTAAACAAACTAAAATCAGTTTCAAAACAAAAGAACACTCTTCATCAAAACCTCTACAGCTAGTGCATACTGATTTATGTGGACCAACTAGAACAAGGTCTATTAATGGTGAAAAATACTTTATGCTTTTTGTGGATGATTATACTAGAATGGTTTGGGTCACATTTCTTAAGCACAAATCAGAAGCCTTTGAAAGGTTCAAAATCTTTCGTAAAATGGTTGAAAAGGAATTTGATCTGAAACTCAAATGCCTTCGATCAGACAAAGGAGGTGAGTTCACCTCTCAAGAGTTTATTGATTACTGTGAACAACACGGTATTAAAAGGTAGTATGCTGCAACTAAAACACCTCAACAAAATGGGGTAGTTGAACGTAAAAATAGAAATGTAAAAGAAATGGCTAGAACCATGCTAAATGAAGCTAAGTTGCCTGATATGTACTGGAAAGAAGCTGTTCATACAGCTGTATACATTTTGAATAGAGTGCAACTTAGGGTGAAATCTAAACACACTCCTTATGAACTTTGGTATGGAAAAACTACTTCTGTCAAATACTTTAAAAATTTTGGAAGTAAGTGTTTTATCAAGAAAGATGATGATAACCTTGGGAGCTTTCAATCAAACAGTGATGAGAGTATCTTTTTGGGATACTCAACTCACATCAAAGCTTATAAATGCCTTAAAAAAAGGCTTAATAAGATTGTTGAAGTTGCTAATGTAAAATTTGATGAAAGACCACATTTATATGCTGAATCTTTGCAGGATAATGAGGAAGAAGAACTTAAACTTGAAATAATTTCAGAAGGAGTTGAAATAGCAAAGTCTATTGCTAAATCAGCAAGCCCTAAAAATGAAAAAGCAAGTCCTGAAAAGGTTGCATCAAATGCTCCTTCGAAAACTCTAGTTATATATCACCCCAAAGATCAGATTATTGGGGATAAAAATGTAGGAGTTCAAACTAGAAGAAAGGCTATAGAATCTGATGAAAAGGCACAAATTGCTTTCTGTCTAGTTACTCAGTTTGAGCCTAAAAATTTTAATGAAGCACTCACAGAATCATGTTGGCTTAATGCTATGCAGGAAAAAATTGATCAAATTGAGAAAAATCAGACTTGGGAGTTAGTCCCAAGACCAGATGATAGGAATTTCATTGGAGGCAAATGGATTTACAGAAATAAGCTTGATAAAAATGGTAATGTTATTCACAACAAAGCAAGATTTGTCTGGAAAGGCTATGCTCAACAAGAAGGTATTGATTTTAGTGAAACCTTTGCACCTGTTGCTAGATTAGAATCCATCAGAATATTCTTGGCTTATTCTATTTATAAAAACTTTATTGTTTATCAAATGGATGTCAAAACAACTTTTTTGAATTATGGCTATTTAGATGAAGAGGTCTATGTTTAACAACCTAAAGGATTTATATGCAAAGACAATCCTAATCATGTTTACAGGTTGAAAAAGGCTCTCTATGGCTTAAAACAAGCACCTAGAGCTTGGTACTCTAGGCTGGACAGTCATTTAATTTCTAATGGATTTGTTAGAGGAGGTGTAGATAGTAATCTTTATGTTAAAACTAAAGGTTTTGATATTTTAGTTGTTGAAATTTACGTTGATGATACTATCTTTGGCTGCAATAATGTCACTTTGAGTAAAAAGTTCTCTCAGATAATGGAATCTGAGTTTGAAATGTCAATGTTAGGAGAATTAAATTTATTTTTGGGTCTTCAAATCTCTCAATGTGAGAATGGAATATTTCTTTCTCAAACCAAGTATGCTAAAGAGATGCTTAAGAAATATCAGATGGATGAATGCCATCCAGTTAGCACTCCAATGATTACTGGATGCAAACTTACTAAGGTTGATGATTATCCTGATACAAATCAAACATAATATAGATCAATGATCGGCAGTCTCTTATATTCAACTGCCTCTAGACCTAACATTATGCAGGTAGTTTGCACTGTTGCACATTTTTAGGCATCACCTAAAGAATCTCATGTCATTGCTATTAAACGGATCTTTAGATACATTCAGGGCACTCTTGATTATGGTCTTTGGAATCCTAGGAGCAATGATTTCTCTTTGATTGCTTATACTGATGTTGACTGGGCTGGTTGTTTGGATGATAGGAAAAGCACCAGTGGTGCTGCATTCTTTCTTGGTGATCATTTAGTGGCATTGCACAACAAGAAACAAGTATATATTTCTCTTTCTACTACTGAAGCAAAATACATTGCTGCCACTTCATGTTGTACTAAAGTTCTTTGGATGAGTCAAACTCTATCTGATATGGGTATTGAAGTTCCTAAACCTGTTTCTATTCTTTGTGATAACACTAGTGTAATAAATATATCAAAAAATTTAGTTATGCACTCTCACACTAAACATATTGCTATCAAGTTTCACTTTCTTCGAGAAAAGATTTTGGCTAATGAAGTCTGCTTACAGTTTGTTGGATCTCAAGATCATGTGGCTGATATTTTTACCAAGCCCTTAGCAAAAGAGTTATTTGAAAGGCTGAGACTTCGATTAGGAGTTATCTCTTAATCGTTACTTCACTAAATCTCCAAGCTACTACTTAGGGGGAGCATGTTATATGTTTTGATTCACTTAAAGCTCTCCTACAATCTTGGTTGCTACACTAGTACTCTTTTTTTTGTAGCTGTTTCTCATGATCTTTTTGGTTGGCTTCTCAGTTGTGTTATGGCAATGCACATTTTCTTCTATTCTTTGCCTTGAGGAAAAAAGGGGGAGAGTCATTTGTGTTTTTCCATCAAGGACAAAGGGGGAGTTTGTTGGATCTCAGTTGTGTTTATGGTTTATCCTTCACATAGAAATCTCTTTCAGTTGGTTCTCTTTGGTTATCAGTCTCTATTTGGATCCTTATGATTTATTATGCTTCTTTGATGTCTCTTGGCTATCATAGAAAGATATCTATTATGATTCAAATTCATGGTGATGAGATTTCTGGTTCATGTTATGAATGTTATTTCTTTTTCTGACAGAATTTGACAGTTGGTTTCCTTGTCAGGTTGGTTCTTTTTGCATATCACAGGTATTGTTTGTTTATCATTTGGGCTTACACATATCGGCATGAGTATGGAAGGGTCTCCCCAATCCATTTTGAAATGTCTATGTTGCCTATCAGCAAGACATTTCTAATGTCATGTCGATTGAATTTATCATATAGGCTATTGTCGGCAAGACTTCTCTTTTGTTTTGGTGACAAAAAAGGATCATATCGACATAAGTTTTTCCATCGGTATGTGGTCACAGTGAAATTACCTTGTCTCACCAATCAGAGGTTGAATGGGAACATTTGAGCAGGTGTTTAAGGCTTTGGAAAAGGGTCATAGAAAAAAGGAGTATGTCTCAGCGACTAATACAGTTGGAAGTCTATCGGCAAGTGCTGGGCAGTTTCGGTATAAAGTCTCACCAAAGATTTGTGTCTCACCAACTTGTGCAAAGGGTTACTTCAACATGAGGTTATAACAAATATGCAATGTCACACTGACCTGTGGTGGATGGATGTGTATTGGCAAGAGTTTCACTTCGGTGGAATGTCATAGTGAACTCTTTAGTCTTGCTGACTAAGTATTATGAAGTGCATTCGGCAAGAGATTGGCATTGTCTTAGAGACTCAGTGAATAAAGTTTCTTTTCGTTATAATAAAGTATTCTCTGAGAGGTCTCCCTGAAGATTGTAGGTTATAGTGACTCATAAGAATTGAAAAGTATTTTTAGTGAGACTCTTTCATCGATGTGAGGTCATGGCGAGGATGGTGTGTGTTGTCAACAAAGTCAAATGAATGACTTTCAGTATAACAAAGTTGATCTATATGATGTCTCTCCGATATCAAAAGCTATAGTGATAGTGAATGATGGTTTCATTTTGGAGAGAGAACCTTTTTGTCTCATCAACCAGAAGGATGTTATGAGCTCTCGGCATGACATTATGTATTCGTTATGACTTCTCCTGACTTTGATGGATCTAGGTGAAAGTGACAAACATAGGGTTGTATGGTGATGTTAAAGTTGCCTTCAACATAATGTGTCATCGATGGAAATACAAAAAAGGAATAGGGAAAAATTTTGAGTTTATTCTTTTAGCTAGGTATTGAACCCTAGCCTCGCTACCATCTTGAGTGTTTATGTTTCTGTTGTTGCTGACTGTAATGGTTTTTATAATGGTTTTTTGGAAGGTTTATTTGGTGCATTTCTAGATGGAAGCTCGACAGTGGTTGATGGAGCTGTGGGAGTTACAGATTTGTCTGGTATTTTTATTTATGCATTTCATGCTGCACATACTAATTTATAATCACCATTTTTCTTTAACTACTCTCTACATCTCTGTTACTAGTATGACAAATGATGGCCTGACTAAGTATTGTCAACCATTCATTAGAGGTTATGATTTTCTATGGTGGACAGTTGTGCTTTTTATGTAGTAAAATGAACTCATACATTATAGATTTGTTGAGAACATCTTTTTTCTAGGTTGGTTGTTCCACCGTTACTCCTGAAGATAGTTACCTATCTAGAAGATGTATAAATAGAAGTAGAAAACTCTTTTCTACTATTGTTGTTGTAATTTTGAGATTATCATTCTTTGGCTGTATGAAAATATATGGAAAAACACTACAATAAAATATGAATAACAAGATGCAGATATTGTAAATTTCTTCTCTATGAAGTATTTTAGGGATTCAATTGTTGAATATTTAAGGTATTTTGTAGATGAGAAAACAGAGAAATATGTGCTTAACTAAAAACAGAGAAATCCTTTGAGTTATTATTATTATTCAAAACATAATTTGGGAGGTTGGTACTCCTTGAGATAGATATCTCTAAATGAGGGGTTGGTGCTCCTTGAGTGGGTGCTCAAAAATTAACCTATAAGGCATTATGAATAGTTGATTAGAAGATTAAACCTGTAAGGCATTTAGGGAGTGGTTTTTATACCCTAGGAGGGTTTTCCACTCGAAAATTTTTGTCACTTTGTTCTTCTGTGTTCTCATTACTTTACTGTGTTGTTGTTTTAGTACACTGTTGGGATTATTATTTTTCTCAATTTTGTTTATGAATGATTACATTCAACTCATGAATGCATTAATCAAAATAACATTGAGATCAATGGCTTTCTTGGGATAGGTGGCATTAAAACTGGAGGTGTCCATAGATATTCCTTGATTTTGTTGAATGCCTCTTCACATTTTGTATCCCATTTATACGCTACCCCCTTGTGGAGAAGGTGAGAATATGGATTTTTCTTGTCTCCCAGTTGTGCTATGAATCATCGGATGGATTGAAGTCTGCCTTGGAGACCTCTCAGTTGTTTCAATGTATTTAGTGCTTCCATCTAGAGGATTTCCTTCACTTTGGCCGGATCTACATTGATACCCCTCATGGAGACTATGTATCCTAACAATTTAGCTAATTGTACACTGAAGAAGCACTTCTTGGGATTTATCCTGACTTTGTATTCCTCCAGTTTGTCAAAGATAGTGCTTAGGGTTGCTATATGATCTTGTCTTTTCCTTGACTTAGCTAGAATGTCATCGACATAGTCTTTAGCTGTTTTATGGATCATGTCATGGAATATCAATGTATGGCCCTTTGATAGGTTGCTCCTGGGTTCTTTAGGCCAAATGGCATCATGTTCCAGTAGTAGGTCCCCCATGGACAAGTGAAAGTTGTCTTATGTTGATCTTATTTTGCTATCATAATCTGGGTGTATCCTGAAAATCTATCCATTAGTGATAGCATCTCATGCCTTACTATCATGTCTACTATCATGTCAATGTTGGGAAGCGGGAAATCATCCTTTGGATATGCTTTGTTCAAATCTCTGAAGTTCGTACAGATTTTGATGGCTTCGTCAAGTTTTGATATAGGTACCAAGTTTGATGCCCATTCTGGATAATCAATTGGTTGTATGAATACTACATCTAGCAACTTTTTGAGCTCTATTTTGACTAACAAAGTGATTTGAGGATGCATTTTCTGGAGATTTTGTTTGACTGATTTTGCTTCTAGATACATCACTAAGTGATGAACCACAGTCTCTAGATCAAGCCCTATCATGTCAGCATAACTCCATGCGAAGTTTATTTTCCTTTCCCCTACGAATGCTGCTAGGAGTTCTTGCTCTTTTGATAATAGTGATTCTACATAGAATGTGATATGCGGGGTCTCCTCTATTCCTAGGTTGATAAGATTGCATTTTTTGGCCAAGACTACTGACTTTTCTTGATGAATAGCTCTTAAGGGAAGACTGAATCCTTCATCCTCGGGGGCCTCAGAGAGGTTTTCACTGTTGGATACGTCCTTTCTTTTTACTATTTTCTTGTTAGAGAGTGCCATGGTGTGGTTTTCACTCAAGGACTTGGATATGATTCTTAGTTTCTCACTTTTATGACTGAAGGATTCAATTGTTTCCCCATAATAGGCGTGTGTGTCTACCTCCATTATAAACCTTGCCTTGTGATCTCCATCTGGAATGTTATCCCTCAATCCCATGAATTCTAAGAGTGCCTCATCATTTTTGAATGTATCGAGAACTGGTGGTCATCATTGGTCATAGTCGATCAGTTGGGGGTAGACTAAATGAATCTCATGATTTTGACTATCTGGTTGAAAGGATATGGTACTAATCATACACAGGGTGGTATCTTCGAATAATCTAGGTAGATTGGTCAAGGTATCTTCATCATCGCTACTAATATAGGGCTCAGTTATAAAGTTATGTGTGTCTCTACCTGTGACTAGTGGTGAGTGTAATTGTACTAGTACTGGCTAAGGAGAAACATTAGCCGTTCTAACCAGAGGACTTCGGCCATGTATGGTTATTGTCATAGTGGCACATCCAAGACCAAGATTTGTTATGGGTCGCGTCTTTGGCATGATAGGTATTATGAGCTCATTGTCATTCTATCCTAGTCTCTGATTTCTATCATAGCCCATTGCAAGCATCATTTCTAGTCCCTTACTTGTCTCATCCATTGGTAAACTAGTTGCTGGTCTTTCATCTTGATACTATAAATACCTAAAAATGACCTAGGCCTACAAGCTTCATTTTTACAACTTTCTTCCTATCATAATTATGACATTTAATTATGTCCTTGGTCCACATTTGACTATTAGTTAAATAATTTATAATTGTTTAATTAATTCATGTCTTTGTATTCTTCATGATTATTAAATAAATAAATTTTATTTATTTATTAAATATGTCATTAATTGTCTAAGTCTTCCCTTAATTAAATAATTTTTTTTAAATTATTTAATTCCCCTTTGTCATATATTTCTTCCGATTATTAAATAAATAAGTTTTATTTATTTATTTAATATGTCACTAACTGTCTTAATTAAATGAATAGATTAATTTATTTAATTAATTAATCTTATCTTCTAAATTAAATAATTAAATTTAATTATTTAATTGCCAATTTAATATTCCTCTCATTTTAAATAAATGAAATTATTTAAAATGTCATCACAATCTTAACTATCAGTCCATTTTGGTAAATAATCTAAAAAAGATTATTTATTGTCTCATAAAATCCATAATTTGAATTAATTTAATTCAAATTGGTAACTAATCTTCCAAAAATCAAGTAATCGGACAGATTCTTGATTTTCCAAATCTGATCTTCAGTTCAAATCTTATCCTCTTGATTTTTTTGAATCTCACAAATCAGACAATCTTTATCTTCTTGATTTTCAAAAATCTTTATTTTCTAATTAATTTATCTCATTTATTCTCCACCGTTGATCCATTTATCTGAGGTTTTATCTTGACCATTCGATTAATGAATTTTTCCTAACCCTAATTAGGGATTCTAAGGTTTAATCTGGACCTCTCATTCTAGGTCTTTCTTGGAATTTAATCTCATCCGTCCACTGAAAATTGCATTTTCTATAAAAGACAATTTTGCTCATAATTTCGGGATCCAGTCATTTTTTAATATAGGCATTATAGTCATTTTAGCATTGGTAGTCATTATTTTCATTCACCATATTGTCATAGACATAGGCATAATTTTATCAAATCCTTCAACATTTGCATAGGGCTTTGGCATTATTATAGGTTGCTCAATTTGAAAGCTGAGGGCCTCATTGACTTGCTGCAAACTAGAAGGTGCTATGAAGGTGAAGCATGGAAGGAAAGGAAGGTATAATCATTCTTTGTTTTGATTTTCCATTGTTCTTAATAGCCTCTTTGGATTTTTTATGTTTATTATTTAATAAGCTAACCCATCTAATTTTCCATTGAATTCATTGGTGAGCCCAATGTGAACATGACTCTGTTATTTGCTATTATTTCTGTACGGTTTTGTGTTTTTTGCTATTTTTGAAGGTACAGGTATGGAGCGACACAACCAGTTTAAAAAAAATCATGACACATATGATGCATCGTGATGCATTCACAAACAGGAAATCCTTAATCGCTCTATCAAGCCACAATAGTAGTCCAAAAAGCCGCATTTGATGAAACAAGCGACGCATTTGCTCTGTCATGACGCATTCGCCTGGTAAAGTTTTCTTCTCATTTGCATTCATATTTTTTTAAGGTTTTTATGTTCTTTCTATTTTCTTTTAGCATCCTGGTTTATTTTTTGCATTCTGCCCAGTAGGGGCTGTCGTGTTACTAATCGTGTTTCGCAGCATGTGGTGGTTATGTTTCATGGATCCAAGACTGGTGGATAAAACTACTAACTTATCATTTTGTAGCTATGCTTGTCAAAGATTCATTTTTCAAACATGTTTGCAATTTCTAGTGTAGAAAACACTTCATTTTGGTGCTTTTAAAATGGATGCGTGTTTGTTTCTGTTTGATTGTGTTTGCAAAATGGTAGGTGAGTATGCTCTCACTTGGTGAAAACCTTGTGATCAGAAAACTAGACCAATTTTTATTTGTTATTACCCTAACTTGGTATATCAGAGTATCCTCTCCCCTCGCGCTTTCAGGCAATCTTGGGTGTAAGAGAAATGGTTACCAACTCTATAAATTGGGCTTGCTTGGGGATTTCATCACCCCAACATGACTCAAACCGGAAATGGAGCTAAAGCCAAGCTACCCCTAACTGGTATATAAATGTAAACCTTAAGGGAAAACCTAAAGTTGCTTGTACAGATGTGTCATACAGACGGAGTTGTACTCCCTTAAACCCTATTGAGCTTAACCTCTTTAGGCTAGAGTGCCACCTTAATGGTGATTAATCTCTTGCCCCATGTATGGCCACTCAAACGGAGGTCCCTAACTAAAAAATTTTGTGTAGTAAGCCAAAATCCTTCTTTTTGCTAGCGCAGCACCGGTCGGTGTGAAGGCATCCACACTTTCGCAGTTTTTAGTAGAGGTGATCAGCTCGCCATGGGAGTTTCATGGGGGTTGGGAGCCTGGATGGCCTGAGAAGAGAGTGCACTGTAAGGTGGAGCCCGTGCAGCCAAGCTTCTGAATTCACATGCTACAGATATGCAGTTGGGAAAACCCTCATGGAATCTAGCGAATACTGTCATGGCCTAACCTAGGATTGTGCTTATGTGATGTGTTTGGTTACTTTTAAAAACACTGTGCTTATCAAGTGCTTTATGGAATTATCACATTTATAGCTCCAAACAAAACACTCAATATCAAACAAATCAAATTTGCCATCAAAATGACAAAACAAAAACTTTTTTTAAACTATGTCGCATTTGTCAAACTGTATTCAACTTTCTGAATCACAATCGCTCTGTTAAAATGCATTTGATCTTTCAAATACTGCATATGCATGCGTCATGATGCAACTAACTGCCATCGAGTCACATATGATAAACCGAGTTGCTATTGTCTGATTCTAAGTCACAATTGTTCAAACTGTGCCACATTCACAAAACTGAGATGCAACTGACTGTCATTGAGTCGCATCTAATAAACCGAGTCGCATCTGTTGAACTTGAGCCACATTCGCAAAACCCTGATGCAACTGACACCTCGAACGACGCAGTGGCCTATCACTATTCAAAACTTCATACAAAGTCTTGACCACTAGTTTGCATTCATTACCATAGGTTGCATCCTTCATTATTTTAGTTGCATACATTCGACACTAGGTTGTCCCTAGGTTCACATTTTTGCATCTTTAGGATTAGGTAAACCTTAGCACAATTTGCAACATCATTGTTTTCAAAACTAGGCTCTTTTAGACTAAGTTATCAACCCCCCTTTTTAGTCATTGTCCTCTTTTGTGAAATTTTCCAACTCAAAAGTCTAGTTAGGAAAATTCACTAGTCATTTTGACCTTGTCACCTTGTCATTTTCAACAAAGTCCTCTAGTAACCAAAATCAAAAACAAAGTTTGAGCTTAGACGTGCTTAGGTACCCTTATCTTAAAATTGCATTTTAAATCTTCACATTGCATATCCTATTCACAAAAATCCAAATCATTAGTCATCTTAGTTGTCATTTAGAATTTAGACCTTGCATAGCGACATCACTACATTTAGTTGTCATTCCTTTTTATTTGAGCAATCTCATTTATGGTGGAAACCAGACTTCAAAAACAACAAAGACAAATGGAAAACTTTCGACAAGACCCTACTTCCACTATCGATAATCCTACAAATGACTCAAACTGGACCTTTTATGATCCATTTTCCAATTCAAACAATCAACCTCTAGTGACAACACAATCCTCATCAAACAATGCATTTAAACAATTCTTGCAAAAAGATGAAAATGGTCATATACTTGAGGAAAACTTAGAGGCAATAGCACAAGACCCAAAAGCCTCTCAATTCGTTGAAACAATGCTCCTTTACAACAGAGACAGATACCTAGCCATACTATTGAGTCAAGGAGCTAAGTTACCACAAGGGTTTGACATTAGCATGATAAATTTGAAACCTCCCGACCCTAATAACAACAACACACATAACATGTCATACAGTGGTCAACCTTCAAACACTACAAGCAATACTCCCGTTGACATCACAATGACAGTGCATGCTACCTCCAACATCCCAAACACCTCCAACACCATAAATACCATGACAACAAATGCCACGACAGTAAATGCCATGGGAGCATCATCAAGTCACAACAATCCCCCCTTGATAGCTCCATCTACTACCATGAGTACACCTTTGACATATCTGCTCAGTGGTATTGCACAAAATCCTTTGGGAGGGGGAAAGAGATGCATTTTTATCCAAAGAAAACAACCAAATGTTAACACAACAACACAGTCACATTTCATTGCCTCCTAAGGTACAAATACAAACATTCCCCTTGTGCAAACCCAACAATTCGCACATGGTGGCCAAGTAACACAACCCATGGCACCATTAACGCATCATAAACTTCATGGTCATCACGTTCCCCAAATAATGACACACATGGTTGGGGGACACATCCCAACTACTCATCTAACATTCATGCTCACCAACAGGCACCCAATCATAACTTTCAATATCAACAACATGACAATCCACAAACATCCTACATATCACAACAATCCATACCGCCACAACACACCAATATTCATGCACAAAAAATGGGACCCTATGGTGTACCAAGCAATACAACATACAAAAACACCAATGATCCTGTTATGGATGCCCTCCAAACAAGACTAATGGGTTTAGAAAAAACTATCCAAAATATATACATTTCGGGCAACAAATCAGAAATATCATATGATCTAAATGTATACCCATTCGACACAAGCCTATACATGCCTCCATTTTCACCAAGATATGTGTCACCCAACTTCACAAAATATAGAGGCAAGACAAACCCCATTGAGAATGTTCACGAATTTGCAACCAATTGTATGGACAACGACTATGAACAGACATACTTGATGAGAATTTTGTCTAAAATTCTGGCGGGTCAAGCCCTTCAATGGTTTTCCACACAAAAGGATATCCAGACATGGGATGAGCTTAAATGAAAATTCAGCAAAAACAACGCATACAACATCGACATTGACACCTCCATTACTAGCTTGTGCAATCTCACGCAAGAGGATGCTGGAGAGAAATTTATCCCATTTTTTCAAAAATGGAGAAGCCTTGCTAGTCAATGTCACATTGACATCCCCGAAAGGGAGAAAGTCGACATGTTTGTCCCAACACTTCTGGGGCCCCTAAGATATGCATTTCAAATACATTACTGCACAAACTTCACAGATTTAGTCAAAAAATGGGGTCCAGATTGAGAAAGCCCTTACCGCAAAGGGAGAATTATGATATAGTTCCAAAAACACAAATGTCAATCCAACCACCAACAAGAATAAATACTAGGTAAAAAATAAACACGTTACAAATGACTGTGTTGTTGATGCCAAGACTGCAAAAAATGTGCATCTAGTACTAGCCCTAAAAGGGGTTCAACAACAACACCAACCAACAACGACATCGACACCCCCTCCTAATGTCCCTTTCAACAATTAGAACAATCAAAATAATCAAGGACAATACCATTAGATGAGACAATTTCCTAAAGGTCGCACATACATTGCTTTGGGTGAACCCATTGAAGAAGTCCTTAAGAAATGTCTCCAGAATGGGGTCATTACACTCCAAGAACCAAAATCATATGACCCAGGACAATTCAAACTAACATGGTGGAATGACATTGCATTTTGTGAATACCATCGAGGAAAAGGACATACAACCTCTAACTGTTGACAATTGAAAAACCTAATACAAGATCTTATCGAAAGTCATGTCATTGAAGTAGGTGGATCTCAATTTGCCTCCAATTTAGATCATACTATCCATAAGAATCCACTATAGGACCATGGTTCTCATAATGCTTCCATGTCAGGACCACAGATGCACAATAATCAAGCTAACTTCGCCTAAGTCAAGTATGACTATTCTGGTGGACCTATTATAAACAATGTCCAAACTAATAATGAATACATCAACACCATTACGATCAAGAGAGCACCCCAATGTAACGCTACTACTTGCAGTGGCAAGGTCACTATAGCTGGTCCACCTCCCGCTAGACAAGCCAAAATCACCATACCATGCCCATCTGCTAAATAGTCACAACCTATCCCATCTGCTAAAAAGCCAGAACCTATCCCGACCACAAAACAATGGAAACCCAAAAGTCAATTCAACCTCATCAACCAGCTAGGAAAGACTCCCACACAAATATCTATACTTGAGCTACTTCGTATATCCCCTGTGCACAAAGATATTCTAGATAAAACCCTGCTCGAGTCGTTGGTCCCCAAGGACATCGATGTCAATCAATTTGAAACCATGGTGGGATATCTCACTATGCCTCACCACGTCACCTTCTCAGACCAAGATTACTCATCACCTAAAACCAACCATAATGATGCATTGCACATAGAAACTTTTGTCCACAAGCACAAAGTTAGATAGATTTTAGTAGATGGTGGGGCAGGATTGAATATATGCTCCCTCAAACTGGTTAAGGCTCTAGGGTTCTCTAATGCGTGTGTAGACCCAACGAAGAGTATAGTGATCAAAGCATATGATGACAAGGAATGCTCTTCACGAGGCATTATCTCTCTCCCTATCAGAGTGGGACTGGTCATTGTGGACACAACCTGCTAGGTCCTAGATTTGGAACTACCATATAACATCTTATTAGGCCATCCATGGATTCATGCCTTAAAAGTCGTTCCATCCACATATCACCAGTGTCTAAAGTTTCCATTTGACAACACAGAAATAACCATATATGGAGACCCCAAACCTTTCCAATATTGTACAAACTTAAGGGGTATCTCTGAAAACTGAGTACCTATTAACCAAGAAACACCTGGCTCCTCGTCATCCAAATACGTCGACCCATCCACACTCACGCCATCTTCCACATCCACTCCATCCACGTCTTCCGCCATAACACCACCTTCCACTAGCCCTAAGACTAAATCCACTATCAAAATCTAGGACCTTGGCTGCAGAGATTTAAAACTGCACATAGCATACAACATAACAACAATGCCCAGGTCTCCAAAGATCTATGATCGGCCATGTTTCAGAATGGAACCTCAGGAGACTTTCAAAGTTCCACCGAAAATAGTTTGTATCAAGTGGGGAGACATGAGTAAGGAAGACCTTACTGACATTACAGAATGGATCTATAAGGATACTGTCACACTACCCCCATTACCAGTTTGAAAATATGGCAAAAGTTATGACATCATGAAGGCTAAAGGCTACGATGGCACTAGTGGCCTAGGAAGAAATAAAACTAGCTGA
The DNA here is from genome assembly GCA_007258455.2 of Sequoia sempervirens. Taxonomy (NCBI): domain Eukaryota; kingdom Viridiplantae; phylum Streptophyta; class Pinopsida; order Cupressales; family Cupressaceae; genus Sequoia; species Sequoia sempervirens. The sequence continues at coordinate 198,687,706 of VDFB02353493.1, read as the reverse complement.
AGGGAACCCATAAAAACTTTTCAAATTCTGAAGTATCTTGGATTAGGGTTTGGATCACCTGACAATGATGATCAACGTACCTCTGGACTTTCAGGTGAGCGAGTACATGCTTCAGATAGTGTCGAGACTACTGGGGAAGCCCTCACCGATACTGACTCCCAAGAGTGGGAATTTGGCTCAAAATGATCCCTAAGTGACTGTTGTCTTGATGATTTGTTTGTCGAACCAAGGGAACTAACCTCTAAAAAATAGTTTTGGAAAAAATTCAAAATTGAATAGGCACCAAATAGTCAAAGTCCCATTGCCACTTCCCATGACATACAACACCCTTAGTCCAATCCATCTAAAGAATTAGACGACATTGACAATCAGGGCTCTAAAACCTTCACCCCTTATTTTGACAACGAATATGACACTAGTGAAGGAGAATATTGGATAGAGTCTGATGTTGAGTTGGATGATGATAATCTCATCTACAACATCACTGAATACATCTGCATGTTGTCTACATCCTCACCCCAATTTACCAACATCGACAATGGCATTTCCTTAGTTTACCCTGAGCTAGTCGATTGGGACCAACAAGGATCGCCAGTGCTAGATACATTTCAGAATGATGAGGCAATTGTTGAATTTATGGGATTACAAGAAGGCATACCTAGTGGGGACCACAAATCAGGCTTCTCCATTGATTTAGACTGCACGACATACTTCGGCGAGACTGATCTGCCCTCTAGTCGCAAAAGTAAAAATAAGAATAAAACAAAAAGTGAAACGTCTCTAGGTGAAAACTGAAAGGCACCTCTTGATGACAAAATAGTAAAAATAAAGGACGTATCTGTAGGTGAAAACCTCTCTGAGGCACCCAAAGATGGAGGACTGGACTTTCTCCCCATGCAACAGGAGAAATCGGCTATGCTTATTGAAGACACAATAAACGATAACATATCAACTACAAATGTTCCCAGGATGGTCCTTTTTGCTACATCATTAACTAAAGATGAGAGACTAGAATTTCATAAATTCTTTGCAGAACAAAAAATCAACTTCGCATGGTCCTATGCTGACATGCTAGGATTAGACCTAGAACTAGTTTTGCACCATCTCCCACTATTACCTAATGTTAAACCGGTCAAGCAGAAGTTGTGCAAAATGCACCCTCAAGTTGCTCTATTGGTCAAGGCCGAGTTAAAGAAATTACTAGATGTCGGATTCATATGGTCTATAGATTACGCTGAATGAATTTCTAATCTAGTGCCGGTGACAAAGCCAAATGGGCTGATCCGCGTATGTACAGACTTTCGAGACCTAAATAAAACATGTCCAAAGGATGACTTTCCTTTGCCAAACACTGACATCATAGTTGATCTTACCACATGATATGAGATATTATCCCTCATGGACGGTTTCTCCAGCTATAATCAAATTCACATTGCTCCTAAAGATCAGCACAAAACAACATTTACTTGCCCATGGGGTACATATTGTTGGAATGTCATGCCATTTGGTCTCAAAAATGCAGGTGCCACATACCAAAGGGCTATGACCACAATCTTCCATGACATGATGCACAAAATAATGGAAGATTATGTAGATGACTTATTGGCCAAATCAGCAACCAAGAAAGATCATCTAAAGGTACTTGACATAATTTTCAAGAGACTTGAAGAGTACAAAGTCTGGCTAAATCCTAAGAAGTGTGTTTTCGGGGTCACATCAGGAAAACTCTTGGGATACATAGTTTCCCGAAGAAGAATAGAGGTTGATCCAGCAAAGGTCAAAGCTATCATAGACATGCCTCCACCCAAATGAATTAGTGAGCTAAGAACTCTACAAGGTAGGTTACAATCTATTCGACGTTTCATAGCCCAATTGGCAGATAAGTGTCACCCATCCCAGTATCTGTTGCGCAAGGGTATTCCCTTTGTATGGATGGATAAATGTCAAGAAGCCTTTCAGCAAATCAAAGATTACCTACTGTCAACACCTGTTATCATGCCTCTGATTCATGGAAAGCCATTGATACTCTACATCTCGACTACTAGTTCAGCACTAGGGGCATTACTGGAACAAAATGATCATGAAGGAAAAGAACGAGCCATCTATTACATCAGCCGCACACTGATAGGATATGAGTTAAATTATACAAACATTGAATGTGCATACCTTGCTATTGTCTTTGCATCCTAGAAACTAAGACACTATATGCTTAGTCACCAGACACACCTAGTTGGAAAGATTGATCCATTGAAATATCTCTTAAGTCAGTTGGCATTAACAGGTCGCTTGGCAAAATGGGTCATGATACTAAGTGAGTATGACATACAATATGTCAAGTGTAAGGAAATAAAAGGATAGGTAATAGCAGATAAAGTAGCAGATGCACCGATTCAAGTCACTCATCCATTAGTAACTGATTTTTCTGATGAGTCCATTTTTCATGTGGAACTGGCGGTACCATGGAAGCTATATTTTGATGGGTCTCATACTGGTCATGGCTCAGGCATTGGAATCTTGTTTATCACACCACAGGGGGATTCAATTCCTAAGGCATTCTGGATCGCTTTCCCTTGTACAAATAACATTGCCGAATATGAAGCACTAGTCATAGGTCTCAAAATGGCAATTAAATGGAAAATTCAAACATTGTTCATATTCAGGGATTCCCAGCTTGTTATCAACCAAGTGAATGATGACTATGAAACAAAGGATGAGAAGTTGCTTCCCTACAAGAGGATGGTGGATAGTTTCTTGACATACTTCCAATTGATTTCTTTTGAACAAATCCCTAGGATACAGAATAAGGCAGCTGATGCAATGGCTACTATTGGTTCTCTCTTGGACATCCCTCAAAATGTGTCACAATTTGAGTTCTTAAAAGAAAAACTTTTAATACCGACATATGATATCCCAGAATCAGAAATGGTTTGCGAACTTGTTGGTCCCAACTCTCCCTGGTATTAGGACATTTATGACTACCTAAAATCTCAAAACCTTCCACTGAACCTGTCCAATAACCAAAGGAAGTCCATTAGAAAATCTACAAAGTATGCCATTGTCAGTGACACCTTGTACTGCCATAGTTTTGACGACACCCTCCTTATATGTCTTGACACCAACGAAGCGCGTACGACCTCATGTGAAGTGCATGATGGTATATGCGGATCTCATTCGAGTGGTCCTACTCTAGCTAAGAAAGTAACAAGACTTGGGTATTCTTGGCCAACAATTGAAAAGGATGCAATTGAATATGTAAGGACTTGTCCCAAATATCAAATCCACAATGACTTGATCCATACTCCAGCATAGGAACTTTGACCAATCACTTCTCCTTGGCCCTTCGCTCAATGGGGACTTGACCTTGTAGGCAAAATTCATCCAACCTCCTCCAATGGCCACAAATTCATTATCACCACCACTGAGTATTTTACGAAGTGGATTGAAGCCATCCCATTGACATATATTACCAGCAAACAAATATCGAAGTTCATCCTTAACTACATCATTTATCGGTATGGCCTTCCACAATCCATCATCACTGACAACAGACATCCATTTAAAAACTAAGACATTCGGGAGTTATGTGAGTGATTTCACATTCAACACCATTTTTCATCTCCCTATTACCCACAAGGAAATGGTCAAGCTGAGGCATCCAATAAAACCATTGTCAAAATGCTCAAAATGACTATCAATGATGCTTGCCGTGACTGGCACATACAAGTCAGCCCTGCTCTGTGGGCCTACCGAACTAGCATTTGTATGCCTTCAGGGGCCACTCCATTTGCCCTAGTCTTTGGCGCAGAGGCCATCTTTCCCATTGAGGTCAAAATGCATTCATTACGAGTCTCCCTGAAAGGTCTAACTAATGAAGAGGAGTATAGACAATCATGCTTGCACGAGCTAGAAATGCTGGAAGAATGAAGGAAAAATTCACTGAACCATCTCCAAGCATATCAGAACCGTCTTTATCACAACTACAATAAGAAGGTTATGGTCAGACAGTTTGACAATAGTGACCTAGTTCTCATGCAGAACCCCAAGAACCAAGCCGACAGAGAAAAGCTAGAAAAATTTGAACCAAACTGGTTGGGTTCCTACATTATCATATCTTCTTTTAGTTCTAGAGCATATTAGCTGGCCACACCAGATGGAGAACAACTGACAGAGCCCATTAACAATTTACATCTCTGAAGGTTCTACACATAGCATCAGAGGATCGAGTTGAAAAACCATAAAATACAAAAAAAAATTGAAATATGATAAAAAATTGTTGCCTTGATGAAAACCTGGCAAACAGGCATCTTGGTGACACCAAAAAAAAATTAAAAAATTAAAAAAATAAGAAATGTCAAGAAAATAGTAAAGAGAAAAATGATTCGTTCAAAAGTGAAAACCTGGCAAACAGGTGCCATGTGTAGTCAATCATTGCTCTGCCATCTACTGTCACTTTGTCTACCTTGGCTTAGGATGAAAGGTATTATTGCCATTATTATGTAAATCACCACCACATTCTATCCTACCTGTCATAGTGGATAAAATGATTGACATCAAGTCCTAATGACTATTCATCTAGTAAACCAACAGCATCCCGTCCATGTTCCTTAAAAATGGCTAAGTCTTGGACCTGACTGGGGGAAAAAAATTTATCATGAAACTACAGTGGATGTCATACATGATCTTGGAAATTGGTAAAAGTCCTAAAAAAAGACAAAAAACATCACAAAAAGTCCTGAAAAAAGGAGAAAACATTGCAAAAAGTCCTAAAAAAACCAAAAACATTGCAAAAAAAGTCTTGAAAAAAGACAAAAACATTGTAAAAAGTCCTAAAAAAAAGACAAAAATATCGCAAAAAGTCCTAAAAAAGACCAAAAACATTGTAAAAAGTCCTGAAAAAGACGAAAACATCATAAAATGTCCTGAAGAAAGACCTAAAAGTTATAAAATGTCTTGAAGAAAACCACATACAAAACATCAGACTACTCGAAGAACACAAACACATTGTCATCACTTGTCAAAGTCGGTCATATTAATCAGTCTTTTTCATTTGTCTGAACTACATTATCTCTACGCATTTGCTATGTAGGAAAGACTCATACTCGAGTCCCTGAGACAATAGCTTAGTCCTTTTTAGGTTTTTCAAAATAAAATCATGACACAATCTTTCGTCACCATGACAAAGTCATTGGTCGTGTCGAACTACGAGGTCTCTGAGTGTATGACGTAGGCAAGGCCATCTATCAATGAGCCCCCGAGGCCACACTAGGTCAGTCCATTAGAGTTCATGACACTACACTGACACACACGTCAGAATATTTTTGAGACAAAGCGAATCATTCCCAAATGGTTAAACTCCTAAAACAAAGTAAAACAATCATTTCTTCAGCATGACAATCTCATCAACAGGTCAATCATATCATCATGACAAAATCGACATATAGTCAACACAGGTCAAACTTAGCCAAATAGCAGTCAAACTTGGTTAAAAAAAGTCAACTTGTCAAACTATCAAATCTCAGTTAACCTTTAGATGGGTCCTTCTGAAAGATAACCTTTGTCATTCATGCCTTAAGATGTGTCCTTCCTAGGCATCATCATTGTCATTCAACATTTGGAGCAATCCTCTTGACATCTAAGGATCACTCTTCTCAACATCAATCTTCTTCAGTTGTGTCCTTTTGAAGAACCAACTGTGTCATGTATGCCTCAGGATGTGTCCTTCCTAGGCATCGTCATCACACCGTCACATGGCATTTGGAGATCAATTCTCTTGGCATTCATATTATTCAGGATGTGTCCTTCCTAAATTTGGAAAATTTGGACATTTGTTGTTTGACCAACATCAAAGCTTTAATACTCAGACATCTCATCATCATTAAACCTGACATCTTGACATCAAAACAATGGATATCCAGACACACTTGGCAAACACTTGACAATTGTCTTTTAGTTTTTATCATGATATTAGTTTTTCAGCAAGATCCCACTAAGTAGGATTTAGAGAAGCAACAATGTATCATGACGATTGACACGCATGACTACTAGTTTCTCAGCGAGGTCCTGACTTGGGGATTTGGAAAAACAACAACATATCATGGCAAGGGCTCTATTTTGTATTTTGACAATCATGCCGCTAGTTTCTCAAGGATGTCCGCAAACAGGATTTAGAGAAGCAACAACATTTCATGATTTGTCCTTGTCTTTCTCTGCTTGTGGTTGATTATGAAAAAAAGACTAGGGCAATCAAGCTCTTAGTATAAGACATGATCATCCTTGTATGTGACTGCTTGTCTTACATGATGGTACAACCTTGCTCACCTTGATCTATGTCACATCATGGTGTTTCTTAGCCATTACAATAGTTTTCCCAATGATGATTAAGAGCAATAAATACTAATGTCCTATGGTAAAGCTTTGAAGGATTTGGTCTAGGAATTAACATGCATTTTTATAGGTCTGGTCGTCTCCTCTTCTTCAGTTTGGTCATCTTCTCTCATCAGTCTCCTCGTCCTCTCTCATCTATATCACGATGATATCCTGTGACACCCAAAAACATAAGTGCATACATGATCATATAAACATTGCATTAGGTCCATATATACAACATCCATAGCATCAAATCATATACATAATCACAAACATTACATTAAAGTAATCATCAACATTGCATCTTTTACTAAAATACATTACGCACATCATTATCATCTCATATAAATACACATTGCATCATCATGGCATTAACATCACAAATAAGCATCATAGGACATACATAGCATCATAAATCAACATTATACATCATACATATCATAATACATTAAATCAAAGAACATCACATAACACATGTAGGCCGCATCAAAACTGCATCATCATATAGTATCATCTCAAAAATGTACAATGTCACAGGATAAAGTCATGGGATATCCCAAAAATGGAACTCGTAAGCTCAATAATATACATAGTGTCATAATAACAAAATGCGCCTAGGGTAGACTCTCATCATCCCCTCGTGGTGAAGAATGTGGTGGTTGAAGCTCTGTCACTAGCACTGAAATGATAGGTGGACCTGTAGTGACCTTTGTTTATGCTACCACTAGAACTGAGAAGGAAGGTGTCATCTCAACGGTAACAAATATTTGTGATGTCACTGCAGCCAGACTCCAAGAAGTAGAGGGATCAACCACTGGTGGTTGTACTTGTATTGACCTCTGCACTGAACCAGTTGACCCATGACTGTGACTCAAATGGTGACTCGAGGTGTGCCTATGTGAATGATGTGACTTGTGCCCTGAAGTGTGCCCTGTCGAGGTAGACCCTCCGACACTGGTATGACTCCTACTGCCACTGGCACTGCCTGATCTATGGCCACTGCCTGTCCTCGACTGTGACCAAGAAAAAGTAGGATCTTGTCATTCTGGCGGCACTGCCTACTCATACAAAGTCCTATACTACCCCAGTCTCATGCTCACCCTAGCCAACTCTTGGGTCATATCTCTTATGGGTCCTGTACATTATGCTGCAAAATGTGTGCACCACTAAGCTACGTCCTGCTAGTGGATCACCGCCTAATCCCGCTCTACCCGGGTTAACTCCAGAGCTGACTATAATGATCTGACCTATGCCATGCTGTCATCCAATCTCTATTGTAGATCCTCCACCCTCTGATCTATCGTGGCATCCTGGAAAATCCTGAACTGGAGGGTATCTCCTCCTCTCCCTCCACCATCTACCATTTGAGGAGTCTCTCGGCCTCATCCATAGCATCGTCCTCATCATCGTCATCATCACCCACCTCCTCCTACTGCCTCTCCACCTCCTCCACCACATCCTCCTCCTGCCTCTCCACCTCCTCTACCACATCCTCCTCCTTCCTCTCCATCTCTAATGACACATCCTCCTCCCGCCTCTTCACCTCCACCTCCACATCCTCCTCCTTCACCATGTCCTCCACCACATCCTCTGCCACCCCCTCCTCACCTCTCCCTCCTTTCGAGGCTTCTCCTCTCTCTCCCCCTCCTTACCAACCTCAGGGATAGCGTCTAATGCTACTCTCGCCACTTGTGGGTGCACCTATCAGACCTGTCTCTGCCCATCCTACTGTCTCCTTCGACCACCTCTACCGTCGTCTCCACCCCTGCCTCTGTCTCCACCCTTGTCTCCACCCCTGCCTCCATCTCTGCCTTTGCCTCTCCCCTTACCTCCATCTCTACCCCTGCCACCTCGCCTAGCCCGTGGCACATGAGGAATCACTGACTGTTTGTCAATTGGAGCTGGCCCATCTGGATCTGTCAAGGGCACTAGCCTGTGTGTCTACCACCACAGATCGTAATCCAGTGTCATCCCAGGATCGACTGCCCCTCCTCTCCAACCCCAGGCCTGGGCTACTAGCCCATCAATCTGCTACACTGCAAATGCCATTGGGATGGCTGGCCCCCATGCATACTCTCAGGACGATCTAGCATACTCGACTATCCCCATAAGTACACCCTGCTACTCTCTGAACTGCCTTAGGACACACTGTGGTAAATACATCTCGATGATTAGTGATTTATGTGTTGTCCTACCAATCAGATGCATGTACTTTCTATAGAAACTAAGGTTCTCGTCATCGTCATCCCATGGCTCACAGTCTTGGTATGGTCTCTAGATAAAAGATATCATCATGTCGATACAATGCCACCACCAACCTGTCTCACCCATATGAGTCTACTGTAACGCACTGGTATAGTAGTAAGCATAAGGCATACCATCAGCCAACTATGGTCTATCAATGGGAAGTCAGAATATGGATATGTGCTCCCAGACCCATATCATCATCAGCATAGTCCCACACGAGATGCTCTCTCCTCTCCTCTAGGCAACATCATGCAACTGGTGGTAGAGTGTCCCAAGTAAGCAAGGACCACAAGCATAAGCTGTCCTGTCTCGCCTCATACCCACTAGGACGTCTCCCCAACCAATAGGGAATCCATGTCCCCGCTGGTCAGGAACCAAAATACTTGCAATCAAAGTCACAAGGAATGCATCAAAGCAACCATAATGATCCACCATGAACTCCCACCTAATCTCATAACCCTAGATGCCCAGTCCAGCACCCTGATCTCAATAGTAGGCACGGAAGGTTTGCTCGCCATGTCAAGGGTCATAAACGATTTGCTCCCTGCGAATCGGCACTCACAGAATACAATAGATATCCTCTAAAGTAATGGTGGCCTCACCTGTCGGCAGGTGGAAGGAGCAGGGCTTTGAATGCCACCGCTCACACAGCACCGTCAGTAGTCCCCTATTCGCCCAAATGGCGAGCATGAAAGCAACATAGAATAATCCTAATCGCATCAATCGTCGTCGCTCTCGCAGGCTCAACTGGTCAGCAAACCGAAACATCATTGGTCTACTCTCACGAGTATAAATAGGGGCAAGCTGCCTCTACAAAACGTCAAGCAAGTCGTCAGAACACTTTGAGCAAAATGGTTAATATTATCAAAATGCATCTAAGGTTACGCAAACATCAAAACAAGCTCGACACAAGTGACAAGAAAATGCATCACAGTAAAGCAATTGCATCTCAAAAAGTCAACTACGTCGTTTCATACATCAAATGTAGTCCAACAGAGCAAATGTGTCACATGTCAACACTTGCGCTGTGAAATTTGACAAATGCGTCACAACATGCCGAATGCGTTGCATAATATCAATTGCATTGATCAAAAGAACGAATGCGTTACAAATTGGCGATTGCGGCATTATGGTACTCAATTGTGACTCGATAAGTCAAATGCATTGTAGTATTTGTCAAATGCGACGCAAACCACTGATTTACCCTAATCTGATTTCACACTTGCGTCGCGACACATAAAATGTGTCGAACACGACATCGAATGCAGCTTATGCAAACGTAGTTGCCTCACAGCACAATTGTTATCTATCATAGAAACTTAAAATTGGAATGCAAAACAAAAAAATTACAAAGGGGGACAAAGGTACGTACCGCTGGCTCCGAGCCCTCTAGCTATCTGAAGGTCCAGACGATCTCACCGTGGTGCTCTGTCACTGGAATCACCATCCTCACTGTGCTTCTTTTTCCTCTGGGCTCTCAAAATTTGCAAGGTAAATAGTAGAAATGAATTGACTTTTACTCCTTTGTCAACCTATTTATAAGGTCAAAATGACATTTTTCAAACAAGGTTAATACTGGAAGGTCATTTGACCAAGTGTGACCACCTCGTGGGCTATCCTAAACATGTCCGAATCCAAAACCGACTGCGCCGTTGTTTTTTTGGGCACCAAGTTGATTTATTGGGACCCTTTACAAACGTTTCTGTTAACGGCCCAAAATTTGAAAAAATTTCCTGAGGGGGCAATGATACTCTGTACCTTCATTGGGGCATATTTTTGACTTATTTTTCTTTGTCACAATGCGACATGCTACATTATGACAAAGAGGGGGAAAATAGACACCTAAAATGACCTAGGCTTGCAAGCTTCATTTTACCACTTTCGGCCCTAGCATAATTATGACATTTAATTATGTCCTTGGTCCATTCGACTATTAATTAAATAATTTATAATTGTTTAATTAATTCATGTCTTTGTATTCTTCATGATTATTAAATAAATAAATTTTATTTATTTATTAAATATGTCATCAATTGTCTAAGTCTTCCCTTAATTAAATAAATTTCTTAATTTATTTAATTCCCCTTTCTCATATATTTCTTCCTATTAAATAAATAAGTTTTATTTATTTATTTAATATGTCACTAACTGTCATAATTAAATGAATTGATTAATTTATTTAATTAATTAATCTTATCTTCTAAATTAAATAATTAAATTTAATTATTTAATTGCCAATTTAATATTCCTCTCATTTTAAATAAATGAAATTATTTAAAATGTCATCACAATCTTAATTGTCAGTCCATTTTGGTAAATAATCTGAAAAAGATTATTTATTGTCTCATAAAATCCATAATTTGAATTAATTTAATTCAAATTGGTAACTAATCTTCCAAAAATCAAGTAATCGGGCAGATTCTTGATTTTCCAAATCTAATCTTTAGTTCAAATCTTATCCTCTTGATTTTTTCGAATCTCACAAATCAGACAATCTTTATCTTCTTGATTTTTGAAAATCTTTATTTTCTAATTAATTTATCTCATTTATTCTCCATCGTTGATCCATTTATCTGAGGTTTTATCTTGACCGTTCGATTAATGAATTTTCCCTAACCCTAATTAGGGATTCTCAGGTTTAATCTGGACCTCTTATTCTAGGTCTTTCTTGGAATTTAATCTCATCCATCCACTCAAAATTGTGTTTTCTATAAAAGACAATTTTGCTCATAATTTCAGGATCCAGTCATTTTTTAATATAGGCATTATAGTCATTTTAGCATTGGTAGTCATTATTTTCATTCATCATATTGTCATAGACATAGGCATAATTTTATCAAATCCTTCAACATTTGCATAGGGCTTTGGCATTATTATAGGTTGCTCAATTTGAAAGCTGAGGGCCTCATTGACTTGCTGCAAACTAGAAGGTGCTATGAAGGTGAAGCATGGAAGGAAAGGAAGGTATAATCATTCTTTGTTTTGATTTTCCAATGTTCTTAATAGCCTCTTTGGATTTTTGATGTTTATTATTTAATAAGCTAACCCATCTAATTTTCTATTGAATACAAATACAACATGTGAGATGGATCTGCTTCAATAACCTCATGGCCAAGGTCTCCCCATCTTGTGAATTTGGGAAAGTTTTCAGGATAGGTTTGTGATGTGGAAGCTTGATTTTCTTGTGAATGTAACCTCTTGTCCATTATCAAAATTCTTGCAATACAAAAACGGCTTAGGATCTCCATGGACGGTAACCTCTTGTCCATTATGTGTAAATTTCACACATTGGTGGAAGGTTGATGCTACAGCTTTCATCGCACGAATCCATGGGCATCCCAAGAGAATATTGTATGGAAATTCGAGGTCCAAGAGCTGATAGGTGGTTTCCATGAGCATTGTCCCTACTTGGATAGGGAGTTTAATCATGCCTTGAGAGACTATTTCTTGTTCATCATATGCTCTTATCATGATGCCCTTTCCTTTGTCAATGGAATGCTCTGATATTTTCAACTTCTTGATGAGGCTAAGAGAACAGATGTTCAAACCTACATCTCCATCCACCAAGACCCTTTTGATTTTGCTCTTGTTTACAATGGCTTCCAAGTGAATGCATGGTTGTGAGATGGTTGGGCAGGGAAATATTGGTCAGAGAATGTAAGGAGATTAGGCATTATGATATTTCTAACCATAGTTTGGAATTGCTTCGCATCGAGATCTACGAGGACAGTGGATGAGGCTAATGCTTCCTCGAGGATATTTTTATGTGCTGATGAGATTTTTAACAACTCCATGATGGAGATGTGTGTTGGCATTCTCTTGAGTTGTTCTACAACATTGTAGGTATGCGGAACGGATCTATATGGAGGGACTCTATTAGGTTGGGATGATCCTGAAATGGTGACTTTGCCGCCTTTTGTGGTGACTCCACAATCTTTGGCATGGGTGCCCTTGATGGTGACGGCCATGCAATCCTCATTTAGGGAGGCAATGACCATTTTGTACACATGATTTATATTTCCCTTCCCTTTATCATTTTTATTCCCTTTATTGGCATGATTCGGCTTCGAATTCATGTAGATTTTAAGATCCTAATTTCCGGTAGGTTGTTCCACGTTTATGTTTTTCTTATCAATGAGATATTGGATGATTTTTTTGAGTCTCATGCAATTGTTTGTGGTGTGACCTTTGATTTTGTGAAATTCACAAATTTGATTCTCATTGTACCAAGGGGGTTTGACATCGGGTTCTTGGTAATTCTCGAATGTAGGAGGTTTGATGAGTTTTTCATTGATCAACTTTTTCATTATGTCCTCCAATGGTTCCCCCAAAATGGCGTATTTGCATTTTGGAAAAAAAAATTGTTGGGGTGGTCCTCTTTGGTAAGTGAGGTTATTAATGGTTGGATTATTGAGTTGGTATGTTGTGTGATGAGTGTTTTGGTGTTGTGTTTGGGTTTGCGGTGCGGGTGTATGTTGGTGAGGAACACTAATGACCACCTTGGCATCAATGACACCATCATTAGTAATGTTCTTGTTTCTTGCCCATGTTTGGGGTTTATCATTGTAATTTGATGGTGGGTGGTTGTTTTGATGTTCGTGGTATGACGTTGATTCTGCGAGTTGAGTCACAAGGGCTCTTTTGATGCTAAGTGCCTTGGAGATCAATTGCTCATATGTGGTGATTCCCTAAACCTTGAGATGAAATGCCAAATGACCTTCAAGGTTGGCTATGATTGTGCAGATTTTTTGTTCTTCTGGCATGGTCCACTTGCTCTGATTGGCCTTGGATCGCCATCATTGTAGGAATGAAGTAAAAGATTCACTCTTTCCTTGTTTCAGAGTCAATATTTCCTCGAGACTAACATCCATTGCAATGTTACATGCATAGTTTCTAGTGAATGCGTCTCTAATTTCTTGGAATGTTCTAATGCCTGAAGGTAAGTGAGAACCATTCTATAGCGGGACCTGCGAAACTGCTAGGGAATAGCCACATCAGATAAGTATTGTCATATGGGACCTCCATATAATGAACCTAGAATTCCTTGATGTGATCTTCAGGGTTTCCCATCCCTCAATATTTGTCGAATTTCAGGATTTAAAATCCCCTGAGGAATGGTTAAATGTCTAAGCTCTTATCACATGGATAGGGACAAAATTTGCTTGGCATTTTGGTTGTTTGCCCCATTTGAAGGTCGAGCACTTGTTGTGAGAGCAACCTGAGTTGTGTCATCACATCATTCTGGGGATCAGGGGGTGGGATGAAAGTATTTTGAGGTGTTTGAATCATGGTTTGGATGGATGGGTTGGTTGGTGCATTTTTTGATGGTATCTATATGTTTTGGCGAGCGAGGTAGGCTTCTACCTGCTTTTGTATGAACAATGCCTATTGTTGATCCTATTGTTGTTGAACTAGGATTTGTGTTTGTTGTTGCGCTTGTTTCTATTCCAACAACGCTTGTCGTTGGGCTTGCTGTTGTGCTTGCTATTATTCCAACAATACTTGTTGTTGGGCTTGATGTTGTTCCAACAATGCTTGTTGTTGGGCTGCCAATTCTGCTGCTTCTTGCTACTCTTGGTATTGCTTTAGTGCTTGTTGATATGCCTGCAATTGTGTTGCTTGTGCAAGAAGTTGTGTTTGTGCTTGTGCTTTCTATGCTTGCTATTGAGCTTGCGCTTGCGCTTGGGCTTGAGCTTGTACTACTTGTGCTTGTGCGGTTTGTTGCTACAATAAAAGTTGTGCTTGAGCAGCCCTTTGTGCTTGCAATGCTTGTGTAGCTTGGGTGGCTCATTGTTGTTGCTGTTGCAATAGAGCTTGAGCTTTTGCGGCTTGTTGCACTTATAGTGCGACTTGTCCAGCTTGCACATCTTGAGTGGCTTGTTGCATGGATTTTTGTTTTTGGACTTGTTGGTATCCTCTTTGGAAAGCAACTTGCACTTGTTGTTCATGAAGGTGGTATTGATTTTTTGTGTGTTGGATAATGGTATTGATGTGATTGGTCCTTGTGAGACCATGCTTTGTGATGTTAGGGGTGTATTTGATGATGTTTCCATTGCTTTTGTATTTATCATTTGTTGTTGCAATATCAACAATAAATTTTTAGTGTTTTGTGCAATGCTTTGATTGATGGTTGGGATATAGGTCTAATTGATACTTGGTAGGGGAGGAAGCCCCAAACCAAGGAGTGGTGTGGATGATGATTCCAATGGTGGAAGAGGTGGAAATATAAGGGATGTAAGTTGTTGTGTGAATTTTGTGGTGTCGAATAGGCCTCCTAGTCTGAACATATCTCCCTCTTCTTGTGAATTTGTGAGAAGAGGTGTTTGTGGTGTTGTGTGAAAAATGATGATGACGGATCATTATGGAATGTGAGAGGAACATTTTTGTGTAATGGGTTTTTGGGTATGCTTTGTTCCAAGGTGGCGTTTGTGTCCATGTTTTGATTATTAACAAGGGGATGTGATTGAAGAGCATTGAGGAATGTGTTTCTCTTGTTGACATTTGGTTGGGTTGGAGCAAACGATGTTGTGATTTGTGGAATGTTTTGTGTGATGTTTTCAGATGGGGGTGTAGATGAAATGGGTATGGTGGGTGAGATAGGTGGAAAGGATGTCTCCACAATAGTACTTACATCAAAATCCGAAGGAAACTTGGCCCCTTGTTTTGCTAGTTCAAGCATGTATAACAAAGGGTTAAGTCTCATCATGATGTTGATGATTCTATGGTTGTCTGGATTTTGAAGTATTTCAGTTATTTCCTCGCGAGACATTCCAAAAGTAAGGTCCTCTCTTTGGTTTTCTTCTTGTGGATTTTGTGATGATAAGAGGCTCAATGGATTGCTTGATTCATCTAGATTCATTTCTACGTTTGTGTGGCTAAGATCACTTGAAGCAAATGTTTCTTTGTTGGCTTCCATACTCTTCTTGTATTGCGATCTTGTTTGAACCATAAAACAAGGATGAAGAATATGGGAGATGAATCTCTTGATTCTTTGAATTGATCTTTATTTTATGTCCCAAAATGAAAGTTTTAGGATGCCTTGAGGATCAAAGGTGATGATGTGACAATGATGTTAGGGATGGATGATATGGATGTTTTTGAATTTTGATAAAAATATTGAATGAGACACTAGGCTTTTAGGACGTGCTGATTTTGATTTTGATTTTGGGATTTTGAGATTTTGTCCTTGATTTTGATTTTTTGATTTTGATTGGGATTTTGAACAAAAAGACCCTAAGATGTTGGATAATGATCTAAGGGATAACTTTGTTCAAAGGATGATGATTTGAATATGTGCAAGGAGAAGGATGCATCTACCCACACCTATTCAAATAAGATGATTGTTTCACTAAGCATATGGAGAAGGATTCATCTACATATACTAAGCTAGACAAGATGATTTTGATAAATTTGACTAAGTATATGCAAAAGGATACATTTACACATACCTAGCCAAAGGTGTTTTTGGATAATGTTTTCAAGGATTTTGTCTCAATGATTTTGATGTTTTTGATTTTTCCACAAGCCTAGTATCAAGGATGATTTCAATATTTTCCAAAAGGTGATGATGAGATGGATTTTGTTTTGATGTTTTGGATGATGGATGAAAAATATTTTCATATGTTTTTGATCCTAAGGTAAACCTAAAAGATACTTTGTTTTCCTAGATCTAGGTATTGAAGAGCATGCAAATTCCTCCTATGGACCTTTGTGACCAAGAAATGATTTCTTTTTGAACATTCACTTTTGGATTTCCAATCAATGATTTGTGCTTTGGGATTTTGGAGTCTTCAACACATATGAAAGCTCATTTTTCTTAGCTTTTCTTAATGTCTTTATTTTACCAAAAACACTTCTTTTCAATTAGGTTTTCACAGTAAGATGTCTTATGTCTTAATTTCCTTAAACCCCACAAGATACGTTATGTGGAAATTTAATGAACTTAAGGCAAAGAGTTTCCCTATTCTTTACTTAAGGAGACAAATTTAGATCTAATCCAATGCTTAGAAACCTCTAAGGATGTAAATCCCAAGGGAAAGCAATAACATATGGATTGAGTCAATGGTATTTGTCTTCAAAAGGGTTTGAAATTTGGATGATGTTAAGTGTTTGTTTTCATGATATTTTCGATCAAGCAATGCATTTTGTAACCCAAGAATAAGTAAAATCCTATGGATGTGTAAGACAATATTTGTTGGATTCCCACTTGGACAAGTCCAGCTACGCTTATCTCTATTGAATGGTTACATGCATGACCCCATTGGCTCCCCTCCATGGCTCATTAACGTCAATTGGGGCAGCCAAGCATCAACACCCATGAAACTCCCATGGCATGCTTTCCATTTCTACTAGAAGACCGTAAAAGTGTGGGGTGGCTTCAGAACAACCATTCTTGCACCAACAAATAGATTAAGGATTTTGGAAAATTCTAGCACATGGGTTTTAGTAAGGACTTTCCGTTCATAGGAGTTGACCCAACGTGGCAAGAGTCCCCTTTTGGATCCATCTTGTCGGAGTCAACCACGTGATATTGGCGTTTCATCCAATATCCACATTTATATCCCGACTGGCAATACTCTCGAGTTCAGAGTGTTATCGGTTGAGTCATTCCCTTGGGTAAGTACTTTTTCCCCAAGGTAGGCCCTCAAGGATAAACAAAAGAAAATGAAGAACAATATTCATAACTCGATCAATCCTTGTTGGCAACAAGGAAAGAGAATATACGCAACAAAGCCCCCACTCACACTCGCACAAGATTTTGTTCAATTTTAAGCCCAAATCGAAGTGTGGAGGTGATTTCTTTATCTTAACCCAAATTCATGAAAAAGGCCTTTTGATTCTCAAGATCGCTATAAAGCGTGAGAGAAGAGTATACATCCTTTTTCAATGGCTTTAATCTAAGTAAGCCTTCACAAACAAACAAAGCTACACTTGTTTTTTTTAACTTCTCAAAGCAATATGTGAATTCATTTTAGAGCACCAAATCACAAGTGAAAGACATTTGTTCAATTTTTTAATCCCATAAACAAAATCTAGTAAGTTGTTGATCCTAAGATTCTTTTTAATCCTTTTGCAAGAAGAAATTGAAAAGTTCTTTTTAAGCCCAAATGAAAGCTATTGTTCTAAGAAAGAAGATGACAAACTCTTAAAGAAGTGTTAAACAAACACTTAAGTGTTTAAAAACACTTTGATAAGACAACATATCATCACCATACTCCTTCCTCTATTTTCAATTTCCAACCTACAAAGGAAAAAAGCAATCAGATTCTGGAAAAACGCAGAAGTTAAAAACCAAAAAATAAAAGATAAATAAATCATAAATCAAAACACGTGCTAAAAAATTAAATTCTCCCTTTTACTGTCTCCCAACGTCACAACTCATGAAGGAGTCACTATTTTTTCTCCTAGCATCGCTCTCACAGCACCGCTTACCAGTCAATGGCACTCTGTGTCAAGATAGAGAGCTCGATTGCTTCACAATTTTGCCCAGCGTCACAGTTTATGTCATTGTCAGAGTTTAAGATTTTTTGAAAACTTCTGTAGATCGGAAAATCTAGTGGCGGAGTTTAAAATTCAAAAAAAACTAGCAAGATGAGCCTAGTGGCACACTTTATGTTTCACGCGGTGCCATATGGCGACACTGACAAGCCTGTGGTGCTAAAATAGTGACGCTGACGAGCTTGCGGTACCAAAAACAGTGACACTGACGAGCCCGAGTTGGACTTTTTTGTGTGTCAAGAAAACACAAAAATTTCAAGGAAATGTTAGAATTAATGATTTCAAGCCCTCCTTCTAGCACCAAATGTGCAAACCCTTTTCCTAGTACCTACAAAACAACATGAATAAATGAGTTAGACAAGGAATTACAAGCTAAAAGAAGGATTCCCCATGAAATCCATTTACAAATCAAACTAGGAATGAAAATAATGAACACAATGCAAATGACAAAAACAAGATAAAATCCTAATTAGATGTGCAAACTCTTAATCCCATGGGGGAATTGGTGCCAATTTGATGTGAAAATTGTCCCTTTCCCAATCCCTAAGATGCAAGCTTTGTTGATTTATGATGAAGAATGATCCACTTTGATGAAAGATGAGAACTCCAAGCCAAATTTGAAAAAAGCCTACCTAAGAATTTGAAGGATGGATGAAAATGGCTAAGTATTTGAGCATGGTAACTTTGCTTGGATTATGGATGATAAAATGAGGAGAGTAGGTCTTCATTTGTAGGATTTCAAGATGGATGAATTCCCAAATTTGAGCAATGTGGGACTAACATCATCCAATGATATGGTGCCACTTGTCAAACTATGAATGGATGATGGTTGTGCAAGATTTGGGGTTTGTTCCAATAAATGCCAATATTTGAAATTCAAATTTGTTGAAATGACATGTAAGAGGGAAGGGAAAATGCAATAAATGCCACTTGGCTCAAGGAAAAGGACATGTAAGAGATCTTAAATGCCTTGTTGGATGTACATG
Source organism: Sequoia sempervirens (assembly GCA_007258455.2). Taxonomy (NCBI): domain Eukaryota; kingdom Viridiplantae; phylum Streptophyta; class Pinopsida; order Cupressales; family Cupressaceae; genus Sequoia; species Sequoia sempervirens. The sequence continues at coordinate 198,668,609 of VDFB02353493.1, read as the reverse complement.
TTGACTTGGAATTTTTGAATTCAAATTGAGAGAATATTCCAAAAGATACCTTGTGAGGAAAATAGAGATTTAATAAATGAATTAAATCTATTTTCATATGCAACTTGCATTATCTAGAGGATGTGACATGAGATGAGATTAAATTAATCAAGGGTTAATTAATTTAATGAGAGAGGTTAGATGGTGTGACTTATTTGACTTAGATTTATGGATTTATTTAAATTAGATAAGAGAGGAATATGATAAGAGGCTAATTAAATAAAAAAAATTATTTATTTATTTAGAAGGGATGGTGTTAGATTAAGTCAAATAAGGTTTTAATTTATTTAATTTAATGGATAGACTTTAGAGATTTAATCAAATAAATTGATTATTTAATTAAATATTGATAATTAGATCAAATGGATTGATTTAATTAACAAGAGAAAGTGACTTAATTAGACAAAATGATTTATTTAATTAAAAGATGAATATTGATGAATTTAATCAGATAGGGAGATTTGATTAAACGGTTAGACCAAGGGATGATTCAGGAAGAAATGATGTTAGTAAGTCAGGATCGAATGCACAATGTCAATCAACATATTTTCGATATCTACAAATACAATGAAGTCTAGAATATCATTTGGTACATACCATAAAGTGAACATGGGTTTCTTGAGAGCTTTCTAGAAAGGCATTGTGTAGGTCAAGAAAGTGAAGGATGTTCCCTAAAATGTATTATTTTTGCTCTTGGGTGTTAGGGTTGATGGATGTTTAGGATATGGTTACTAATATGTGGTTGTCATTGATGTCAACACTATTAGCATTTGGTGTATTAAAGGTTGTATATGTCGAGGATATTGAGAAAATTGTAAAAGGAAGTGTTCTAGGTTCCTAGTGGAATTGTGCAGATCAAGAAGGCATTTAGTTCTTTACGTTGAAGATTAGCTGGTGTGGATTAAAGGGTTTATTGTTGAGTGTTTCTAGATCATCTACCAAAATTTTCAGAGGTCCATGTGAAGTTTTGATTGTGTTATGGTTTGTCAGTGTTCTTGAATGAAGTTTGTGTAATTCTATTAATCTCAGTTGTTGCAGATGCTTCTCTATTTTTTCTTGGTGTTCTTAGATGTCTATATATCATTCTCTATCTTTGTGGTACATCCACATTATTTGGAGAGCTTGTGGTTGAAGATCTTTTCTTCCGCATGATAGGTTTTTCATGTTCCTAGTCGACATGTTGGTGGTAGCATGTTGTGGATCTTTGTGGTGAAATTAATTAAAGTATTTTTGTGTAGGAGATGTTAATTTGGCTCTCCACTATGTTGTGGTCGACCTTGGTGGATACACATTGAAAATTTATTTGTAAAATTTGGTCAACATTGCAAATATGTTTTATTTTCCTATTCGACTAAGTTGTGATGAAATCCCATGTAGTGGATATATAAGAGAAATTGTTTAAGAAAATTTAGTGTGTGCATAAGTGTGAATGTGTTCCAGAGAAAGAAAAGATGTTTGAATAGTCTTCTAATCATTTGATAGTAGAGAAAAGTGTGAAGATGATTGATAGAAGAGTGAAGAACGTTTTCTATGCTTAATTGGAACTATAGTCAAGCTTGTGTAGAAGCTACTATTTCAGTCCATACTCTATGGATCTAATCCATATTTTTGCATTGTTGGATAGTGAGTCCTCTTTTGTATTTGAGCAGTGAGCTCTAGGTAGTGTGCTTGAATGCATGTGCATTACCCTTATTATTTCTCATTATATTTTTAAGAGGGTATAATCTTGTGGACTGACATCCACCATGGTTTTTCCCCTAACAGGGTTTTCATGTAAAAAATACTGGTGTTATTTGTCTCTCTGATGTGTTAATTGTTTGTGGTTAATTGCTTATTCATCAGATCTAAGATTAAGTTAAGTTAAGTAAGAAAATTTTAAGTTTCTATCACAACTAATTCAACCCCCTCTTAGTTGTGTGTCCTTGTTCTTCCAACAATTGGTATCAAAGCAGGTTCCTCTGAAGAAGTCTAAAAGCTTGAGGTGATCTAGGATGGCAACATTCAAGAAGGATAGCCTGAGATTTGATGGAACCAACTACTCACTATGGAAAGTTAGAATGAAATTCATATGTTATTCCCTAGAATGGTCCCTCCACTAGTGATGAGATCAAAGATGTTGAGAATAATATTAGGGCTATTGAAGCTTTGGTGAGTGCTCTAACAGATTTAGAGATGACTAATGTGATAGTGTTGCATATAGCCCATGAGATTTGGATGAAGCTAGAAACTTTGTATGAAGGAGATGCTCAGGTGAAGATGGCTAAGTTGCAAAGTTTGAAAGGCAGGTATGAGAGTTTGAAGAGGGGTGAAGATGAAAACATCACTTCTTTTATGTAGAGAGTAGATGAGATAGTGATGGGTATTAGATGTGCCAGTGGTTTTATGGATGAAGATGAAATTTTGGCTAAGATACTTAGATCCTTGCCTCCATCCTACAAAGTGAAAGCTCATGCTATTGAAGAAATTAGATCAGTAAGAAAGATATCAAGGGACACACTGGTTAGCAAGCTTGTTGTTTTTGAAATAAGTGAATTTGGTGAATCTGCACCAAAGACTAAATCAACATTCAAGGCTATAGTATCCAAAAGTAGCAGGAAAAGATATGGTCTGGGAGAGTGTTCCTGAAAAGTATCCAAGTATGATGAAGAACTGAAACAACTTGAAGATAAAGAAAGAGAGGTAGAAGAATTGGAAGCGTTGATTGCAAAAAACGAAGGTAGTGGAAAAGGTAAGTATGAAGATGTATTGCCTATTAAATGTTTCTCTTGTAGTAAAATAGGTCATTTTGCATCAAGGTGTCCTGAAAGAGTTCCTAGATCTAAGCCTAATAAGTCTAGATTCCAAAAGAGATGTTACTTTGCTGAAGAAGTAGTGACTGGTGATGAGTCTGATAAAGATAATGGAAATGAAGATGAATGGGTTTTCATTGCTACCATTGAAGATAATCCTATGGCTATAGAATCTGCTAAAGATGAAAAGGGTCTTGCAGCCCGAGTTGAAGAAAAAGATGAGTGGGTCATTGATAGTGGATGCTCACATCATATGACCGGTGACAAAAGAAAATTTGTAAGTCTAGTGAAGTATGATGGTGGGGTTGTAAGATTCAGAGACAACAATGTTGGTGTGATTCATGGCAAAGGATCTATTTTACTTGGTGGTAAGGATAACACTAATGATGTTCTATATGTTGAAGATTTGAAGCACAACTTACTGAGTGTAGGAAAAATGGTGCAGAAGGGATATGATCTTCAGTTCAAAAATGGAAGATGCAAGATACAAGGACGTTTCAGGAATATGATTGCTACTAGTAAATAGAAAAAAGGTAATATCATTCACCTGACTACTGCTAGTGGGAGTTGTTTAATTTCTCAAGTAGATGAAAGTTGGCTATGGCATAGGAGATTGTTTCATGTAAATTTTGAAAAAATTATCAAGATAAGTTATACTCAAGCAGTAATAGATCTACCTAAGTTAGTAAAGCTTGCTAACACAATCTACAAGGAATGTTAGATGGGTAAAAAAACTAGAGTCTCTTTCCAAATAAAATAGTTTCATTTAAATAATTTGCTAGAGTTGCCACATATTGACCTTTGTGGTCCCTCTAGAGTC
>VDFB02353493.1:198580823-198664861 GCA_007258455.2 Sequoia sempervirens | reverse complement strand
GGTAGTGAGTTCACCTCTAGGGAGTTCAACTCTTTTTGTGAAGAGCATAGAATTAAAAGAAATTTATCTTCTCCTTGAAGCCCTCAACAAAATGGAGTTGCAGAGAGAAAGAATGGAACAATTTTGGATGCTACCAGAACAATGATGATGCAAGGAAATGTGTCTCAAAAGTACTGGAGTGAAGTAGTAAGCACTGTTGTCTATACTTTGAACTAGGTAAATGTTAAAGGTAACCCTGCTAAGACCCCTTTTGAGTTATGGTTTGGTTACAAGTCTATTATTAAATATTTCAAGATCTTTGGAAGTAGGTATTATATCAAGAGAGATGATGATATAGGTAAGTTTGATGCAAGAAGTGATGAAGGTATTTTCCTAGGTTACACCACTAAAAGCAAGGTATACCGGTGCTATAACAAAAAACTAAGAAAGATAGTTGAAAGTGAAAATGTCGGAGTTGATGAGGACTCTATCAAATCATCCAGGTATTTGATGAAGACAATGCTTGCAAAGGGAAGAATATTCAGACATAGAATCTACTTTAGATTATTCCATATGTTTTGGTTAAGCAACCTCAACTTGTTTTGGTAAATCAAGCTAGTCAGGAAACACAAATAAGTGCAAGTGTAAAAGAGAAATCAACAAAATCAGAAGGTCAAAAATGTCTCAAAACTCCAAGGTATGTAAGGGTAAATCATTCTAAAAATAAAATCATAGGAGATAAGAATAAGGGAGTGAAAAATAGAAGAAAGATTGCAAAAGAATATTGTCTGATTTATAAGATTGAACCTAAAAATTTTAGTGAAGCCTATCAAGATGAACACTAGTTTGAAGCTATGGAGGAAGAGCTGACATGATAGAAAAGAATTTCACATGGATACTAGTTCCCAGGCCTCAAGACAAAAATGTGACTGGTGGTAAATGGGTGTTTATGAACAAGCTGAATGAACAAGGTGAAGTGGTCCAGAATAAAGAAAGAGTGGTATGTAAAGGGTGTTCTCAAATGGAAGGTATTGATTTTGAATAAACCTTTACTCCCGCTACTAGAATTGAAGTTGTTAGATTATTTATTTCTTATGTTGTATACAAGGATTACAAAGTATATTAGATGGATGTGAAGTCAACATTTCTAAATGGAGAACTAGAAGAAGTATACATTGAACAATTAGATGGATTTCAGCTAACTGACAAAGAAGATATGGTCTACTGATTAAAGAAAGCTCTACATGGACTTAAGAAAACCCCTAGAGCTTGGTACACTAGGTTAGACAAATATTTACTGAAGCTTGGATTCACTAAAGGTACTATTGATAGCAACCTCTACTTCAAATTAGATCATGATAAGGAGTTAATTATAGAAGCTTTTGTTGATGACATCATTTTTGGAGGAGATGACAATCTATGTATGAAGTTTGTTGATGAGATGAAGGATGAGTTTGAGATGAGTATGATTGGAGAACTAAAGTTCTTTCTAGGATTGCAAGTTACTCAACTAGACAAGGGAATTTTCATATCTCAGTCCAAATACATTAGAGAATTGGTGAAGAAGTTTGGAATGGATGATTGAAAACCTGTTGGTACTCCCATGGTAACCAGATGTAAGTTGACACAAAATGATGATTCTCCTAAGGTAAATCAAACTAGATACATGTCAATGATTGGTGGATTGCTCTATTTAACTCAGACTAGACTATACATTATGAATGTTATATGTATGGTTGCTAGATTTCAAGTTGATCCAAAAGAATCACATGTGACTGCTATCAAGAGAATCTTCACATATCTGAAAGGATCAACTGACTTTGGACTTTGGTATCCAAAGGATGATGATCTCAATTTTAGTGCATATACTGATACAGATTGGGCTAGAGATGTAGATGATAGGAAAATTACTAGTGGTGTGCTTTCTTCCTAGGGTAGAAGTTGGTGTCGTAGTTGAGCAAAAAGAAAAATTTCATTTCTCTATCTACTGTTGAAGCATAATGCATTGCTGCTATAAATAACTATACTCAAGTGATATGGATGAAACAAATGTTGAAAGACATTAGGATGGTAAATGAAGAACCTATTGCCATATACTATGACAATTCAAGAGCAATAAATATTTCAAACAATCTAGTACTACATTCCAAGACTAAACATGTATCAATCAAGTTTCGTTTCTTGAGGGAGAAAGTGAATGAGAAAGAAGTCAAATTAGAATATGTGCCTACCAAAGAATAGATTGCAGATATATTTACTAAGCCATTTCCGAAGGATAATTTTGAGTGTCTCAGATTAATGATAGGGTAATTACCCCTCTTAATAATAACTAAAGATGCATTTCCTTGCATCAATATGTCAGCTACATTGCTATATTATGATCTAGATTGATTTTTTCATGGCTGCTACTCAAGGGGAGTAGTTAGATGTGTAGATTTGTGGCTATGAACGTGTATTTGGAAAGGTCATGGTTACCTTTTCTATAAATGTCAAAGGGGGAGAAGTGTAATACGAAAAATATTTCTAAGGAGAAGATCCTTGTGGGGAGAAGCACAGTTGAGAAGAGTCAGTGTGTTGGGTTGATGGTATTTTTCACATCATGTGTTTCCATAAATGCAAAAGGGGAAGATTGTTGGATGTTGAGGATATGGTTGTTGATATGTGGTTGTCATTGATTTCAACACTATTAGCAATTGGTGTATTAAAGGTTTTATATGTTGAAGATATTGAGAAAATTGTAAAAGTGTTCTAGGTTCCCAATGGAACTGTGCAGGTCAAGAAGGAATTTTTTTCTTTACATTGAATATTAGCTAGTGTGGATTAAAGGGTTTATTCTTAAGTGTTTCTAGATCATCTAAAAAAAATTTTAGAGGTCTACATGAAGTTTTGATTGTGTTGTGGTCTGATAGTGCTTTTGTGGTCTTAGTCAATGTTCCTAAATGAATTTTGTGTAATTTTGTTAATCTCGGTTGTTACAGATGCTTCTCTGTTGTTTCTTGGTGTTCTCGAATGTCTCTAGATCATTATCTATCTTTTTGGTATGTCCATATTATTTAGAGATCTTGTGGTTGAAGATCTTTTCTTGCACATGTTCAATTTTTCATCTTCCTAGCCGACATCTTGGTGGTAGTATGTTGTGGATCTTCGTGGTGAAATTAATTAAATTATTTTTGTGTTGGAGATGTTAATTTGGGTCTCCACTATGTTGTGGTCAACCTTGGTGGATATGTATTGAAAATTTATTTGTAAAATTGGGTCAACATTGTAAATATCTTTTATTTTCCTATTTGACTAAGTTGTGATGAAATTCCATGTAGCAGATATATAAGAGCAATTGTTTAAGAAAATTTAGTGTGTCCATAAGTGTGAATGTGTGCCAAACAAAGTGCAGATGTGAAAATAGTGTTCTAATCATTCAATAGAAGAGGAAAGTGTGAAGAATATTGAGAGAAGAGTGAAGAAGGTTTTTTGTGCTTAATTGGAACTGTAATCACGCTTGTGCAGAATCTATTCTTTGAGTTCATACTCTATGGATCTAATCCATATTTTTGTATTGTTGGACAATGAGTCCTCTTTTGTATTTGAGTAGTGAGCTCTAGGCAGTGTGCCTAAATGCATGTGTATTCCCCTTATTATTTCTCATTATAATTTTAACAGGGTATAATCTTGTGGACTGACATCCACTATGGTTTTTCCCCTAACAGGGTTTCCATGTAAAAAATATTGGTGTTATCTACCTCACTGATGTGTTAATTGTTTTTGGTTAATTTATTATTCATCATATTTGAGATTAAGTTAAGTAAGAAAAGTTTAAGTTTCTATCACAATTGATTCACCCCCCCTCTTAGTTAGTTGTGTGTCCTTTCTCTTCCAACAATTGGTATCAGAGCGTGTATTTGGAAAGGTCATGGTTACCTTTTCCATTGATGTAAAAGGGGGAGAAATGCAATGTGAAAAATATTTCTAAGGAGAAGATATTTGTGGGGAGAAGAACAATTGAGAAGAAGAGTTAGTGTGTTGGGTTGATAGTATTTTTCACATCATGTGTTTCCATCAATGCCAAAGGGGGAGATTGTTGGATGTTAAGGATATGGTTGCTAATATGTGGTTGTCATTGATGTCAACACTATTAGAATTTGGTGTATTCAAGGCTATATATGTTGAGGATATTGAGAAAATTGTAAAAGGAAGTGTTCTAGGTTCCCAATGGAACTATGCAGGTCAAGAAGGTGTTTTTTTGTTTACATTGAAGATTAGATGGTGTGGATTAAAGGTTTTATTGTTGAGTGTTTCTACATCATCTACCACAAGTTTCAAAGGTCCGCATGAAGTTTTCATTGTGTTGTGGTTTGATAGTGTTTTTGTGGTCTCTGTTAGTGTTCCTGAATGAAGTTTGTTTAATTCTGTTAATCTTAGTTGTTGTGGATGCTTCTCTACTATTTCTTGGTGTTTGCATATGTCTCTAGATCATTTTTTATATCTGTGGTATGTCCACATTATTCAAAGAGCTTGTGGTTGAAGATATTTTCTTGTGCATGTTCAGTTTTTCATGTTCCTAGCTGACATGTTGGTGGTAGATTGTTGTGGATCTTCGTGGCTTAGTGTTGTATGTCCTTGTTTTACCAACAAGGGTTTATTAGTTAAGCCATAAGGATACTTGTAGTCATGGAATTTAGAATAAATTTCTATTTTTTTGTTGAGTTGGTATCAGTGGTTGTTAGTTGCATTGGTTGGAACTTATTTCTATCATCCCGTAGGGGTGACCAACGCTTCTACCTAGTGCTTCAAGGTTATACATCTCTATCAAATCAATGAGATATTCAAAGATGTCTCTTCGATGGGTCAATGTTCTTCTTGTTGGCATGATAGTGCATGGTTAGCAAGAGAATGGGCTATGTCTCTTTGACATAGCAATGACATAACTATGGAGATTCATCAATGAGACAATACAGTGTTGGGAAGAGTTTCATCCATGTCTCTTCAAAAAACTGATAGTTATCTTATTAGTGAGACATTGATGTATTGGAAGAAGTCTAGGAAAAGTCTCCTCGATGGAGCAATAAGGGGTAAGGTAAACTTTATTAGAGTGATAGTGCATGATTGGTGAAAGAATGGGGATGTATCTTCGATGTGGTGATGTAAAGCGTAGATTAATTTTTCATTGGAATGACGAGTGCTTATCGGTGGGAGTCAATTTGGTGTCTCTCTGATAGCCCAATATCTATATGTAAGAATGTTGTAGGTTTTCATAACTTAGCAACCTCTGACAAAAGGTTCTAAACTTTAGGTTCTTAGTGACTTAGTGATGGAGTGATAAGGAGTGTGGAATATTATAGGTGAGATTGGATGACATCGGTGATACCTTTGTAAATATTACTTTGACATGGCAACATGAATGCTAGGCTCGAGTGGGATCTAGTCATAATTATGTGGGTGATAGAGATGACAAAGTAGATGCATGGCATGGGAAGATTGGATGAACTGTAATCCACATCCTTATTTTGGATTATAATGTAATGACATGGAAATGAGGTGGATAGATGACATCATCAAGTGTCTTCATTGGTGTGACTAAAGGTCATTGGTAGGACTTTGAAGGATGTCTCTCTAACAAATTGATGACTCTTTCATTAGTGAGACATTGGCATATCACCAAGACCTTGAAGAACGTCTCTTCAATAGAGAGATGAGTGTATGATGTTGACTATGGGACCCTATAAGTTTGACATGCATTGATGGTATAGTCAGAGAGAAAATGATAGGACACATGGAATAAAGCAAGATTAGATGATGGTTGCACACCTCACAAGGTTTGTGTGGGCCCATTTTCAAGCTCCTGAGATGAGAAAATTTTGGATGCATGTCCTAGTAGACCTCGCATATGGTGAACAATATATATGTGCTCAATAGTGAATATTGATCAAAGGTTGATTAAAAAATGTTGGTCCAAAGTTTCTTCATCAGTGTGAAGGTTGTGTATCGGCAAGACCTTGAAGCATGTCCTAGTGACTGAGCGATGGGTGAGTGTATGTGCTTCATCCATGTGACTTTGGTGTATTGGCAAGACATTGAAGGATTTCTACTTGACAATCTAATGTATGCTTCATTAGTGAGACATTGATGGTTTGGTAGGACTTTGATGGATGTATCTTTGACAAGGTGATAAGGTGAAAAGAAAACTAGGACTTGACAAGATAGTGTTAATGATAGATTGTGACAAAGAAGAACAAGTGGAAAAGAGTGATTGCTCGATATTCTAATTTGCTTCATTGTTGCAAATTACAAGGTGGTGACATGGAATATAGATGGAATGTGGGCCCATGTACATGAAGGTGACTCATATAGAAGAGAAAGGTGAAATTTGATGAGGCTTTAGTGAATGTATCTTTGACAAATCAATACATGATGTGAAGGGAATACTACAAGATCGACGATGGTGATTTGATTGACCGCTTATCCAATGGTCAAGATTTAAAGACATGACAATAACCAAGGATCATGGGATCAGGGTGTAAAAGGAGAAGACCGATGACCAGAATTCAAAAGTAGAGTTTTGTAATGGCTTAATAGTGTGAAAAAGGGTTCTTGACTAGTAACTAACACAAAGAATAGAGTTAATTGGTCCAACTACACCTAGTGACCAATTGAATGAATACTTGATATGTTAGGAAGAAAAATAGATTGTAGATGAGATCGAGATCAAATCAGATTGAATGGATAGCAGAGAGCATTAACTACATAATCTAATTCTTAGGGTTTGAAAGGAAGAGAATGAAGGAAAATTCTCTGCACAAAATTTAATAGTGTGTGGCTCGACGCAAGGTATGGTGATGTATGGTAAACCCTACTAGATGTCTTAATGATGATTTGGATAGTGGTGTGTGGCTTGAGGGCAGAGGTAGCTTGCTAGTGAAGTTTTCAAGCAAAGGAAACCATAGCAAAATATTTGAGGAGATTTAAACAATGATGAGAATCTCGAGGAAGAGATTGCAGATTGGTGGAGTTAAGGAAAAAAGGAACAAAATCTAAGAATTTTATAAGTAGTTCTATCTATTATATGTGTGAAGTCGATTAATGCATAGAGTGTTGAATATAAGTATGTATTTTTGAGTGTGCAGTAGTGGTATAGAGGGAGAGTGTGTAGCACAAGAAGATAGAACAAAAAATGTTCTAAGTAAAAAAGAGGAAAAGAGAGAGCAGTAGAGCAGATAGAGAATGCATTTTGTGAAGTCCTAGACTATAATACAAAACATCCTCTAGGTGTTTGCATTCATGGTCAAGAGAGTGTGCAATGCAGCGAGATAAAATAATGGTTGTTCTATGTGTAGAGAGAGTACAAAGTAGGGGTGTATTGCTAAGAGTGCAACTTCAACAACAGAGTGTGAGTTGTAGTAAGTGCAACAATGAACTAAATGTAATGATGCATTATAGGTTTTATAGAACCAAGTCTATGCATATCTAAAATTTTTAACCATCATTCTGAGTTGTAGAAAAAATTAGGGTATTTGCATCCTTGGAGTTGTAGCTCCTAAATCAATGTGTTTTTTCATCCTTGGAGTTGTTGATTTTAAACTAGGTAGTTGATGGTTCCTTGGGTTGTGGCCCTAAAACATTGTAACCGAGTTTTCTTTTGTGACACTAGATTTGAGCAGTAGACTCAAGAAGCCTTGGTCACCATGGTTTTTCCCATATCGGTTTTTCCATATATAGCTGGTGTTGTGTGTATTTATATTGATTGTCTATTTGCATGTGTATGTTTGCATATTTATTTTTCAATCTACATAGTAAGAGTTGAGTAAGAAATTTGCACAAGGTATATGGAGCAAAGGAAGTAATCTGCATAAAGGTTTTGAGGGCCAAAGTTTTCAAGATCTACTGAGTAACCCCCCTCTTATTAGATCATTATGTTCCAATAGATGTGATATAGTCTACTTAAGTGTTGTTCTACTCAATTAGGAAAATACTCTTTACACACATATCTTATGAAAAATTAATTCAGTCCAATCATTTCCTCATTGAAAAAATAGTCAAAAAAATGATTAAAATGGAACTAATCAATACATTATCCAGTCATATCATACACATGACTCATGATTACATTCAACATAAATCATTATCCATTTAAGAATGAATTCAATAAGTAACAAAATAAGGTATGTCACAAGTATGTGTATGTACACAGACAAAGTTATATGTGCATACACATATTTTCCAACTTAAGTTATAAATTTTTAAATACATTGTGAAATAAAAAACAAATAAATCAGATTGTTATCATGCAAATAATGTTCATTTGGATTTTTTTTGTCTAAATTTCAAGAGATAAAGATCTAGAACAAGTTTTTTTAACACTTTCTCACATACTATTGTGTCGTTCGTATAAAAACCAAGCCATGATAATCAAAGGATGTTGTTTACAGATAAACACTCAATGTTTATAAAAAGATGATGTTGTTTATAACTAAACAATTACAGAACAAAGTTGTTTACAAATAAAATTCACTATTTATAACAAAACGATGTTTTTAGCTAAACAATTATAGTTTATTACAAAACAATATTGTTTACAAATAAACACTCATTGTTTATAATAGAATGATGTTGTTTTTAGCTAAAAAATTATAGCTTATTACAAAACAATGTTGTTTACAAATAAACACTCACTGCTTATAATAGAACAATGTTGTTTTCACGAGTTTACAAGTTCTATGCCTTTAAGTTTGTTAATAGATTCAAGCCAACTAGTACTAAAATTCAAAGAATATAATAACCATCATTTAGTTATTCAATGTTTAAATCGTACTAATAACCTCTTTACAAAAATAAATGTAGAATGACATGCTTGTTGCTGTGAAACCCCAAATAGTCATGAAACAAATTTTAGTATTTCCAAGGTTTTAGAAAAGAACTCATGTTCCTAATGTTATCAGCAAGATAGAAGAAATATTTAAATCACTAGTCACTCCAAAGAATGACTTTCAAATAAATGAAAGTTTTATTTTTACCTTAAGCAACATCGATGCCCTTTAATGGCATATATGAACTAGACATGCAAGGCTTAACCTGTGTTTAATTACTTATAGCTAGTCAATCTTGGAGATCAATTCAAACAAAATGCAAAGATATAAATAATACAGTTGTTCCTCCTTCATTAGAGTTGAATAATCTCAACTCAAGAACAATGGTGATGGTTATGATATAGCTCAAAGATTCTAAGTAAACTAAATAGCAAAAGGGTGCAACCTCCACCATTTGTCCTAGCTGAATGCAACATAAAACATCATATTAAAAAGGAGAGGCAACCATAAGGATGGAAGTACAAACATTTCCCTAAGGGGAACAATCAATATATTTAGATTTACATTTTATTTCAAAACATGTATTTTCTACTAATCAGATTAAATATGATAGCCATATAATGGCTTGATTAACTTACATGTATGGAAAAATAGATAAGGAAGAAAATATATGTCAAATCTTGGCTTGACCAATATCGGCCAACATGCCAAAAGGATCAAAAGAATGCATAACTAGAAGCTTCATGGTTGGCCGATAGGTCTTGGATTAGATAGACCAATAGTCGATCAATTTTCATTAGATTGACTTGGCTATAAGCCAATTATAGTTATAGTTGTATAATATTCAAACACAAATTCTATCAAACTCGACAAGAAGAGAGAATATTGCAAGCCATTTGAAATAAACAATGAGAAATCTACCATATTTCAAAATCAAAATATCAATTTACCTAATGTCGAGCTTCTTTCCAAGCCTTTTTCCTAATATTTCCTCACAGCCAAGCTCCTACCTCTTTCCTTTTTCCTTGATACCCATCGATACTATTTGTTGTTTTTTACAAAGATAAGATTTTCAAAATGGAAAGATTTTTTTGCCTGAAAAATGGGTCGTTTCTTTCATAATGGCATTAAATTTTTTCCACCCCACTATATCCATTTTAATTCATTGGCCATAATTTTGAATACAGGCCACAACTTATGGAATCTTCTCATTATTTCCATTCAAATTCTATCGATTTGATAATGAAAATATGAGTTTCAAATTCAATTGTTAAGAAATATGTGTGTGTGTGTGTGTACCTTATATATATATATATATATATATATATATATATATATATATATATATATATATATATATATATATATACATTTAATCACATATGTATGTTCTTCGATATATATATAACATACATATGCAATTAAATGTATATATATATATATGAATGTATGTATGTATGTATGTATGTATGTATGTATGTATGTATGTATGTATAAATACTGTAACAATAGAAATAGTATGCCCCACCTTTGAGGAATATAGCACATGGGTAGGGTTCCTATTTCACACTTGCTACACTCAAGGAAACCTTAGAGATTTCAATCTTAATGTTTAGAGGGAGAAAGAGATCTTACAATAGGGTTGTCCTAGGGTATGATTGTAAACTAATGATGGGTTCATCACCAAGCTAGGGCTTGCAAAGACAAATGGAATGCAATTTATAATGCTTAAACCTAATATAATGCATCTTTCACTAAATGACCTAAAAATGCATATAAATCATAACAGAAGGCTGCAAGATGAAATGTGTACACCTAGAAATCTATAGAAGAATGGAATGAACTTTGAAATGCTGAAAATGTTGATTTTAAAACATGTTGGGAATCATACACCAGACTAGGCAATTGAGTCCTAGATCTTGGTTTCTATGCAGAAACTAGAGTCTAGTAAATGGGTGTTTGAAACTGCAAAAACCTAGAAAATGACCTAAACTAGGACTCATATGCCAAAACTGGTATATCAATCTAGTTAGAGTTTTCTTAAGTTTCAAAGTCTGAATCTAGTCTTTATTATTTTCTCTATACTTCCCAATTGATTCCTGGATTCGAAAACTTGATTTTTAACCTATAGAATTCTTCCAAGTATCTCTAATGCAAAGTGAAAAATTTGACAAATTTCTCCAAACTTTCACTTCAATGTATCTTCAGCCTAAACCTACAAATCACACACTAAAGGGGTAAAAATGTTTTTTTGTTAGTGGAAAGGTGTTTTCCTTGGTCAAAACTTGTTTAGGTAATCAAACCTTGAAATGAAAGGAAATAGGAATGGAGAATGATTAATGAACAAAATATGATGTTGCAACTCACCAAACCCTAGCAATAAAGTGTTGCAAACATGTATGGAATGACTCCAATTGATGTAGATCTTGACTCATTCTTGAATGTGATAGATCTTGAATGGAATGCTAGCTTGAGTCATGAAACCCTACATCAAAATTTTTAGCTCCAAAAAAACATGATGCATGAAGCCTTTGACATAATGCTTGATGCTTGAATAATGATCTAAAATGCTTGATAATCTATCTTGTCTTGGCTATCTTCCACCAATGAAGTCAAAACATAAATCCTTCCATCCTTTTTAATCTGGTAATTATTTTCCCTGCCATAGTACACAGCAAATCTTTCCCAACACCATGGTTTTCCAAACATTAGATGACAAGAGTGCAATGGTACAATATCACATAATATTTTGTCTTTATATCCACCTATTTCAAATTCAACCCATGATTGCTCTTTAACCAAAAATGTATTCTCATCATTCATCAATGAAACATAATAAGGTGAATCATGTGGAAACCTTTCTAAGTTCAATTTTTCAACCATTTTAGGAGCAACCAAATTATCCAAACTACTTGAATCAACCATAACCTTGCATATCTTACCTTTGCACTTGCACCTAGTCTGGAAAGTAGCATGCCTCATTTGTCCTTCTTTCTTATCCAACCTTCTGAGGTCCATAGTGCCTTGTATCTTCCAATGCTTCTCCTGCAACCTTCAAGTGATCTACTTCCTTGCTCTGATACCACTCTGATGCAGAGCAGGATGGAGGAACAATCAACCAACACAAAATCAAATGATTAGCACAACTTCCATAGGGTCAACTCTATAGCTTTCCAATTCACAACTGAGCAACTGAAAGACCAATCCTTCAATGACAACTGTAAGAATACCCACTGATCATCCAAATAGCATCCATATTGCATCACAAAGATATTTCCAAGCTTACAAGTCAGGTTCATTTGCTAAAACATATAAAATCATTAAGTCACAGTGACTAAGGGCTAGTAGAATTAGCCCACTTTTACAAACAAAGTGTCTTTTAAATTGCTCTTCACCTCACCAACTCTTGGACAGTCACAAATTGTGGCACAAATCAAAGGAGTCTCTGGTTAAAATCTCCATACTGCCCTTCTAAACTGATGTTCCATAAAACCCTCCTTTTCCTTCCTAAAACCTAGGGCTTATTGTATTTCCTATACCCAGAACACTTGTAAACCCAAAACCACTTGAATCCTTTTAATTTCAACCTGAATATGCTCAAAACACCTTAACATTGCACTGCTCTCACGTTTTGTATAGAGTTCCTTTGTAAACCACCTAGTTTTCCCTTCTTTTCACCCCTTCACCTTAGGGTTTCTAACTTCTGATCACTCTAGGTCTTCTCCAACCTCACAAATCATCAAAACACACCTAATCATATCCAAAAACACCAAAACTAACAAATTTCATCCTATTCTCCTTACACAACTCGAAAACCCTACCTCAACCATGCTTAAAGGGCATAAAATTCTATCTTTTGCATTGGGGCAGCGTTCTCAGGACCCTCAAAACTCTTGTTCAATGCATAAATACATTCCTATACCTATTATTAGACTTATCAGGACCATTCCACCAAGAAACAGTAACTACATAAAGGTGGAATGGCCTATTCACTCAATTTTGTGGCTCAAACCCTCTACCCTGTTTCCTGACCAGTTTCTCAATTTCAGTCAATAAATTGTTTGAAATGCAAGTTTAACCTTCAAAAATCAATTCAAAACACAGTAAAAACAATTCTAAATCAAAATCCAATCATTCATGATCAGTTCTTGCTGTACGAATCCGTACACAACCAAGAAAGTGAGAGAACCAAAAAATAACTGGAAAAATAGAACTTTGTATTAATTTTCTCTTTCAAAATTCTTTCACCAACCTTTCTCAAGCCTTCAAGAGGCAATTTAAACATTTTTCAATCCAAAACTACCAAGAAAATGCCTATAACTGACCACAAGATTACCTTAACCCTTACATTGCTTAATTCTGCCTTTTTTGACAACTTGTTAGCAACAAACACAACATTATGCAACCTGGTGCACTTTTTGAAACAACTAATCTTAAAAACCCCAATTACATGACAAAATAGTCTCAAAGACCTTATTTAGTACTAATTTACTCAAATGCCCCTAATTTCTAGACCAACCCACACTTAAATGAATTTTTGCAATAATGTGTTTATGGTGCTCCTGCACCACCCTTCAATGGTCTTGTAAACACTTGAATGCTCTTGTGAATTCAAATTTTGTATAGGGATGCTCATTCAACTTTCTAGGTGTAAAATGAGTGAAAGAAAGTTGTATTTATACGTAATTATGCAAAACTCCCTAAAATTACAACACTACAGGCCGACATTAGATCTAGGAGGATAAATTTGAGGAAAGAATTTGAATTAATTTTTATTTTGGGACACACGGGACTCATATGCCCAAGGAGGCATATGAGTCCCATTAGGCATAATTTAGGGGAACAATTTCAAAAATGCTTATAAAGGTGTAAAATTAGGATTGGGACCCAAAACCCTAGGTGGGACTCATATGCCCAGGGTAGAGTATGAGTTCTAAACCACCAAATATAGGACACACAACTTAAAAACACCTAAATTAAAATTTGATGTTGATTTATGTTAGGATTATCCTTGAAAATATGCATAAATTAAGGCTTATTGATGCAAAATAAGGCCAATTAAAGCATAAAGAAGCCCAATTATTTATGAAAACCCTAGAAAAGTGTGAAAGTGTGTTATAACACTTTACAATACCTTAGATAAGGCATGATTAGGTTTGTTTAGTTCACAAGGACCCAATACCTAATGTGAATGTGTCAAACACATTACAACACTAAATCAAGGCAACATTAAGCTCAGTTAAGAAGGAGGGCCCAAACAAGCAAGGTAAAATTAAAGGGATACTTTTTATGTTGCCACATTTAGCCCCCACTTTAGTGAGAGGAAAAGCATTCATCAAACTCACACTAAAGTGGAAAAACATTCATTAGGAGGGGTCCAAATGCACCAATGTTGATAAGATAGGATGAAAACAATCAAGAGGGATGATCAAGCCCCTAAGATCAAGATCCCATGAAAAACCAACATAGGCACAAAAGGACACACATGAAAATGATATGGAGAGCAATAACAAGGCATAAGCATACATTTCCAGAAACAAAATATAAAAGAAGAGTAAAGGAAAAATAGGGGTGGATCAAGCTTCAATATTTTTTCCAACATGATGTGGATCAGATCTAGGTTATTTTTTGAAAACACATGCTCACTCTGAGGCAACAGAACTCTAGGTTGTCCTCTAGGTGAGTAATCCAAGAAAGTGAGACAAATATACACATGGCTGGTATGCACTCACACACACATGTGAGTGGCTAAGGGAAATTCATGCCTCGAATGGGGTTCTTGTCAAACCATTCCAAAGTTATAGCTCCTAATAAATTTGATAAGGCACCACACAAAAATGAATTTTGAGCTTCATGAGGCAAGCAAAGCTTCGTATTCTTGGAACTCATGAATAGACAATATGGCTCCATAGGCACACAAAGTGTGTTATGCAAGAAGTCCATACAACTAATGTTGTTAATACAAACTAATGTAATATACATTCAAAGGTATTTTTCTTGGTTCATGAAAGGTATCTTCTTAGGGAACATTGTTCCTAATGTCTCCAAGAGAGGACAAGTCAAGGAAATATCATTCTCTCAAAGGAAATCAAACCCAATGACACCACCAAGAAAGGGACACATCGCAAGAAGAAAGAAAATCATGCAATGAAACATGAATGTAGATATAATGTCACATGTGTGTCAACTTAAGGCATGCCATCCACATCCCAGTCTTGCTCTTATATGTTCATGAAAGTTTGTCAACTAGCCAAAAGAGACAATGACAAATGACATACGAGGGAAAAGGCTACTTAAATCCTTACCCCCACTTAGTGTAGGATAAGGATGAGCTAGAATAAGTATCGGTAGGAGGAAATAAGTTTCTCAACACATGGAAGAGAACCACAATCCTTAAGATGTTGAATTTTTTTATTAAAATCCCTACATTCATTAGTAGAATGACCATGAACTCTATGATATCCACAAAATAAAGTCATGTAATAAAATTTCTTTTAGGTTCTTGGAGGGAGAGATATCAAATGATCTTGGAGGAGTATCAACAAGATACTCTCTTGATCAATATTAGATGTTACTTTATTTATGCAAGATGTAATACACACACTAAATTATAAGGCTTTAGATGAAAATGGAGATAAGGGTGGTAAACCTAGATCTTTCTTGAAAGAGTATGGTATGTTGGTTTTCTTTGTGTGTTCATTATATCCATGTGTAGGAGGGAGATTATGTCCAATACCATAACAATCTTTCAATTTAGATGAAGGGGGTTCATGCTTCTAAGAAGGATTGTCTTCTTCATGGAAACACAAATCCTTTTTAAAGTTATGCATTGTCCCCTCATGAGGGATGGGAATTACATATCCCCCATCACCACCATGGGGTAATGTTGTAGAACCAAGTTAAGAAAATGAAACACAAGGTTTTTTTTATTTACATTGTGATATTTTTCACTCCCCTATAAAGGAAGGTGTAAAAGGCCAATCGTCATTAGAACTTGTATCTGAAAATGAATTGTTGGTATATGACTCTTTGGATTTTCAAGGTGATATTTTGGATTCTTTATTGAAACAAGGCATAAAATATAATGACTCCAAATTATCACTAGAGTTTCATTGTAGGTGAAGGATTAACATCAAATTGTATAGGTTCAACTTTTGATATTTGAATGAAAGTATTATGGGAGTTAGGAATTTTGTAGCTTCTATCATCTACTTCGATCATATGTATCTTGTTGTGGTATTAAAATTTCATTGTACAGTGAAGAGTAGAGGGGAATCCTTTCATATCATGAATCCATGGTCTCCCTAGGAGAAGATTGTATGAAAGGGGTCCTGGCATGATATGGATAGGAGTAGGCAACACTACAGGTCTGACCTCAATAGGTAATGTAATCATTCCTAGTGGTTGCTTATTAACATTGTCAAAGCCACAAATACAAAAATAATTAAGTTGAATAAGCCTCTTGTCCATGCCATTTTTTTCTAGGAGGTCAATGCTACAAACATTAAGGCCTGCTCTATTGTCTATGAGAGTGTGCCTAACTATAGTTTCATTAATGATCACCTTTATCATCAAGGCTTTACTTTTGTTTTGAATCTCAAGTTAGGGTAATTCATGTTTAGGGAATGTGATTTCTAACTATGTGAATTGAATATGATCAAAGGAGGGTGTCAAATTATTCAATTTCATATATAAGATTGCATCTCCTCTTACTTTATTTGCAATACTTCTTGAAATAGAAACTTGTATGTAGGTGATAGTTGAATGAGTTGTCATACAAATACATTAGTAGGAGCCTTTTTAAGGTCATCAAAACTAGAAAAAATATGTTAAGGAAAAGGTAATGGAGTGGGAGTGGTTTTTGGTTGCTTATATTTTTGAGCAACCAAGTTATAACTCAGTTTCTGCAAAACATTTTTACTATTAGATTGCATCATAAATTTCAAGAAACCTCTTGTTTTCTTATGTGATTCACTAACAGGAGATGACTTAGGAAGATCCCTGAGTAAAGGAGATCCAATTTGTGTCATCATAACCTCAAAAAAAAATTCTTTATTTTCATGATCTCTTAGTGAAGAGGAGTCTAATGTCGCTTCATCACCTTCATCTAAGGAAGCTTTAGTGTTTAAAAGACATGTGTCAATGTTCACATTTTCTTGCACTATGTTATCCTCCCTAGGAAGAGAGTTTTTAGGATAACTACAAACTAAATGTTCATGACATTCAAAGGTTGGTTCTTCTAAAATGACTTCATCGAAAGTAAGGGAGTTACCAATGGTTAGAATTTATTTCTTATCAATGATGGTGTTTTCTTGTTCAATAATGTTTTCCCTAGGGGAAGAGAGACATATAATATTCTCATGACTTACATTGAATGTGGTTTCTAACATCAAAGTATATTTTTCACGACTAGGAAATATATTAGGAGAAGAAAAAATGTGATTGACATGATGGTCCATAGTTTCATTCCTTTATCCCATAATATCTTCCAAAATAGGATAGGTAGGGGAGGAAATGTAAAGAGGGATGTCATAGATCTTAATTTTTTTCTTATATAAGACCAACATATCCTCATCAGCATCAAAAGAGGATAAGATTTTGGGAGATGAATGCAAGTATGTTTCATTGGTCTCTTTTCATATCATGCTATTTTCATGATTACTTAGCACTATGTCCTCTTGTTTAGTAATGTCTTTCCTACTAGGAGTGGTAAGAGGAGAGAAACAATTTAGGTTCTCAAACTCTCATTGGTTATTTCTTCTAATGCTACAATATTTTCTTCACAAGTAGGAGAGATATTAAGAGAAGAAAAAATGTGATTGTTATGATTACCCAAGGCTTTCTTCACTAGACTAACCACACCCTTATAAGGGATACAAGGAGAGGGATCAATGATGAACAAAAAGAGAGGAGAAAGGAACTCATATTCATATGCAATTAACAAAAATTCCTTACAACATTCAACGAGATCTGAAAGTAGAACTTGAAGTATGATAACTATGTATTTTTGCAATGAAAACATGATGTAATGATTTTCCTACAAATTTGAAATGCAACGATGATAGAAAAACATGGAAAAGGATAATACAATTTTTAGATTTTGAACATGATAATCAATTGATTATGCTATGTAACAATGTGAAAATGAAATTTGAAACTAAGAAATGCATGAAATGAGCCAAATTAAGCTAGATCTAATGAAATGCATGTAAGAAAAACTCATCCAACTAAAATAGGTAACTAATGACAAAAAACAAAAGTGTAAAAATAGGTTTTAGTATTGCAAGAGGCAATTTTAGGAATGATCTATGAGTAATTCGCCCAAAGGGGCATACGAGTCCTAGTTTGGGTTTTTCAAGGGTCTAAATGTGAAAAAATAGTAAACAAAAATACCCAAAAAGAAGGAAAAATACCTTGTACGGGGATTGAATCACCTAGACTAGTGAATGAGTCTCGAATTAGGGTTTTTGCACCATTTTCAGCAAATTATGTGTGAATGTTAATTTTTTTTTATTAGGATGTTGTCTGGTCTGAGTGCAAATATAGTTTTTAGATGAAATTCAATGATGCAAGATGCAAAAATGTAACCTATATGCACTTTCACTAATGCAAGATTTAGAAACTTTAGATGCCAATTAACTAATGCAAAACCTAATGCAAAGTCAATGCAAGATAAATGTAGGATGATAATGCACTCCAAATCAAAAAATATGTGTTCACATCAGGTTCACCAAAATGTAACAACAAAAATAGTACACCCCACCTTTAAGGAATATAGCACATGGGTAGGGTTCCTATTTCACACTTGCTACACTCAAAGAAACCTTAGCGATCTCAATCCAAATGTATAGAGGGAGAAATAGATCTTGCAATAGGGATTTCCTAGGGTATGATTGTAAACTAATGAGGGGTTCACCACCATTCTAGTGCTTGGAAAGACATATGAAATGAAATTTTTAATGTTTAAACCTAATGTAATTCAATCGTTCACTAAATGACCTAAAAATGCATATAAATCAAAATAGAAGGTTGTAAGATGAAATGTGTGCACCTGGAAATCTATAGAAGAATGGAATAAACTCTAAAGTGTTGAAAAAACTAATTTTAAAGATTTTTGGGAATTATATGCTAGACTAGACCTTGATTTAGTCCCAGATCTGGGTTTTTATGCACATAAACTAGAATCTGGAAAATGGGTGTTTGAAACTACAAAAACCTTGAAAATGAACTAAACTAGGACTCATATGCTAGAATTGGTGTATAATTCTGGTTAAGGTTTTTTGAAGTTTCATTGTCTGAATCTAGTCTTCAATGTCTTCTATATACTTCTCAATTGATTCATGGATCCAAAACCTTGATTTTCAACCTATAGAAGTCTTTCAAGTATCTCCAATGCAAGGTGACAACTTTGAACACTTTGAAAACTTTCTCCAAACTTTATCTTTAATGTATCTTCAACATAAGCCTACAAATCACAGACTAAAGAGAGGAAAAAATATTATTTTGTTAGTGGAAAGGGGTTTTCCTTGTTCAAACCCCATTTTGTTAATCAAACCTTGAAATGAAAGGAAATAGGAAGAACAACATATGATGTTTCAACTCACCAAGCCCTAGCAATAAAGTGTTGCAAATATGTATGAGATGACTCCAATAGATGCAGATATTGACTCTTGCTTGAATCATGAAACCCTACATCACAATTGTTATCTCCAAAACAAACATGATGCATGAAGACTTTTACATGATGCTTGATTCTTGAATAATGCTCTAAAATGCTTGATATTATACCCTTGAATGCTTTTATGAACTCAACTTTGCTATAAGGATGCTCATTCAACATGTTAGGTGTAAATTGAGTGAAAGAAACTTGTGTTCATACTTAATTATGCAAAAATTCCTAAAATTACAACACTACAATGCAACATCAGATATAGGAGGGTAAAATCCTGTTAAGAATTTGAATTAATTTTAATTTTTGGGCCACACGGGACTCATATGCCCAAGCTGGTGTATGAGTCCCATTAGGCATAATTTATGGGACCAATTTCAAAAATTATTACAAAAGTTTGAAATTGAGATCAAGACCCAAAACCCTAGGTGGGAATCATATTCCCAAGGTAGCATATGTGTCCCAAACCATGAAATATGGGCCACACAACCTTAAAACAGATGAATTACAATTGGATGTTGATTGATGTCAGGGTTATCCTCAAAAAGATGCATAAAGTAGCCTAATTATTTATGAAAACCCTATAAAAGTGTGAAAGTGTGTTACAACACCTTAAATAAGGCATGATTAGGTCTGTTTAGTTCAAAAGGTACCAAGACCTAATGTGAATGTGTCAAACATATTACAACACTAAATAAAGTAAACCTTAAGCTTAATTAACAAGGAGGGCCCAAACAAGCAAGGACAAGTAAAGCAATAATTTTTTCATTTCCACACACACACACACACACATATATATATATGTATTTGCATATATATACATGTGTATATATATTTGTATATAGATGTTTTCATGTTCATATTCAACATTTAAATAAGAATGAACTTTTATTTCATTTTAAACAAAAATGTTTAAATACAATGGATTTTTCTTATCCTTTAAATAATCCTTTGTGAAATACATATGTTTATTTATATGTCAAATTAACTATCATTTTTTTCAAATTGTGAAAAAAAAAGATTGAGATAAATAATTTAAATAAAAATTTCACATGTATTACTTTTCACAAGTACATCTTTTCAATCATCAAGTCAGTTCAAGTCAGATAAATATAATTATCCTATATGAATTTTAAATGTAGTTATCATGCTATTTATGGTGTGTTCACCCAAATTCCATCAAGCTTACCCTTTGATCCAGCTAAAAGATCCTACTTCAACCATGTTCTTATCCTTCAACCTGCCACCCTGCAATTGCGCACACTTGCACTTACAAAATTCATCAGTAATATTCAATCCATGATAAAATATAAGATACTTCAAAAAAAGCACATAGTCAACGATGGTCAACTTCTTTCAATCTTTTCAAAAGTATCAGAATTTCCATTCAACATATTGAATTTCCTCAATAATTCAATTTATCATATTATAATTAAAAGTGCAATAAAATTGGGTTATGACATCCTTCCCCTCTTCTAATAGACATCATCCCAATGTCTATTTAATCAAAATTTAAGCATATATGTTAATTTCAACATCACATCATATTGTTTCAAACCAAAATATCATAATATTTCAATCCAAAAAATTTCAAACAAAATTATCAAAGTATCTTTCTTAAGAAACCAAATGTGGGAAGGAGCATTCTATTTCTTCCACATCCTCCCAAGTAGCACTTTCTTCTGAATACTAGTCCCATTGGAAGGTTTGAACTGAGCAATATATTTTCTCCACAACATAACATAGCATCTATCTAGGATTCTAATGGACTCCACTAGCACCAATCAAGCACATGATTTACATTAGGATGATATGGCCTAAGCAAAGAAACATGAAACACATTATGAAGTCGAGCCAGAGTAGGTGGTAGAGTAATTCTATAAGCAACTGAGTTAATCACTTCCAAAACTTCAAATGGACCCACATATCTTGGGGCTAGTTTAGAAGAATTTCCAAAGGTAATGGATCTTTTATGTGGTTTGATGCTTAAGAAGACTTATCCCCTATCACAAACTATCAAAGAGTTCTATTCTTATTGACATAACTCTTCTATTGGTCTACCACCTCCTTTAGTATGATCTTAATGATTCTCATTTTTTCCTCCATCTCCTTAAGTATTTCAGGTCCTACTATGATCATGTCCTTCAATCTATCCCAACTGATGGGTGCACGATACTTTCACCCATAAAGAGATTCAAATGGTGTCATACCTAGGGATCTGTGATATGAGTTATTGTAAGAAAACTCTATCAATGGTAAATATTCTTCCTACTTATACTATTGGTCCATGCAGTACATTCAAAGGAGGTCTTTGTCTACCTGTGAGTCTAAGGATGATAAGCCAAGCTGAAATTCAATTTAGTTCCCAATGCGACATTCAAGGTCATCCAAAATCTTGAGGTAATTTGGGTGTCTCTATAAAAAACAATAGTCTCTAACACTCCATGCAAATGGAAGATCTCTTGAACAAATTTCTTGGGCAGGGTCAATGATCTATCCTTGGGTTTCCTAGAATGAAGTGTGCCACCTTGGTCAACTTATCGATTACAAACAAGATAACATCATGTTGACTCTTGCTCAATTGAAACCCCTATACAAAGTCCATACTGATCACCCATCATTCATACTCAAGTATGTCATGAGGATACAATATACCAATTGGATGTGCATGATTAGCCTTGACTCACTGGCACTCTAAGCATCCAACTATGTACTCCACTACATCCTTCTTGAGTTTAGACCAAAAGTACAAAGTTTTCAATTCTGCAGTCATCTTGGATACTCTGGGGTGTCCTGAATAAGGTCCATTATGAACCTCTTCTAGAACCAACTTCTTCAATTCTCCAAAGTCTGGTATATACATCCTTCTTTAATATCTCAAAATACCATCTAGTTTGATCGCATACCCATTGAACTAATGATCTGATGGATTCTCTGCTAGGGAGCTCTTCACTATTTCATAGTTCTCATCCCCTAGCAAATGTATCACCTATTATCTCAAATTAGGCCTTGTTGAGATCATGGATTCTAGATGTATTCATCTACTAGGAGCATCAACCACTCTATTCTCTTTTCCCTTTATATACTCAATTCTAAATCGATACTCACTAAGGAATTCTTACCACCTTCTCTACCATGCATTAAAGTTTGGTTGAGTAAAATTGTATCTCAATCCCAAGTGGTCTATCTTGAGTTCAAATGGATTTCCCAAGAGATAATGCATCCACATCTGTAAGGCTTCAACTATTGTGGCTAATTCTAAATCATGTGGTATGTATTTCACCTTGTGCTACTTAATCTTCATTGATTCATACACTACCACTTGTCCATATTGTATTAGTACTACTCCCAACCCCTCTCTTGAAGCATTTGTGATCAATGCACATGAATATTCCATTAGGATCAAGAATGGTCAGCTTTGGTGTTGTTGTGATCCTCTCCTTTAGGAGTTAACATACCTATTTGCATTTTTGGATCCATTCAAACTACATTCCCTTTCTTTGCAGTGATGTAATTGGAGATGCAATCTAGGAGAACCCTTGCACAAACTTTCTATAATATCTTGTGAGTTCCATTAAGATACAAACTTCTGATACACTCTAAGGCACCAGCCATTCCACAATTTCCCTAATCTTTTTGGGGTCTACAAATAATCCCTCAGCTAAACACTTAGATAGCTTCCCAAAGAGTTTCCTTTCTCTCAGCCATTTTAGAACTATCCTTAAGTGCCTATCATTCTCTTCAATGGACTTTGAGTAAACTAGGATGTCATCAATGTAAATCAAAACAAATTCATCCAAACAGTCTCTAAACACACTATTCATAAGGTTCATGAAAGTTGTAGGCACATTGGTCAAACCAAAAGGTACCACAGTGAACTCATAATGTACATACTGACTTCAAAAGGTAGTCTTTAGAATATAATATTACTTCATTATAAATTGATGGTACCCTAACCTAAGATTGATTTTGGATAACACTGTCACTCCCTTCATTTAGTCAAACAACTCATTAATCCTTGGGAGTTGATATCATTTCTTGATGGTTTCCTTGTTCAAAATTCAATAGTCTATACATAGACATAAGGTTCCATCCTTCCTTTTCAAAAAGATAATTAGTGCTCCCCAAGGAGACACATTGGATCTTATGAGCCCTTTGTTTAGTAATTCCATTAACTAGGCCTTCAACTCATAGATTCTAGTGGTGGTCATCCAATAAGGTGCTTTGGATTGAGGCTCAACTCCTAGTATAAGGTCAATAGAGAAGTAAAATTTCCATTTTGGAGGTAACTCCATGAGTTCATCAAGGAATACACCTTGGAACTCCTTGAGAATAGGAAGCTCTAAAGGTTCCACATACAAGTTGACCTAGGTTTGAAAGGTTGGAAGCTCTAACTTGTTGCAAAAGAGACATGCATCTACCCTTTTCTCTGCTCAATTATCATACTAGACTATCCATGATTTTTTCATGTATCCAAATCTAATAGGTATTTTGGATATTACTATAGGATCTATAAAACATTCAGTAGCTTTGATATCAATTAAAATTGATAGTTTTGTCATAGAGCTTACCCGTCAGCTATATTGGCAAGGCCTGATATTTTGCATGCTTGTTATCCACTACAATAAGGATCTAGTGATGTCAAGTCTACTTATAGTTTCCTTCCTTTTGTGACTCTAACCGTTGTAGAAGATTTGAGGTATAATGATCACCTCTACAAGTATAGCACCCATCATGAGTCCATTTGTGACCTCCTGGCTTGTCCTCCTTGAAACCCTTCTTCTTTTGGTCTTCCTTACCTTTGTTTCTATTTTCCTTCTTGTTCTTTTCATCGTTACCATTTCAAATTTCTCCTATATCTCACTTCCCCTGTTGAAATTATGGATCTAATGCTTCTTGTGTCCTTTATGAAATTTCTTATTCCCAAACTGTGACTTAGGATTTGCATTATTACGATAACTAGATAACTGCTGCAATTTTTGCTCCTGTTTGGTGGGCTTTAGGAAGAATTCGTTCATGGTGAGAGGATCATGGATGTCAACTTTTTCTCCAACAAGGGGTCTAAGTCCCAATATGAACTTTAAAATATAGAAATGTGCATCTCCTCGATACTGGGGGCACATACTTCAATAGGTTGGTGAACTTTTCCTGATATTGGGTCATAGTCATGCTCCCCTAAGTTAGGTTTTGAAATTTTCTCACCTTCTTATCAAAAATACATATGATAACCATCTCTTCCCAAAATATTGGAGGAAGAGTTCCCAAGTAATCTCAATAGGTTGAATATTCCTTTCTTACTTTTCATTACCCCACCAAGTAGCTAATTCACCAGAAAGCTGATATGTAGCCCATGTCACTTTAGTCTGGTTAGATAGGTTATAGAGTCTAAAGTATTTTTCCACCTTAATGATCCATGTATCTTCTCCCACTTTGATAGCCTTACCATCAAACTTAGGCAATGCTAACCTTTTGAGATCTTTTCCAAGTTCTTCCTTAATTTGACCTCATGGACCTTCTCATGGACCGCCATCCTCTTGATTGAATTCTGCATTCCTGTGAACCTAGTCCTCAAGTGCCACTTGGAACTCATGTTCTATGTGATCCATATGATCCTCTTTCTAGTTCAAAAGCATCTCTAATTTTTTCCAACCTCTTTTTTGGTATGTTGTTTTACCCACTACAACCCATCACTTGCATGGTGGTCACCATGCTTAATCACACTTTACCTACATCACATTTCATGTCTATCACATCTTAACACTGGGTTCTATGAATAAACGTTCTTATTCTACATCACATTACATACACATGCATATATCCCTTATTCATGGAACATATACACATTCATTCACATTAAACATATTTTGGAGTTCTTTATTTGAACACACCAAAAATATCATATTATTTTATTTATATAAAATGTGGGCCAATAGACCCTTATTTACAAAGGGTTCTTGTTACATTATTCAATTTTCTCATTATCAGAAAGGGGAGACTCCTCTGGGTCCTCATCAAAATTTACATCAAGTTTTTCAGAAGAGGATGGTTAAGCATGCAAGATCTCCTTTTCCTCCTTATATAAAAAGGGTGTGTTTGGTCCACACCCTAGAGGCTAATCTCTGATTGTGAAAAGATTATTGATCTTAGGTGTTCACTTCTCCTCAATCTTCTTGCCTCTCTCCAACTTATGTCATGTAAGGGCTTGAGCTAGAGTCTCGTCATTGGGAATCTCAAGTTGAACCTCAATCTTAGCATTTTCTTCCATTAGAAATTTCTTGTGTGAGTTCCTAATGGTTTTCCATTTCTTTTGTCCTACCTTAGACCTTTCCATACCTACATTCAATCGATGTTCATTCAATTCTCAGGACAAATAAATTTTGGTCATGAGTCAACTATTCCCTAGTCAAGACTATGGTAGACTCAAAAGGCCTAGAGTTGAACCCTAAGCTCTTATACCAAATGTAATAACCCATTCAAAATTATTACTTAACTATATTATTGCAAATGACATTATGAATATTTAATTTTAAAAAGATATAAATAAGTAGCTATTCTCAATCATAGCAACACATGTATAATTAAAATGAGTCAATATTTAGATATTCAATTTCAATATCCAAGTTGACTTGGCTCATAAGGCCACATAGTCA
This sequence comes from Sequoia sempervirens, assembly GCA_007258455.2. Lineage (NCBI taxonomy): Eukaryota > Viridiplantae > Streptophyta > Pinopsida > Cupressales > Cupressaceae > Sequoia > Sequoia sempervirens. Next base: position 198,638,765 of record VDFB02353493.1, on the reverse strand, counting down.
ATACAATGCATAAATTTTACATGAAGGTTACACCATAGACCAAGATAGTATAAAAAACATCCAAGGCTTCGTCATGATGATTACTGTTGATGGTGTTTTTATGCACTTCTCAACACAGGTAATGCGTAGATGCACTACCTCTCTTGAAAGACAATCTTCCACAATCAGATTGTAGGTCACTATCCCAAGGTCTCTAATGTTAGGTCTTGATAGTGCTTGGATTATCTTAGTTGTTTTATGTGATTTGCTGGAATCACAAGGCGGTCTTACGGATGGGTTACAAAGCATGGAAGTTGGATCTTGAAATGGAGTTCTTGAGATGAAAAGCTGTTATGCATTGGCTATAGGTTCAAACAGCAATCTTGGACTCCATTTTGTTGTTGGATTTGGATTTTCAATGTGCAATGAACCTTAGCATAGGTCAGTCATTAAAAAAAAGAAAAGAAAAGAAGGAAAGGAAGAGGGAAAGTTCCTAAGTCTGTAATTAACTATGAATAGTGACAATGGAGTTCCTGCAATGGACAATTTCTCAAAACAATATTCCACTTAACCAAAGATTTCACAGTATCATGGAAATTGTGCTATCTTCTAAGTTCTACAGATACTTTGTCCTTTATTCACCATGTACATGCATGAATCAAAGACAAATGTTTTGGAGCATCTTTGAATTCAAGTCCAAACTAACTTTACACAACTATCTACCATCAGCAAACAACAAAAAGTATGGACAAAGAAATCATCAACATGGCAGGAATTTTCATAATCACCTAATAGCATTCCTAAAATCCATCCAAAGAAAGAAGATAGTTAACTAAAACAATAGTAAAACCTAAGTCAAACATATAACATTGGAGATTGAATCAAGTAACATGAGAGAAACTAAGAAAATACACCAAGTCAATGCCTTTTCTTTATAAATTTATGTAGCATGTCTTTACAACAACTCAACTCAACTTTGTAAATGAGAGAGCTCTATTTATAGTGTCCAAAAGATTTAATGAATGGCCAAGATTAATTCTTATTGTGTGGCCAAGATTCATTATAAAATAGGGTTTCACCTACCCCCCAATATATCGTATTTTTAAACTACATTTTGTCTTTTCCCTATTTCATCCTTTTGCTGATAGAACTGTAGCTCTTTTGTCCTTTAGTCAATTGTTGTTTTCACTGTAGCTATTCTTCAGGAAGTTCTTCATCTTTGACAGGGTTGTCCTCCTATCCCTTGGAAGCTGTGTATTCTATGAACTTGAGGACGACCTCCTGGAGCTTGTCTATTTCGATGATCTCACATCGCAGCACCTGGTAGCTCCATTCCTTTGCATTATCCTCCAGCATTTTCCAATCCTCATCATACTTTGAGCCTTGGTCTCTGAATAGCTCTGATTAATCAAAGGTGTGGGCATCAAAACTCAGGAATTCCATTGTGATATATCCAGCCATCCCATCCTTCATCTTCTCCTGGAAGTAGGGTTTTATCTTTTTTAGATCATAGTCCGTCATCATCTTAAGGTATCTAGCACATTCTGCCCAGATTTCTTTGATCCATTCAATGTCCGGATCCACCTTGCTCATGATTTGTTCTAGCCTCTCCTTCTAGTTGTCAAAGTCTCAGCGCCACACATCCATTATCCAATGATCTTCTTTCTTAAACGGAAACTTCTTCTCCCATGTGGCTTCAGGCAACTAAAGGATAGCCTTGATCCTTGGAAAGGTGGAGTCATAGGTCACAGGGAAATCAATGCAGAGCTTCCTTGTGCTCTCTAGAGACTGCATTAGGTCCAAGAACTTGTTGGCTATTCACATAGCCTAGCTAATTCCCATGTTTCTGATGTATGAGACTTGTCAGAACTAGTCCTTTGTAGTCTTCTCCAAGTTCTTTCTTCTTTCCATCTTATCGATCTGCTCTTTGGAAAGCAGTTGAGGTGCAGTCATGGATGTGGTAGGTAGGTCGTCTACTAAAGACCATTGCTGTATGTAATCTGTTAAGGCTGTGACCTATACCTTGAGCTCATCCTTTGAAATTTTATCTTGCTTTATCAGATGCACCACCGTAGCCACTAACTCCTCAAGGTGCCTAGCTTTCTGCTCTCTAGTGGTAGTTTCCAAGTCGATGGTGGAGATGTTATAACTTACCCCAGCTTGGCCAATCATAGGTGTTGCAATTTATGCCACTCGAGAGCCGGAAGCATCCATTGTTACCCTAGATTAGACCTTGGGCTTCTTCTCCTTCTTTGTCATGATTTGGGCTCAAGCCAAGATGGCCTCTAACCTTACCCTTGGGTCCTTTAGCATAAGGGTTTTTCTTTCGAGCTGCTTCTCCAACCATTTGGGCACAACAGATTTCCCCTTGGGTGAATCATGGCCACCCTCGCCCTCCTCAGTCAAGGCCAAGATTTCCGCTCCTTTTCCCCCCGAGGATTTTTCTTTCTCTTTGGTAGCATCTTCCTCCTCTTCATCAGATTCATGGAAAAATATGAGGCATTTGACAGGTAGCCCGGTGGATGGTTGTTGAATGGGACTTTCTTTTCTTATTGTTTCTCCTTCCTTCTTTTCCTCAGTACACCCAACCTCGGGGCTTCTGACAACATGTGCTTCACCCTCAATTAAATTCTTTTGCTACTGTTCTTTTGGTGGTTGCCCTTCTTCATCATGGGGTGACCCCTCTGCCTCTACCCCAATGTCTTTTAGCTGCTATGCCATTTCCTCCTCAAGGTCATCATCAAAGGTTTGAATGATTTCCTTAGCACCCGAGCCATCTTCCTCATCCCCACTCTTGGAAGAGCCTGTCTCCTCCTCCTCATAAGCCACCCTGTCGATGGTTCGGTGTTCATACTCTGGGTGCTCATGGTATTCATCAACCTCCTCCTCAACAGGCTTCAAGGCCTCCCGCTCTCATTCCTCCCACTCCTTGGAGATTAGCATAGTGGCCTCCATAGTCAGTGGCTCTATCAGTGGTTGTGAAGGTTGAGCAATAGCAAGGACTTGCGCAAGGGCTGCTTGGAGAGTCGAATCCATTGAGATCTGGGAGAGCTCGGGGGGAAGGTTTTGCATGTGCCTTGAAAGAGCCTCAGGCATAGTGGTAGTGGGAATAGGTGATGTTATTGTTGCCAGAGGGAGTGATGTGATTGGTGACATAGTAGTAGAGGAAGGGGGAGAAGTCATGGTGGAAGAGGAGTCAATAACAATCACAGACTCAGCCGGAGGTGAAGGGACAAGATGGACAGAAATGTCCACTGCCAGCGGGGATGCAACGACCATAGCCAGGGAGGTGGGTGGTGCAATAGGAGGGGTGGAGAGAGCCAAGGGAGGCTACTATTGATCTATACCCTCTACTTCTTTCTCTTGGGTTGAAGGTTGTTTCATAGTACTCCCTACCTGTTTGAGCCTTTTGGGAGGTGAGCCTCTCATTTCTTTCTTTGCATAAGCCTTGGGGTCTGAAGACTGCTTAGTTTCTGCTCCTTTTTTGTTCTTAGACTTGGTGACCAGAGGAGAATTGGAAGTCCCGCCAATTGAAGTGGTGGCAGCAACATCCTTTGTGGCACTCAGCTCGCTTTTGAGCCCTTCATAAGTCAAGATTACTCCTTGTTGCTTTAAATGGGCCACCTACCCATCAATCCACTCCTTGATATGAGTTAAGATTGGTTGGGTTATGGTATCTAGGTCATCGAACTCCTGTTCATCCCAATCAATTGATGGTATTGGTAGGTTGGCGACTGCAGGGTACTTGGGATGCATTATGGTGGCCTTGTCCTCCTTGAACTTGGTCCAGTATGGGGAATGGTTGCACCCTTCTTACGAACTATACAGTCATTCGCATGTAGTGCCTTGCACGCACTTCCTTATCATCCTGGCAGTCAGCCCATAAATCCTCAATGTGGTGGAGATGGGCATATTCCGGCCCCAACGCCTTCCTGACATGGCCATGTGGGTCCATCCATGGGCAAGTAGTGTGTAGGTAGAAATGGTAATCCTTCAGTTCTTTCTCAGAGTTACCAGCACATTGGGAAGTTTGCAGTCGATACATGCTCTGGCCAAGGGTCACGGGATAGGAGATCCCCGCTATATGTTTGCTGTTGAAGATTGCCTATAGGTGTTGGAGTTACTGAGAAAGCTCCAGAAGGATGATTTGGTCATTGGGGTATCGGGGCAGCCTATTTGGCCTTTTAGTGAAGCCCTGGGCACAGATGTACGTAAGCTTTGGGTATTGGATGTAGAGAAAGGCATACTATTTCAAAAGTTCCTTGGCACTGTGTGAGACCCTCCTCTCGAAGTCTCCATAAATCAACCTGATAATGTGGCCAATGAAGGCGTTGTTTACTTTGCAGTAATCCCTTTTGAAGTTTCAGTACTGGAGCTGTGGATATCTATCATAGGCTTTGAGTCCTCACTTCTGCCCCTGATCGGATGCCACAAACAACCTGTTGTATTGTCTCTGATCCACCAAGGAATAGACTAGGTAGGAAGTTATATAAAATTTGGAGCTCTTCTTTATGTTAACAAACTGCTCATGGAAGGAGTTGCTTATGATTCCTCCCCGATAGAACAAAGCCTTTATTGTGATGTCCTCATTTCCATGCAGGATCTGCTCAATAAAGTATGCCATCCATTCCTAGAAGTAGGTAGCTATGGGGAGACCCATAATCCTGCTCAACATGGTCACTAGGTCGTGGTAATCTTCGTGGAAATCATTGCGGAAGAGTTCCTGAGGAACCTTCGCAGTGCTACCCCATCTTTCCTTGAGCCAATGTAGATTTATTGACTTCTTACAGCCACTTGGATTATCATCCCATGCCACCTGGAATTCTTCTAAGGTGGGGACCTCCATCTATTGGAATGTGGGAATATGGAAGGTCTTTGTGATCCCTTCAGGCAATATGTCGATGAGAATGTTGCCCTCTTTATCAACGACTGTCCTTGTGTCAGTTTGATATGCTTCCTGACAAGCCATGACCAATTTAGGGGCCACGAGAGATGGAGGGAATCCAATAGCCTTAGCTATTCCACTCTATCTTATCAATCTTGCATTCTTTGTTATCAAGTTAACCCTGACCCTTTGCATGAACTCATCGATGTCAACTTGGCCTATGTTGGTGTTAGTGATCTCCTTCCAATCCATGGTGACTTTTGAGTGGAGCAGCTCGCCCTGGAATTGGTACTTCATCTGGTCCTTGTCTTCCTTCCCTCAAGGGGTCCTTCCTGACTTCTTCCCTTTGTCATTTTTGGTAGATGCCCCTGAAGGTCCTGCACCTGGTTCCATATATTTTGTAAAAAAGGGCATAGTAAATGCAATGGATCACAAAATCATTCAGGTTAGCCAACACCCTAAAAACAATATGTATTTCAAACAATCATTTAAACATATCATGACCATTTATCCCCAGATGTTACTAATCTTCCGATTAAGGGAATTTGGACAATTCGGGCCCTAGGGGTCGGACTTCCTCGGCAGGAATACTGTTCGGAAGGGAAAACACGACAGAAGGTTCCCAGAGACTCCCTTCGATCAAATTTTAGTATTTCAAGAGGTTGACAATGAAGAGGAATGAAATTCAGCATGTGGGTCAAAGTTAGATTTCATATTTGGGCTTGTTTGAATCGATTTAAGAGAACACGGAAGTCCTGGGTAGGAGAGCCATTGGAAGATAGCAATTTGGAATGACATATAACAAACAAAAATCTAGAGATGGAACTCTGGTGTCTGGGGCCCAGCAGTGCAAAGGGTGGTCAATGGTTTGCCATTTTACTTCTGAGGGTTCGGATCGGCGGCACCAGGAAGGCATTCGCCCTTCACTGTTTGGGATGACAAACATTAGACAAAAGTCTGAGGGGGAAGTCCAGTAGTAAGAGCCCGGTGTTATGTGTTTTCACTGAGATCCACAAGTTTCGCCGATGGCTAGGAGTTGGACCGGACCCGGGACAAGGGTTTTCCATGGTGATTTAATCTTCTGAGTTTGGTGGCAATCGGAAGGGCGGAGGTTGGATCTCAGAGGGACGGGGCAAAAATTCCATTTGGAATGGCAGGCAAGGGAAGGAGTCCCCATCGTCAGAGCCCAGCAAGGAGGAGGGCATTAGTCGTTCCCGTGGCATTCCAGTGGCGAATGAGGCTTCAGAGCCCAGAGATCAAAAGGACGGGGTGAAATCACCAGGGAAAAGGTGTGTCATGCGAGGTTCTAGCGGTGGGTGAATATCTCCCTAACGGCGGAAGAAAGGCGGATTCCCAAGGATGGATGTTTGGACATCGGGGCCCGAGAAATCCAAAGGATGTTGATCCCAAAAGGGGTGTCACAGTGAGGAGAAGGTCGGGCTTGGAGCACAGAGGGGCCGAAAGAGTTTGCCGCTAGGGACAGCGCATAATGAGGCATGGAAACCCAGAGACCAGAGCCCAGAGATCAAAAGGATAGAATGAGTTTAAATCGCCAAAAGCAGCAAACAGGAAGGCAGAGTCCACAGGGTGGGATGTCGGGTGAGATTCGCCATGGAGGATGGAAAAACACCCACAGAACCCCAGAGGTGGAACCCCAAGATCCCAGGCCCAAGAGGCCCAAAGGACATTTGTTAAGTTTGAAGTTCCCACGGTGAGGAGAAGGTCAGGTTCTGCCGGTCAAGAGGTCAAGAAGAGTTTGCAATTTGAAATGGCGGCATCCAAGGTGACTTCCGAATGGGGAAGTCCAATGGGCTGGGCCTGAAACGTGATATTTTTGTCAACAGGTTTGTTCAAAGTTTTATCACAGATGGCGAAGGAAAGTCTCGGGGCCGAAGAGGAGGTTTTCCCTACACGAAGAACAACCACAACAAGGAGAAACTTTATATTGGTGAGGAGGGCATCATGGAAGGTTTCTCAAGTTTTTAACACATAGGTTTTGTGCGCAATGCCATGTTTTATCATTTTCACACCTTCTTATCATTTGCTAGTCATTTAAATGCTTAGAAATCATGAAAACAACACTTGGGAGGGAAAACAGATGGCCTACCTCAAACACGCGATGCGGGGAGACATGCGATCCACCTACAGTCGACGAAATGATGCTGAGGGTGATGAGCGTGACGGTGTCGAAAATGGTGGGCTCCTGAATGAAGTTCTCTAACCGCTCTGCAATCATGTGAAATGATAATGATGGGTCAAAGTGGGTATTTTATACCCCTAACCACCATTAATGCTTGTATTTAATGCAGGTATGACGGCGAAAAAGATAGTGAGTTCAAAAGTCAATGACAGCGGAGGGAGAACCGGGGCCCGATGGTCAGGGAGATGCAGGACAACGACCGCTGTAAATATTTTCAGGTTGGTCAGGATGACTGTGGCGAAGAGCGAACCGGGTCCCAGAGGGTGGACTTCCACCAAAGATCCGCTGTCATGGATGGTGGAATCATCACGAAATTCTGGACTCAGAATTTTGGATGGTTGGGCTTGGAACATCCAATGGGAGTCAGGGACTCCCTCAGATTTCAGTCAGCAAAAACATTGGTGGGACCTAAGAGGCAGGGCACAGCCAAATGTTTGCCGTTGAGTGATGGCGAAGCACGGTCGGAACCCCAGAGATGGAACTCTAGGGTTCAGGGTCTAGAGGGCATAACGTTGTCAGAGATTTTTACAAACTTTAAGTTAAGTGGCAAACAGGAATTCAGACCCTGAGGTTCAGGAGGATGCGGAGCGTACGCCACCAGGAACGTCAGGTTTAGCAGGGAAACCCAGTGAGGGATTCCCAAACGGCCAAGTTCGGCAGGGCCCAAGGCCATTGGCAGGGTCAAACTACTAGAGGGACCCCGCGAGGTGCCATAACACAACAAAATTAAAGGGGGAGGGCATGGTCAATTTATGGTGGGACTTTAAAGTAGTATTGACCATCCAAGACACCAAAAAAAAAGGGGGCATGCAAAATGAGGCAGCAACAAAACAACCCGACAAGGCGAAGAAAAGAGGGTCCCCGTTTTGAATGGGGCATGTGTGCTAAGGGAACAACAATTACCTCCACTGGTGGATGAGAACATGGTTGAAGCAATTTACCACCCAACCATGAAGCTTGTAGTTCCCTAGAATTCTTCAAACTTGAAGAATACCCAACCCTGCATGGAAATATTAGCAAGAGAACAATCTGCAAGGTGGAATCTAGTGTGTGCCCAAAAATCAACATGCGTCTCTATCTATGAGTTAGAAAAATGCAATATCTATGCTAGGAATGGCAAAGAGTGCTATCACAAAATTCATACATACATAATGAACTAATTTCTTGGCCAAGCATAAGAATATTGTTCCAACAATAAACAATAGGTTTTGGTAAAAGAAGAAACCTACACTTTCTTAACTCCATTTTGGCATCCATCCCAAAAGGTAACCTTCTACAATTATTCCATAGAAACCATCTACCCTCTAGCACCATCTACCCTGAGGTGATCTAGTCCAATTAGGTGGTGTTGTTCTACTCAATCAAGAATATATTCTTTACTCACATATCTTATGAAAGGGTAATTCAATCCAATAATTTCCTCATTGAATAAATAGTCAGAAAAATGTACAAAATGGAACTATTCAATATGTTATCCAGTCATATCATATAGATGACTCATGATTACATTCAACATAAATCATAATCCATTTAAGAATGAATTCAATAAGTAACAAAAGAAGGTATGTCACAAGTATGTGTATGTACGTAGATGAAGGTCTATGTGCATACACATATATGTGCCAACTTAAGTTATAAATTTTTTCATACATTCCAAAATAAAAACCAAAAAATTAAATTTCTATCATTCAAATAATGTTCAGTTTCATATTTTGTTTGTTATAATTTCAAGAAATAAAGATCTTGAACAAGCCAGTTTTAATAGTTTCTCACATACTATTGTGCCATTTGTATCAAAACCAAGTTGTGATAATTAAATGATGTTGTTTATAGATAAAATCTCACTGTTTATAACATAACAATATTATTTACAACTAAACAATTACATAATGAATCTATTTACAAATAACATTCACTGTTTATAATAGAACTATGTTGTTTGTAGTGTCAAAAAAAGTAATCCTTTTTCACACTTAATATGGATAAGTGACATGAAATTGAATTAATTATATCTTGGAATAGTGTTGTAATGTGTTGTAAACATTCACATCATTCTAGGGTCTATATTTAATTAAAATATACCTTAAATTTTCCTTTGCAAGAGTGTTGTAAAGTGTTTTAACACACTTTCACACTTTTCTGGGCTTTATTTCATGAATTAAGCCTAATGAGCCCCTTTTAATGAAATGTACCTAATTTGTACCCTATTTAGGTGTTGTAAAGTGTTGTAACACACTTTCACATTTATCGAGGCCCCCTTTAGTTAATTGTGATCAATTGGATTCAATTAACCCCTTTAATTCATATTTAAACTTTATTAATGACACCTCCTGAAGATCTATCCCAAAATGCATAATGCAAATTACATATCATTTAATTGGGAAAATTTAGGTCTTTGAAAATGGTGTCAGGAACCATTCACCCTAGGTGGTGAATTGGTCCTCCCTTAATAGGACACCCATTTCTGAGTTAATTCCACATGGGTTTTTATCCCTCTTACCATCCCTCTAGGTTAGGTCCTAGACAGCTATGCCAGGACCCATTCACCCTAGTGGCGAATGGGTCCTCCCTTAGTGAGGACCCTCTTTTTTAATTTCAGTCTACTGGGAATTTAATAATGTTTATTTCTAGATCTAGTGTCGACCTTAATTATTTGAATTTCAAGGTTAATCTCCAAATTTAGTATAAATAATGCGTTAATTCACATTGTTTCTCCTATCACTTTTATGAGACATCCTAGCAACTTCAAGAGAGCATTACAGAGCACTTCAAGAGAATTTTCAAAGGAATTTCAAGGTAGATTTGTAAAGTCTATTGCAGCAATTCAAGATCATTTCATCATGTCAGGGGTTTGATGCATTCATGCATATTGTTGAGCTAAGATTGTGAGTGTAGCATTGAAGATCTACTTGCAAGAATTGTTCACATCTTATTCAAGGATCAATATCTACATTCTTCATGGCCACTACATGTTAGTTTACAGATTTATCTTACAAGACAACATCCAAGGTATCTACATTGCATCATTTCATGTTTCATTCTTCAATTTCCTTATTTCATCATTTGGTTTACTTACCTAAAAGGGGTTTCACCGAGGAAAACCCCTATTCACTAACAATCAATAAGTGTTTGTTGATTTATAGGTTGAAAATCAAGTGGAGGAAAGATTTGGAGCAAAATTGTTAAAGTTGTCAAGTTGAAAAAGTTGTCATTCAAAGTTGAAGAATGAAGAATTGAAGATACAAAATTAAGTACAAGTTTTCATGAGCTGACAATCGAGAATTTGAGAGTACAAACATCAAAGAAAAGAGCCCAAATCTCAATTTCAGAAACCCTAATAGGGACCCATTCACCACTAAAGGCGAATCAGTCCTTTGTGATCTAAAAATAAGCTTCTTGCAGCAAGGTAAACATTTATTTAAGCTCTAAAAACTTCCCTCATAGCTGCTATAATAGTTAGGTCTCATTTTTTATTATTATTTTCATCTTTTTTCCCTCATATTTGAATGAATTTTAGTGATTTTGTGTGAAAAAAACTAAGTGGTTCATCATCTTGATTCATTTTGTTGAACCCCATTTTCCACTTAATTATAATGGTGAACCTAACATATTGAACATTGTAATCTTCTGATTTGTCAATTCTTTCATTGCATCCTAGATTAGATCTTGCATTCACTTGCATTTCATTTGCATTGAATTAGATCTCATTTAGGGTTTCTTGCAATGCATTAAAAATTGCATCTCATCTAGGGTTTAGATTTTTATTATTTTGCATCTCTCTAAATTTGAAAAAATACAAAAACAAATCAGTCATTATGCATATCATTTAAATCTCATTTATTTGCATTTAAAAAATAAATAAATTGCATTTCAAATTAGGTCATTGCATTCATCTTTGCATTACATATTTACATTGTATTTCTTGAAAAACTGAAACTGAAACTCACTATCTCAAACCTAGAACTGAAAGACATTATCGAAATCTTGCAAATCATTAAAAAATAGTTTTAAAATACATAACTAGGACCCATTCGCCTTTATTGGTGAATGATTCCTTGAAGAGGTCAAACCTACATCTCCTGACATCTAAAAAGGCATTAAAAATCACTTTGAAATCCATTGAAACATGTCAAAAAAACCCAAATCGGACCCATTCAGCCTTACTATGAATGAGTCCCTATTAGCTACTGATCTACATTTTTTGGACATTAAAATCTTAGTTTTAGGCTTTTGTTTGGTGTTGTCACTTTCTTGATTTGTTGTTTCATCAAATTAATTCCATTTAGCTTAAATTGTTTCATTTCATTGCATTGTTAAAATTCAAAATTTCATTTAATCATTTCATTTTCAGCTTATTGTATTTGTAATCAATACATTGCATTTCTTAATTGCATTTCATTCTTGGTTCTTGCATTGCCCCTTTTCCATTTTAGGGTTTGCACACTAGGTTTGTAAAACTTTCAAGAGCTTTACAACTTGGTGTCCTATTTCAATACTTCATCCTACAATATATCACTCACCATGGATCTTGGGTTTTTTTACTCTCTTTTTGATAGTGTTGATAATCAACCCTCATGACTCAATTTGCATACTTCATTACCGATGACTTCACTTCCTATGATCAATGTGCATGATGTTACTGACATGCTAGATGAACAACTAGAAAACTTACAAGCCGCTATCCTTAGTGAATGTATAGACATTAGCATGGTTCACACTATACAAAATATAAGGAAAGTGCTTAAAACTCGAAACGAAACACAAATCATCTCTAGCTATAGTTGCTTCTTTCATGAGTGCTTGAACAAACAAGACAATAACAACCCCATATTCAATCCTCCTACTAAAACTAAGAACAATGTTAACATGGATAATGATCATATAAAACCGCATCCTATAGATAAATTGGTAGCATTTATAAAAGCTAACCCTTGTAAGGGCTCAACTAAGAATCCTCTTAACATTTTTTTATCACAAAATAACATACCTAAGCATGCACTTGATGGTCCTCTTTAAAATAGCTGACTAAATTAATGACTCACCCACTAATGGGATATTGATTGATCCCATATGTGGAGATAATTTGATCACTGAAGAATTCTCATATGTGCTTGAACTATATCAAGAAACATATGATAACCCGAAAGCATGGATCAAGATGCATAATAGTTTTTCTTGTCATACAATAGGATCAATAGATCTCCCTTTAAAGGTTGGACAAAAAACATTAAACGTATCATTCTCCATCATTCTACAATCAGACCAATTTCATGTGAAGCTAAGCTATCCATGGCTTTACTCCATGAATTCCATCCCTTTGATTGTGTATAAATGTCTAAAGTTTCCATTTGGAAATGATATCTTTACTATGCATCACAGTGGCTTTAATCCTGCATCAACAAAAGGGAATTTTTCATTAGATTACCTTTTTCCCAAGCCTATCTAACCTATCAAGCCTCATGAATTTTTTTTTTTGACATCATATCAAAAGTTCAAGGAAAAGAAAATAGCAGAATTATCCCTTCAAAATATGCCTCAATCTATGACGGAATCACCTATCCTTGAAAAAATAATGATTGAAACAAAATCCCTTTCGAACATAAAAGAACAACCTATAGAAAACCCCCCTGAAATTTCCTCCAAGAGGCCATGAGATAACGAAAACAATCCCATTGTCCCTCATAGATTCAAACAAGTTTACAAAGTTAAAGAGAAAGTGGTTGAACCTTCTATTCCTCCTAAGAGAAGGAACCTATGATTGAAAAACCCACTCTTACATAAACAAAAATTGACAATAGATTGAAACAAAATCAAAGTGCTAGAGAGCATAGGCATAGAAGACATGTTATTGCTCATAGATTGAAAACTCAAGAAAAAGAAAAAAATAGAAAAAAAAAATCCAAACCTACTTGAAGCAAAGCATAATGAATCTATACCCTCATTGCAACATAAACAAGAACATTGCATGCACATTGTTGCTTGAACTCTCATTGTAATAAATCTAGATGATGACATTGACATTGCAAACATTGATGAACAAGTGCATGATGAGTTGAATAAATTGTTTTCCTCTTCTATGAGCTTACATGAAAAATATCCTAGAAGGAGTATTGAACTTGGTGATTCCCTTAGTTTGGCACCTTCTCTTGTCCCTCTGGCTAGTTGTCTGCCTTCCATTTATACCGATTGAGATTGGGATGCAAACAACCTACTTTAGTTTGACTCACCTAAAGTATTAATTATAGGTTGACTTACCTTGAAAATGTTATCAAAATTTACATGACATAGCCTCCTATACCACAACCAGCTTTCATCCACTTGAGTAATTAAACAACTCCCACTAGTAGTATTTAGGTGAAAAATATTTCCTTTTGTCTATTTCCTAGTCACAATCATATTGCCAAAACTTCCACGTATCTTGCATCTTCCATCTTTGAATTGTAGATCATATCCTTTTCCCACCATATGTCCAACACTCAAAAGATTGTGCTTTAAGAATTCAACATAAAGAACATCATTAGTGTTATCCTTACCACCAAGACAAATAGAACCTCTACCACGAATCACACCAGTATTGTTGTCTCCAAATCTTACAATACCATCGTCATACTTCTCTAGACTTACAAAAAAAAAAATTATCACCATTCATATGATGTGAGCATCCACTATCAATAACCCACTCATCCTTTGCTTCAACACAGGATGCAAGAGCTTTCTCATTTTTAGTAGATTTAGTAGCCACAAGATTATTTTCAATTATAGTGCAATGAAAACCCATTCATCTTCATTTCCATTATCTTTATCAAACTCATCATTAGTCACTCCTTCTTTAGCAAAGTAACATTTCTTTTGGAATCTAGACTTGTTAGGCTTAGTTCTAGGGACTCTTTTAGGACATCTTGATGCACAATGACCTATTTTACTGCATGAAAAACAATTAATAGGTAACACTCCTTCATACTTACCTTTTCCTCTACCTTCTTTCTTTACAATCAGTGCTTCCAATTCTTCTACCTCTCTTTCTTTATCTTCAAGCTACTTCATTTCTTCATCATACTTGGATATCTTTCTAGAACATTCTCCCAGACCATATCTTTTCTTGCTACTTCTAGATATAGTAGCCTTGAATGTAGATTTAGTTTTTGAAATAGATTCACCAAATTCACTTAATTCAAAAGCAACAAGCTTACCAGCCAGCGTGTTTCTTGACATTTTTGTTATTGATATGAGCTCTTCAATAGCATGAACCTTCACTTTGTAGGAGGGAGGCAAGGATTTGAGTATCTTCACCACAATTTCATCCTCATCCAGAGAACCACTAACACATGTAATACCCATTACTATTTCATTTACTCTTTGCATAAAAGAAGTGATATTTTCATCTTCACCCATCTTCAAATTCTCATACTTTCCTTTTAAAATATATAGCTTAAACATCTTCACCTATGCAAGTCTCTAGCTTTGTCCAAATCTCATGAGCTATCCTACCACATTAGCCATCTCTAAATCTATCAGAGCACTCACCAAAGCTTCAATAGCCTTGATATTATTTTTAGTATCTTTGATCTCATCAACAGTGGAGGGACCATTATGAGGAATAACATATTGATCTTTTGTAATCTTCCAGTATGCTTCACAAATACACCCTAGGTGACATTGCATCTTAACTTTCCACAATGAGTAGTTAGTTTAATTGAATCTTGGATAATCCTTCTTGAATGTTTCCATTTCGGATCACCTCAAGCTTTTAGACTTCTTCAGAGGAACCTGCTCTGATACCAATTGTTGGAAAAACAAGGACAAATAACTAAGAGGGGGGGTTAATCAGTTGTCGCGGAATAATAAAATTTTCAAACTTAATATCAAATATGATGAATAAGCAATTAACACATCAGAGAAAAAAGAACATCAAGCTTTTTTATGTGGAAACCCTATTAGGGGAAAAACTATGGTGGATGTTAGTCCACAAGATTATACTCTATTAAAAGTATAATGAAATCAATAAAGGGGAATGCACATACATTTAGGCACACTACCTAGAGCTTGCTGATAAATTAGAGAAGGGGCTCACTACCCAACAATATAGAATAGGATTAAAATACAAAAACTATGAACTGAGAAAATAGCTTCTCCACAAGCCTAATTACAGTTCCAATTAAGCACCGAAAACTCCTTCACAAACTACTTCACACTCTACTATGCAATCGAATGATATTAGCATATAAACACATACGAGCACACTCAAAACCTCTCCACCACACACTTACACACATTAAACTGGTGAAAAAATCACTATTATATATCCACTACATGAGATTTCATCAATAACTTAGTCAGCCAGGAAAATAAAACATATTTTCAATGTCGGCCCAAATTTACAAATAATTTTTTAAAACAAAATCCGCCATGGTCAGCCACAACATAGTGGGGACCCAAATTAATAATTCTAATACAAAAATACTTCAATTAATTTCACCTTGAAGATCCACAACACACTACCACCAACATGTCAGCCAAGAACAAGAAAAACTAAACATATGCAGGAAAATTTTTGAACCACAAGCACACCAATCAATTTGGATGTACCATAAAGATAGATCACAATCTAGAAACATCCAAGAACACCAAGAATCAATAGAGAAACATCTGCAACAACTGAGATTTATAGAATCACACAAACTTTACTCAAGAACACTGACAGAGACCACAAAAACACTGTCAGACCATAACATGATCAAATCTATACGTGGACCTCTGTAACTTTTGGTAGATGATCTAGATACACTCAGCAAAAAACCCTTTAATCCACAGTAGCTAAACTTCAATGTACAGAACAAGACACCTTCATGATCTACATAGTTCCACTGGGAACCTGGAACACTTTATTTTACAATTTTCTCAATATCCTTGACATATAACTCCTCTAATACACCAAATTCTAATAGTTTTGATATTAATGACAACCACATATCAGCAACACATCCATAGCATCCAACAAATTGTCCTTTGCAAGAGTGTTGTAACACACTTTCACACTTTTCTAGAGTTTATTTAATGAATTAAGCCTAATGGGCCCCTTTTAATGAAATGTACCTAATTTGTACCCTATTTAGGTATTTTAAAGTGTTGTAACACACTTTCACATTTATCTAGGGTCCCCTTAGTTAATTGTGGTTAATTGGAGTTAATTAACCCCTTTAATTCAAATTTAAACCTTATTTATGACACCTATAGAAGATCTATCTTAAAACCCATAATGCAAATTACATATCAATTAATTGGGAAAATTTAGGTCCTAGAAAATGGTTCCATGATCCATTCAACCTAGGTGGTGAATGGGTCCTCCCTTAATAGGACCCCCCTTTTTGAGTTGATTCCACATTGGTTTTTAGCCATCTTTCCATCCCCCAGGGTTAGGTCCTAGAAAACTGTGTCAGGACCCATTTTCCCTTAGTGGTGAATGGGTCCTCCCTTAATGAGGATCCCCTTTTTGAATTTAATTATGGTGGAAATTAAATAATGTTTATTTCTAGATATGGTGCCAACCTTAATTATTTGAATTTCGAGGTTATCTCCTAATTTATTATAAATAAGCATTTAATTCACATTGTTTCTCCTATAATTTTTTGAGACATCCTAGCAACCTCAAGAGAGCATTATAGAGCACTTCAAGAGAATTTTCAAAGGCATTTCAAGGCATATTTGTGAAGTCTATTGCAACAATTCAAGATTATTTCATCATGTCAAGGGTTTGATGCATTCAAGCATGTTGTTGAGCTAAGATTGTGAATGTAGCATTGAATATCTACTTGAAAGAATTGTTCACATCTTATTCAAGGATCAAGATCTACATTCTTCATGGAAAAATTTGCAAAATTTGTCATTCAAAGTTAAAGAAGGAAGAGTTGAAGCTACAAAATTACGTATAAGTTTTCATGAGCTAACAACCAGGAATCTAAGAGTGTAGATATCAAATAAAAGAACATAGATCTTAGTTTTAGAAACCCTAATAGGGAACCATTCTCCACTAAAGGAAAATGAGGTATCATCGAAAAGCTGGTTTTGACCTCTACACAGATTTGAGGTCCTTTTTTTCATCATGGAGGCAGATATGAACCTTGGTTTGTGCATGCACTCACTTTTTATTTTCATGCACTAGGTTTGCATTTTCTCCATAGTTTATGCATATTTTGTATTCTCTCCTTTTACAATCATTGGGTATTGTAATAAATGAACTGAGATAAAGTTCCATCAGGGGGGTTTCTTGCATAATAATATGATTAGAGTGTGCATGCACTTTGATCCCCATCTTCATCTTGATTTGATGGTAGCTTGCATGGGTTATCTGGTTTCCTAGTTTCTTTTGGCCATATTTTTGTGTTTGCTGGACACATAGCGGATTCATCGGTTCACACTTCAATTGAGAGATTATGTTTCTTGATCCTCATTGGTTTATATTTTTCTCAGTTTGAGGGCCATGTTTTTATGATTAATATTCCAGAGTCTTCATGGTACTCCTTCCCATGGAAGATTTTTAGTCACAGTTTGGCATCAGCATTGAGATACACGGTTTCCAGATTCTATCATCATCTCATCTACTGTTGCTTCACAGATTCTAGGGTTGTTCCAGTTTGTGAGTTTTCCAGTGTTCCATGGCATTGGGTCTAATATCACATTATCATGATTTCAGTTTTGGTTTCAATTGTAGACAGAAGTATCTTTCCTTGCTTGTCAAATTGCGGTTCTAGTGTTACTCCATAGTGTTCTTCCAATGCTTCTTTGCAGCAGTCATCTCATTGTAGGGGGTTTTTTTTCCACTGGGTTTTCTTTCTCTACTTCATTATTGCATATTGTACTTGGGTACCTAATCAGGCTTTTGTTGCCAAGACTCATTCATGCTTTTTTGCATTCATCTTAGTTTTAGGTGCATGCTTTTTTAGTCTCCCTAAGTTGCACTTATGGGGGGGTGTTGGTGTAATTAATTATTTAATTACACTTTAGCATAAGTTTACTTACGAATATTCTTTTTCCTAGGTTATTATTAGCCTTATCTTGTTGAGCTGTCTTTTTGCTCAAAATAGGATTAGGGTTGTGCATGTCTTGCTTTTTGCATGATTGCCTTTTTGAAGGCTTTTGTATTATTTGTAAGACAATTTCATTCAATATCATAATGTTGATTTTTGCTTGCACAAACTTGCTCTGAGAGTTTATAGAACATCTTTCATTTTTGTTCTAAATATCGGTTGCATGTGATAGGTGATTGTTTGCAGGTGATTCTTGGGGACTGTGAAGTTGGTTTTTTCAACTTCTACACAAGCTTCTTTGGTGCAGAAGCACCCTGACAAAATCAAGCCTCCAAGAGAAAAAAATGAAATTTGATTCAATTTTTGGCGCCTTGATCATGTAACAAAGTTAAATAAGTTATTATAAGGTCACTTGATGTTTATTAGGTCCAAAAATGTCAAAAAATGTGAGAAATGCAAGAGTTGTTAACAAATATTGATTTAATTGTGCAATTGTGTAAAAATTGCACTATGGGAGTTGAAGAGTCTTAGGCATTGGTGGGTAGTTAGAGAATAGTTGGTAGGCTAAAATTTAGTTGTATTGCTTTTAAAAAGGATTTTGTAACTTTTGAAACTTTGTGGGTGATTGTGTTTTAGATTTGGAATAAATAAAGAAATCATTTTCTACATATTTACACAAATTCTCTGTTTCTTGGTTGTGTACAACTTAGTATGGATAGGAAATGGTATCAAATTGTTTGTAAGTGATAATTATATCAATCACCTTCTATTTAGACCTGATTTCACATGAATTGGTGGAGATATGAGATAGTTATGGTGTTTTTTTGTTAAAACTACCAAGAACCTGTATTAGGGTAATAAGAGACTAAATAAATTGTGTTCCTTAGTTGTATATAGTGGAATCCTCTAGTTTTCCATGAGAATATTCTCCAATGCATGTTATTTCATAATATAATGGTCTTGGGCTGAGATTATAATGTTTAGTGGTGAATGATTAAAATGTAGGACTGTAATTTATGAGAACATAGCTTGAAACAAGGCAGATAAGGGAACTTAACCTATGGTTTATAAAGATATGCATGGAAATGGGAATATTATGGACTGAAAAGCTTTAGCAAACCTAAAATGATGTGTTCCAATTGGTGGTCATGGGAAATCAAGCTTGGAGGTAGTAAATACAATAAGCCCTGTTTGGTGTTGTTGAGACCTAGTAGGCCTATTTTGCAACGTGGTCATTTATGTTTGAGCATTTATTTTTAAAGCACCATACCCTAACTTAGAAATATGTTTTAAATCACAATAATAGGCATTCAAAACATTGATTATAGTTGGGATAGAAGGTATACACGCATAGATACTTCTAATAGTGTGTTAAGGCATGACTACAAGGAAGGTTAAGGGGCATTAAAGGTGGGTGCTTGGGGTGTACAAAGGGTTTGATCATGTTTTTTTCTTTGAAATATTGAAGGTAGTCAAAGGTTGAATCACTATTGAGTCTTGACAAACAAAGTTTGTAGACTTATGACTTATTGTGCCATGAATGCATAAGTGAAGTCAGTCAGGATAAATTGATAATAATTGAAAATGGTAGATCTTATGTTTTTTGTTATTTGGGTGAAATAAGGTTGATTAAAGTGGTTTGTGAATTGGTTAAGGTATTGGAACTCTGATTTACAATTTTGAGTGTTTGAACCAAAAGTGTTTTAAAGGACTTGGATGAGTTTGGAACTCTTATTTCAAATGCTTGGATTAGATAGTGATACAAGGAGAAATATAGTTGAATAAGTGTGTCAAGGGTTTTGATTTCTTCCTTTGTCTGCATCATTCCTGCAACAAGGTACACATCTCTTTAAGCTCTAGAAACTTCCCTCATAGTTGTTATAACAGTTAGGTATATTTTTGATTGTTATTTGCATCCTTTTTCCCAAATATTTGTATGAATTGTATTGATTTTTGTGTGGAAAAAACTAAGTGGTTTGTCATCTTGGTTCATTTTGGTGAACCCTATTTTCAATCTAATCATTGTTTTCAACTAAATAATTAAGGTTTATTACAAAACATTTATATTTACAAATAAACACTCACTATAACAGAACAATGTTGTTTTCAACTAAACAATTATAGTTTATTACAAAACAATGATGTTTATAAATAAACATTCACTGTTTATAATAGAATAATGTTGTTTTCAAGGGTTTACAAGTTTAGTGCCTTTAAGTTTGTTAACAAATTCAGACCAACAAGTACTATAATTCAAAGAACAGAATAACCATCATTCAATTATTCAATGTGTAATTAGTACTAATAACCTCTATGCAAAAGTAAATGTAGAATGACATGCTTGTTGTTGTGAAACCCCAAATAGTCATGAAACAAATTTTAGTATTTCTAGGGTTTTAGAAAAGAACTCATGTTCCTAATGTTATCAAAAAGATAGAAGAAATATTTAAATCACTAGTCGCTCCAAAGAATGACTTTCAAATAAAAGAAAGTCTTAGTTTTACCTTAAGCAACATCAATTCCTTTTAATAGAATACACAAACTAGACATGCAAGGATTAACTTGTGTTTAATCACTTATGGCTAGTCGATCTTGGAGATTGATTCAAACAAAATGAAAAGATATAAATAATACATCCATTCCTCCTTCATTAAAGGTGAACAATGCCAACTCAAGAACATTAGTGAAAGTTTTGATATAGCTCAGATATTCTAAGCAAACTAAAAATTCAAAGGGTGTGGCCTTCACCATTCGGTTGAGCCAAATGTAACATAAAAAATCATATTAAAAAGGAGAGACAGTCATAAGGATGGTGGTACATACATTTCCCTAAGGGGAAAAATTAAAATATTTTGATTTACATTTGATTTCAAACATACATTTTTTGGTAATCGTATTAAATCTGATAGCCATATAATGGCTCGAGTAACTTACATGCATGGAAAATAGATAAGGGTGAAAATATATTATAAATCTTGGCTTGACCAAGGTTGGCCAACATGCCAAAAGGATCAAAAAAATGCATAACTAGAAGCTTCAAGGTCATCCCATAGGCCTTGGATTACATAGACCAACAAGCGATCAATTTTCATTAGATTGACTTGGCTATAAGGGAATTACAATTATAATTGTATAATATTCAAACACTGATTCTATCAAACTCAATAGGCAAAGAGAATATTGCAAGCCCTTTGAAATAAACAATGAGAAATATAGCATATTTCCAAAGCAAAATATAGATCGACTCAGCTATAAGGCAATTACAATTATAATTCTATAATATTCAAACATTGATTCTATCAAGCTCAATAGGAAAAGAGAATATTGCAAGCTGCTTGAAATGAAAAATGAGAAATATAGCATATTTCCAAAGAAAAATATTTATTTACCTCAAATTGAGCTTCTTTCTAAGCTTTTTCCTGATTTTTCCTCACAATCGATCTCTTTCCCCTTTTCTTTTTCTTAATACTCATCGATACTATTCATTATTTTTGCTAGAGATAGGTTTTTCAAAATGGAAATATTCTTTTTGCATGAAAAATGGGCCATTTCTTTCATAATGACATTAAATTTTTGTCACCCCACTATATCCATTTTAATTTATTTGCCAAATATTTGAATACAAGCCATGACTTGTGGAATCTTCTCATGATTTCCATTCAAATTCTATGAATTCAATAATAAAAATATGGGTTTCAAATTAATTTTTTAATAAATAAAAATATATATGTATATATACCTTATATATATTTATATATTTTTGATATTCATATACATTCACTCACATATGTATGTTCTTCGATATTGTTGATGGTGTTTTCTGTACAACAACAACTCAGACAAGATACAAGTATCCTATCTCTCTTGAAAGGTAAATCTCTATCAACAAGCCTCAAGAGATAACCCCAAGGTCTCTAATGTTAGGTCTTGAAAATGCATTAAAAAATCAGTGATAAATGTGAAAATGTCGGTAATCACAAAGGGACCTTACTACAAGCAAACACTGAATCTTAAAGCTTATCCGATCTAGCAATATGATGATACTTCCAATCCTAAAACTAACTCAAATGGTAAAATAAATAGCAAAAGGAGATAAGGTTTTAGAGGGATTCCTAGATTTAAAACTACTCGTAAGATTAACAATGCAAATGATGAAACACTTGAAATGGACCAATCCCTTTGAAACTAATTCCTGCTTGACCTAGATGGATCTGCAATCTTACAAAAATAGTGCAATATTCTAAGGTATTAAATATGTTCAAATCATGAAAATTCATCCAAAATAACCTTATTGCAATTGAAATGAATAAACCTTCACAATTGAACTAAGAACAATGAATATTAAAGTCCAAGCTAACTTTGCAAAGCAACCAACAATCAGCTAGCTGCAAAAAGTATGGACTAGGGATTGCTACAAACACTTCAAGAATCAAACCATAAACACCATTGAATCATATATAATTCTAAATATAACACATATCTAATATTTCTCAAGCAATCTCAAAAGATAGAACAACAAGAACCATGCAAGATAAACCAACAAAAGAGAATTCACCAAGAGCACAATGTCTTCAATTGTATTGAATCACCCAATCATAGCAACAATTCCAGTGTTCTATGTTACAACACTTGCTCATTTAATGAACTAACTTCTAACTCTAACTCTTGATATATTGCTTAATTCACTCCAAAGTAAAACTATCTAGCCCTTACAAATGAGGTAGAATGCCATATTTATAGAAACCCCCCAAGATATGTTGACCTAATTAAGGTTTATAATAGAAAGTGGCTACAAAATAAGTCATCCAAGAGGAATTCAAAATAAAATAACATATACATTAAATGCATGTACGCCATCCAAGTCGGCCTGGGATCTCCAACATAATCCATACCAATGCATGTGAGGGAGAAAGGAAATAATGGGGAAGCACAAATTCCGATGTAGCATTGCATTAACCGCTTCCCTCTTTATCCTTAGCATGCCCCATCTTATCTTGCACCATCAAAAATATCCTATCCAAGTCATCTATAGGTGTCATAGCTAAAACCTTAATTCTCCTTTCAATGGACTTTATGTCCTCTCTTGACTAGTCCACTATTTTATCCCATTCCCCTTTACTGGTTTGATACTTTTTCATTACTGCAATGTATGTGGATGCATCATCCAACTGGTGTTTAGTGACTAGATCCTCATTATTTGGAGAATATACATCTTGCCACCATTTTCTTAATTGCTCCAAACTCATATTTTTTAGAGCAAACCTTTTCCTTCGTATCATGACCTGAAAGAAGGAAATGCATTTCTTATAGATCTCAATCAGGGTGTCCTCAATTTGTCTCCTTTGCTTATACACCTTCTTCAGAACCCTCTACCTTATTTACAAAACTTCAAACCATTCCCAAGGCTTTGCGGCTCTGGAGGAAGGGAGAATACCATCACTCACCAATTTATCTTCAGTATATTCCATGATGGTTTTGGTCTTCTGTAGCTAGAGATTCACATCCTCCTTATCCTGAGCAACTACATTCTTTAACCAATCTATGGAACTCATAGCATCTCCACCAGTTGAAAGAAGGTCCTTGATAGCATTATCTCCTCTAACTTGCACTCCTTGAAACCAACTCATTGTGGCATGGTTAGTAGCTTTCATTCTTTCGAACTCGGTTATTGTTTCTTGTGGCAGGAAGCTTGCAACAGATGATGAGGAATTGATGGATTGCAAAGGATTCATTAAATCCTGCAAGAACCTCTTTAACTTCTCATTCTCACTCTTTAAATCTTGCTTAGTCTATACCTCCTTCCTCAATCTCCCCAAGATTACAGCACTAGAGCCTTCATACTCTTCAATTTCTTGTTCCATGGAAGGAGGCCCTAAGTTGACAGTCTGCATAGTGTACTCACTACCAACCACATCATCCCTATTCTCATCAGGGGTAGGAGTAGCAATGTGAACCACCCTGTTATTTGTTGCATCTCTCTCAATCCTTGAAATAACCCTGGCCTTCTTCTTCGTTTTACCTTTCCCAATCTGAGCTAGTAGGTCATCCCAATTAGGAAGAGTGTCATCCACTACAACCTGCTTACTCTTCAATTCTCTATCTAACCAAGCAAGCATGGTAGGATCTGACTACACACTACTCTATCCAACTATATCTTGATGATCCATGGATGCTTCTTCATGCAAGTCTTGCCTCCCAGGGGTCTCTTCAACTTTACTCTCTTCTCTCTTGTCATGTTATTCTTCCTCATGCACCAGTGAAGGAATTTTTCCTGGGACTTCCCTTTGAGGAGGTCTATCCTCTTCGCTTCTCATAGGTGATTCTTCATAAGTTACTAGAGGGGACTACAACACCTTTTCCATCTCTACTTTAGCAATGTAGAGTTCACCCTCTTGGAATTTTTATCCTTCCTCATCTTGATGACATTCAACATCTTTGGGTTCATCTGGTACATTATGAGCTTTATGAGAGAGGAACACTATCATGCTCAGTGGTAGGAATAGTTGCAAGAGCACCTTTCTTTAACATACCATCTTTAGTGGATGGATTCCTTGATCTTCTCATGTACACTTGTGTTTTCTCACCTGAGATTTCCACATTAACAATTGGTGGGTGAACTTCACCTTCTGCCTTGGAAGTCTCCTTTTCTTTCTATGACAACCTTACTACTCTTCTTCTTTTGGGCATAGAAATGCCAACCTCTTTGCCCTCCTTTTCAACTTCATCCTCTGTAGCCCTCTTTTTCCTTGAAACATGTTTCCTCTTTTTAGAAATGGGATTTATTTGTTTCTCTACCTGCTCAATTCCCTCTGCTTGAGCATCCTTAATCTTTATCTTAAAGGGAGAAATCACCTTGGTCTTACCTTTGGGATCCTGTTATGTTGATTCCTCAAAAGTGGAATGAGACTCCAAGTCTCCCATCAAATCATAAGCGCACTGCACACCATCACTTTCCAGTTCCCAAATCTTGTGTTTAAGCCATAATTTTGTATATTTAATTAATGGAGTCATTATCTTCTCTAACTCAGTTTTCTCCTCCTCTAGCTAGTATATTTCTCCAACTAATTTATCTTTTACAACCTCATAATTATGACCCTGAATTAAATCTTCATCGCCATCTATTTTATTTTGGGTGACCTTAACATTGTACAATCTAATCAAGTTAACTAGTAGCCCAAAGAACTTCTTTCGAACTTCAAACTCATCTTTACAATTAGCCCAATAATCCTCTAAGTCATCCTTGTGACTGTATTCTCTACTTGCTTTCTTCTGGGCTTCACCAATTATGTCAAATATGGACCTCTTAGAATGAAAAGAAAGGCCTAGAGTACTCATCTTCTTCAAAAAAGTGTGTTGTATGTATGGAAGGACAAGCCTCACTACTACCCACCCTTAGAGGAAAGTCATTACCAAATCTGGTTTTATACTTCTCCTTCTTCACTATGGAATAAAAATCACATATTTGTCTTGTAACCTCCAAGAGTATGAGGTGATCAATAGGAAACCTAGGAAGCTTGTAAGGGGCCCTCTCGTAACCATTTATCCTTATGTATGAAAAGGTGGGAAACTGTATGAACCAAGCCCCATACCTTTTGATCAATTCCTTGGCATTGTCAGATATTCTTACATGCTCTGCACCTTGGAGAAATCTAGTGATGTACATGGTGAATGCATCATTCACCCTTCTATAGCTTGAGCTTCCCAAATTTATCTATGGATAAACTTCATATATTACATCCTATCCAAAGGTTCCTCATGTACTCAATCCCTTATATGGATGAAACCTAGCTAATGCATAGAATAGGTCAGAAGTCATTGTGAAGCTTTTAGTCTACAACACATTGCACAACTAATCATGTATCATGGCACTTATGATGCCTACCCAATGATAATCAATTTTATGTTCCATCCTTACTATGAAAAGGAACATCCAATTTTCAAAGACTCCTGCACTCTTCAAACCTATTACCGTACTAAGTAATGTGATGGCATCATAGTATTCTGGTTTGAATTTTTCCCTAAACAATTTTTTTGGCAGCTTTGAGATATGGGGCTTAGGTTTCTCCAACCAGGAGTTGACCACATGTAGAGTCTTGCTTGAATCATGTTCAAAATAAGTTTTAGCAACCTCCAAATCCAAGGCCACCACATGAGATCTATCAGGAATGTCAAAATTTTGTGCTAGAGATACATGAGAAAAGTTAGCTAACACCCCACCTTGAGGACCGATCATCCTTTGTGTACCTCTTTCATAATGCCTAGAACACTTGAGCACTAACTCATAAAATTGAATTATAGGAGGAAAATCGGACACATGAGCCAACCCTGATTCTATCAATCTTTTGGCCAACAATGGAGGGTTCGGTTGTACCATTCTTTCCTTAAATTCCTCATAATCCCATATGCCCACATTAGTGTCACCCACCTTACTCCAAATGGAGGAAATCTTGGACTCTGGAACCTTGCTCTTTATATCCAATTTTATTCTTTCTGCCTCAGACATAGAAGACCCCTCTGCACTTGGATCCATCACACTACCCTTGGTTCCACTTGTCACTGCCTTACTCAACTCATCCCGCATTTGACAAAGAAACCAAAATAAAGATCACATGGAACCCAAGTTAATTAATCACAAATTGCATATTCATCCTCAATATAAGTCCCAAGATAAGTAAAATTATCTAAAACCTCATAAAAATTAATATTGCAAAGTTTAGGTTTTCAGTCCTCCCATAGAATTCATGCCAGAGAGAAATTTTAGAAAATTCCCAGCCAGGAAAATTTTAGCGAAATAAACATAAAAGCCTCCAATAATCATCTAATCAACTATCATTGACTAAGAAACAACATGATACAACCTTAAATATTTCAAATTAATCATACAATGCATAATTACAAGCTAAAAAATTGTGTTATCTCTCAGTTCTTCATTTTCAACAAAGTTTCAAAGAATTCTGCTCAAGACAGAAATCCACAAAAACAATAATAATCTACGAATTCTAGGAAAATGAAGGAACAAAGGAAAATTTAGTAAAATCTAGAGGGAACAGAAATCTGTGAAGTAGGCATAAATCTGGATTATTGCACATTTCGTGAACACAAAGAGAAAACAGAAGATCGGGGAATTCCAACAGCTAAGGAATTTTGTGAAGACTTTGAAATACTGAATGCCAACGTTTTCTCACGACTTCACTCAAATTG
Source organism: Sequoia sempervirens (assembly GCA_007258455.2). Taxonomy (NCBI): domain Eukaryota; kingdom Viridiplantae; phylum Streptophyta; class Pinopsida; order Cupressales; family Cupressaceae; genus Sequoia; species Sequoia sempervirens. The sequence goes on along the minus strand of VDFB02353493.1, from coordinate 198,611,476 downwards.
ATCAAATGATCACAAATTTGAGGATCCTGGGCTTGCAACTAGATCAATTTAAATCTCCTACAGACTATCTTTGAATTTGAAACTCATCCTAAAGTAAATCTAGAGGAATTGGTGATGCCCTAAGCTCAAAACCCTAAAATTCTACCATGAATGCATAGGAAAAGCTTGAGCTCAACTTACTCATTTTTCTAGGTTTTCAAAAGGTTCATTATAACCTACACATGAAAGCTACCCTATAATGAAATTGAAAACAAGCTCACAAACTCACCTGGGGTTGTCACTCTAACATAATTGAATAACCCTAGCTTCAAGATGTTCAACACTCGAACATGCAGGAATTTGAACTCCAAGCCCACCCAAAACACTAAAGATGCATTCAAATTCAACAATAAAAAGAAAGTAATGTATACATACCATTGATGAAGATTATAGCAATGACAGGTAACAATCTTTAGTGCCCCAACAAACAACAGATCATGCCCAAGAAAATCACCACCAAGTCTAGGAATTTACAAATCCAACATGCCAAATCCAGCCAAGCATTCAAGATCAAGCACTACAAATCAATTGAAAGAAAATGATACAAATTAATGGCACAAAAACTCCCCAAAATCAACTAAATACCCTCCATAGAAATCATACAAACGAGCATTAATGTAGACAAGAAAAGCCAAACCAAAACCTGAGAATCCAACAGGGTGACAAAATTTTGGAGAAATTTGGTCACCTTGAAATTCCACGAAGGACCAAAATCTCTAGATCATAGTGTAAAGTAGCTGCCATCAGTTTTTCAAGGAAACTAGGGAATTCCGGCATGAGTGGATTTTCTCGAGAACAACAAAAAACTCAAAAATTGTCTAAAACTTGAGGTTTTCAATCAATATCATAGAGGGATTATCAATACAAGCAAGACAAACATCCAAGCACATGCCTAGGCAAGAAAATCATCAAAATCAAAGGGGTAAAAACAATAGAAACAAAAGAAAAAGATGGTCCCTACTTTCAGTGGGGCGTGTGTGCAAAAACTACACAACAAATGGCGACTCCTATTGGGGAAATGCTCCAGAGCATTTCAATGACAAACTGGAATCAAGAACCCAGAGTCTTTGGTTTCAGTCCTCACATCAGGTCACCAACTTGGTAGAGTTTCAAAACTTAGAGATAAGCAAACCATTCTTGTACTAGGGTCAAAGTGTCTGTGCATATGTATTAATTCCCACTTTCCTTGGTTGCAATGAGGATCAAATTTGGTCTGACTAGGATACACAAAGATTCCAACTCCAAAAGAAACCTAGATAGAGCCTCGCTACTAGTCAGGCATCCATAGCCCTGACAAGGTTATCATTGTGATTCCCCCCAAGCATAGCTCTACTATTAGTCAGGCATCCATAGCCCCAGTAGAGATACTTGGATACTCCTGATAAGTTGAGTGCATTCTTTTGATTTTCAATATTTTTTTTTCTTCCTTTTGATATTTCTTTTCTTTTCAAGTTTTTGTTTCAACCTGTGAACAATGAAGTTCACACTTAGGGCTGGGAACCACAATGGCATTGAAGTAGAATATAAGATTTTTCACCTAGGAAGACTTCATAAGGACCACTTGCAACCTTAGAATTTTAAAAGATCTATGTAAAATGTAAGACCCAAATACATTCCATATTTAACTTAATCCCCTAGCTTATCCACTCAAAAACACTTTATACATATGACACCAAATAGAGGACTTTCACCAGCTGACTCTGGAAAATAGATTAAAGTTCGTAAAAGAAATATTCAAAACAATACCAGCTAATAATATGATTTCCATGTAGATGAAACACATCTAGAAGAAAGAAAGAAAACCCCCAAAGCAAGAGCGGAGCACAAAAAAAAAAGCTGAAAGCAAACCTAAACTAACTAGAACATAGACAAACCAAAAGCAAAGTAGAAAAGGAAACCTACTCTAACCAAAGCAAAGAAACCAAACCAAGCATAAAGAAAACCTATTCTACCTATATACAAGGAAAGAGCTGTAAACAACTCAAGGCTGGAAGTAATGCTTCAAGTACTGCCCATTGATAGGCAGTGGGATATTGTCCCCAGTGAGGGTTTTCAGGTGAAAAGCATTATCTCCTAGGATCTCTAAAATTTGATAAGGGCCAAGCTAGAGTTTGTCAAATTTACCATGCTCTCCCTTACAATCATGGGCTTTATCAAACCATCTTTTGACTAACCCCTGATGTTTGGAAAAGTTTTAAAGGGATTCATCTCTTTTCTCTTCAAGGTGTAACAACTTAGCATGTCTGGCTTCTCATTTATCCCCTTCATCATAATATTCATTAATGAACAAGGTGGGGATTCTTAACTAAATAGGAAACACAGGTTCTAACCCATAAACTAGGTGGTAATGGGATATTCCTATGGAAGTCTTGTGCCTTGTGAAATCTTCCTAGAGAGCAAATCAAAGCTAGGTATGTCAGTCCTTAGGATTCCTTTCTAACAACTTGTGAATAACACTCAGGAGATTCTTATTGGAGGACTCAGCCAAACCATTATCTTGAGGGTAATAATTGGATGAAAATTTAATTATAATTCCATGATCAAAGGCCTAGTTAGAGAATTTCAATGATGCAAATGTAGGACCATTATCACAAACCAAAGACATAGGACATCCAAAGTGATTAATAATACCTGATTTGATGAAATTGATTACCACTTCAGAAGTACATTGTTTACATGCAAGAGCTTGAGTCCATCTCATGAAATAATTAGTAACAGTAAGGATATACCTGTGGCCTGTAGAAGAAGGTGGGTTGATTGGAACTATGAAGTCCATTCCCCACTATGCGAAAGGTTTTACCTCAAAGACTGGTTGAAGTGGGAATGTTGCATACTTCTCTCTGGTTGTTGTAGTTTGACACACATGACACATTTTGACATGGTTGTGTGTGTCCTTGAATAGTGTGGGCCAATAATAACCTACCCTCAAGATCTGATTTGTAGTGGATAGTGCAGATCCATGGCTAATACCATATCTATCATGAAATTTTTCCATGACCCTTTCGGCCTCCTATTGCCCCAAACATCTTAAGTAGACACCTTCATAATTCCTTTTATATAAGACAACTCCCTTTAGCATGAAACTGTCACTCTTCAAACGCAATTCCATTCTTTGTATTGCATTAAGATGGTTAGGACACATTTGAGTCAAGAGATAGTGAATGATATCATCATACCATTCCACCGGAGAAACATCTTCAAGATTGTAATGCTGGGTTGCAAGATTAGGACCCATTTTTACCATTGTTTATGTAAGTCCTTGCCCTCTTACCAGCTTCATGGGTTGAATCTCAATATCATACTCCTACAACATAGTTACCCACTTAGCTCAACATTCTACAAGCTCATTCTCCATCAACAACTTGACTGTAGGATTAGGAACTATTGCAAAGACCTTGTTCTTGAGAATATAGTGTCTAAATTTCTTCACAACTCTAACTAGGGCATAAGCCTGGTTCTCCAAACTTAGGTACCTTAGTTCTACATATTTCAATGGAGGGTTCATAATTGCTATGGGGTGCTCATTCCCTTGATCAGACTTTTGATTCAACATTCCAACACAGGAGTGATCAAAAGCAAATGAATATATGTAAAATGGCTTATCATAATCAGTACTCACCAAAACAAGAGCTTCAACAATGGCCCTTTTGATTTCTACAAATGCTTCTTTTTTCTCTGCACTCCATTCAACCTTGGCTTCTCGCTTCAACATAGCATTCAAATGGCTTGACTATTTTAGTGAATCTAGTGATGAAATTCCTTACAAAATTAATTTTTCCAAAGAATGAATTCATTTATTTCTTGCTAGCTGGTGGTTGAATCTTAAGTATGGCTTCCACTTGTTCATGATCAATAACAATGCCTTTCTTTGAAATAATGTGTCCCAACAATTTTCCTTCAGTAACTCCAAAGATGCACTTCTTTGGATTAAGTGATATGCCAAACTCTCTACACTTTTGAAACACCTTGCACAAATATGCTATGTGATCACCTCTCTTCTTGGAAAAGACTATCAAATCATCCATATAAATGATTATATATTTACCAATTATGTCTTTAAAAGCAATGTCCATGGCTCTCTAGAATGTAGCTCCAACATTGATCAAATTGAAAGGCATCCTCCTCTAGGAAAAAGTACCCCACTTGGTGGTGAAATCAATTTTATGCCTATCCTCATACTATACCATAATTTGATTATACCCAGAGTAGCCATCCAGTAAAGAGATCATTTGAGATCCATTGACAATTTGAAGTACTTCATCCAGTGAAGGGACTAGATAATTGTCCTTTTCCGATGCTCTGTTAAGGTTCCTAAAATCCACACACTGTTTGATTTCCCCATTCTTCTTTCTCATAGGAACTAGGTTCACAACCTAGGTTGAATGCCTAACTGGGAATATCATTCTAGCAAACATTAGATTTTGCACTTCCTTTTGAATTATGGGCTCTAGTAGGGCATTAATTGGTCTTTTCCTCTGCCTAAAGTGTTTTACTCCTGACTTCAGAGGGATAGTGTGAGTTATAATTGATGTGTCATAGGTCTTCAAGTCCTCATAACTCCAAGCTATCACATCCTAATATGTATGTAATGCATCAATTATTCCTTTCCTCTCCTTTGGAGTACATACTTTGTCGATGAAGACATTCTTGACATCATCCTGAGTCCCCATATTATACATTTCACATTGTCCACTAATGGACTCTTTCTTAGCATCATGTTCTTGATCTTTGACCTTATCCAAATCAAAAATCCTTTCCAGCTACACCATTCCCCTTGGAATTGTATTCATCTTCAAATTAATGACCCCTTCCAAATCCATCTATGCTTCTTGGTGTTCAGTTTCATCAATAATCTAAGAAGCAAAGACATCTGAACTTGTGATAAAATCCAAAATATGTTTATCATCTTCAAATACCTAGAAATTGGTAACATTGTCAGGTACTAAAGGCACTGGGGTTAATTCCACTATAAATTTCTTCAGTCCAAAGAGAGACAAATGTTGCAACATACTAGCTTCCTAAGCAAGGGAATCTATTGTTTGGTTCTTATTACGTGGTATCAACTAAATTTTGAAGGCATCAAATCCTTCAATAAGGTCCCATACTCGATGCCTATAATTGGTCATCCTTTAGTCATGACATGAGTACTACTTCCTAACTTGCTTGACCACTAACTCAGAATCCCCAAAGACTTGCAAAATATTAACCTTTTTCTTTAGTGCCATAAGTAACCCATGAATCAAAGCCTCATACTCTACTAGATTATTATTATAATGAAATTGAAGTCTATGATCAACAAAGAAAGTTTTACCTTTTAGACCGATTAACTCAAATCCCGCCCTAGCTCCTTGCTTTGATTTAGATCCATCAAATTTTAAGGTCCAAAAACCAACAACTGTAGACTTCCTTGCTACATATCTTGTACTATTACTGTCAGAGGTTTCTTTAGAGAGAATCACTTTCTTTCCTTTGGGATCCTCTTGAATATTCTAAATATTGATTTTGACTGTTGGAATGGGGTTGATACATTTTTGCACTTGTTCTACTGCAGCTTGGCACAAGCAACAATCCAATTCAGAGTGGGAGACATTATGAACTCTACACCAATTTGGCAAGATTAATTCTCCAAAATTCATTCCTCTACCTAGTTGAACTTGATCTTCAATACACTTTTGAATGAATTCCTAGAAATTATCCAACAAGCAATTGTGCAAGTTCTTACCCAATATACGAACAAAGATCAGAAATGGAGGAGTATTTGTTTTCCCCTGGAACAGCATCAAGGGGGTATCCACCTGTGCAAATTGAGTTCTATATTTCTCTTTCCCTTTATCTCCATGTGTATGTGGACCTAATTATGAATCTAATTCTGGCCTTTCACTACTTGGGAACTAGATGCTTTATTGACACTCTCACTAACTGATTTATCTTGTGATACTAAGCTAGAATTGTAAGCTCCTAAAACTGCATTTCTAATATTGGAACTCTCAATAATTCGTATTCAGAGAGACTTACCTTTAGCTTCTTGAGTTCTTCTGCAACATATATGGCTAGTTGTTTTGTACTTAGATCAATAGGGGCCTCTTTTGGGTATTCCACCACCTTGTCCTTGTTTGCTTCAACACTCTTTCCTTTTGATGAATCAACTTGTGCTTGTCCCTCCTTTGATAGGTACTATTTAGGCACATGAGGATATGGTGGATTATTACTTGCATTCGGATTTGGAGGTGTGGTGAAGTTGTTTGGAGAAATAGAGGTAGTGAAAGGTCCTCCAGCCTGTGGATGCCTATGTGGCAAGTCCCTCAGATTGTATTTTTTAATAGGTCACTAGAATGTCTATACCTCTTCAATATAAGCTTCTTCTTCCTCTAGGGGGCCATTGTCATTCACAAAATTTTCATCAAACAATTTTGTAATCTCATCTCCATTGCACACCTAATTTTCCTCTTTTTTAAGCTAGTTTAATTCTTCTTCAAGTAGATTCTCCTTGCTCTGTGGAAAAGGAGCATGATTTAGCACCAAAATTGATGAATCATAGGGAGTAGATGGCACCATCTTCTGAATACTTGCATTTTTCTCCACTTCATATTGGAAGATCGAAGCTATTGTCTAAAATTTTGGACAATTTAATTCAAAATGCTGACTTGTTTTATGGAGCCTACACCATCTTGATAAAGCAGCCTCTACTAAATATACACCACTTGGAGGCTTTTCCTAATTGACTAGTTGATCCAATGGGGTGGGGAAACCTCCATTGTTAGGCCTTGATTCCAAGTTCTATTATGTCTGGGTGCCTGTTTCCTGTCAAACCCTTGTCCACCAGCCTGACCCCTATCAAAGTTTTGGCCTAAATATTGTCCTTTATTGTAATTTTGTCCTCTATCATTATTATATCCTCTTTCAAGATGTTGGCCTCTTTTGAAATGTTGTCCTTGTTGAGTTTCCTAATTTTCTCTGTTATGATTGGACTGCATACTTCTTTGAGCAGCCTAGAGTTGACTATTTTGGTTCCTCAAATAAGTTACCTCCATATTCATTTTCTGCACAATAACAAATATATATATATATGTATATATCTATGTGTGTGTGTGTGTATTCACATATATATACATGTGTATGTATAAGTATTTGTATATAGATGTTTTCATGTTCATATTCAACATTTAAATAAGAATGAACTTTTATTTTCATTTTAAATAAAAATGTTTAAACACAATGGCTTTTTCTTATCCTTTAGATAAGCCTTTATAAAATACATATGTTCATTTATATTTCAAATTATACCATTTTTTTCTTTCAAATTCTCAAAACACAAGATTAAGATAAACAATTTAAATAAAAATTTCACATGTATTACTTTTCACAAGTACATCTTTTCAATCATCGAGTTAGTTCAAGTCAGATAAATATAATTCTCCTATATGAATTTTAAATGTAGTTATCATGCTATTTATGGTGTGTGCACCCAAATTCTATCAAGCTTATTGTTTGATCCAGCTAAACAATCCTACTTCAACCATGTTCTCATCCTTCAATCTATCACCCTACAATTGCACACACTTGCACTTACAAAATTCATCAGTAATGTTCAATGCATGATAAAATTTAAGATACTTCAAAAAGATCACATATTCAATGATGATCAACTTCTTTCAATCTTTTCAAAAATATCAAAATTTCCATTTAACATATTAAATTTCTTCAATAATTCAACTTATCATATTATAATTAAAAGTGCAGTAAAATTAGGTTATGACATTTCAAATTTCAATGGTCAACTACTCCTATTCATGAAAATTTTGTAGCATTGATGTCTTAGTGACGTTCCCAGCTGCTAGATCAAATTTGATCAACTATGGATCAAATTTTCATGCTTTTTCAAGGCTATATTGATTGTGGGTCAATTCTATTACTCCTTGAGTTGTTGTCGACTCTTTATTCTATGTCAGAGTGTATTGGTCAATGATTTCTATAGTGGCCTTCATTGGAACTCCATCCCCACATTCATGATATTTTTTTCGAGGCTTGTTCGAGTTGTTAGAGCTTTTATGGATAGTTATGCTACTTTGTCTCTATAATGGGAGAAATTTGGATCATTTTTGAATTGATGAAATTCATCTTCTCTAACCATAGTTAGTTTAAGTTTAGGATTTGAATTCAAGTTTTAGTTATGTTTGAACCACAAAGGAAAATATTGTATCATTATTATGTATCCTTCCTTTGGCCCCTCTAGGATTTTTCTTTTGCAGTCAGGCAACTCTTGTATTCTGCCATTGTAAAGGTTACTTCAAGCTTTTATATTAATTAAATTCAACTATTATCACCATTACCTCTTGTATGTTTGAGTAAAATTCATTTACCTTCATACTTGAGTGGGTTTTTTAGATGTTTCTTTGACATATTATGTTGTTCAGAAGTAGGAAGGAACAAACTCTAAATTTGGTGCATCACCTTCCTTTACATTTCATGTCTCTTTCTACCCTTTTCCCTTGTGATATGTTAGAGTAGGCTAGCATTAGGACTTTCATGTGTTGGGTTAGACCAACACATTTTCACTTAGTTTAGAAGAGGAAGCTAGCCTTCTTTGGAGATTAAACCTCATTTGCACATGTCCCACAACCTCAAGGTTGTTTCCATTGGGTAATTAGAAAATGAAAATCTTGTTTAGTAGGGTGAAATTTTATGTGTCAACGATTAACTAAATTGATAAAAATACCTTGTATTTATAGGTTATTTTTTGATTTCTCAACAATTGCAACTTGAATTGGGATCATAAAAATACAACCAAAACCATATTTTAAATTGGATTATGGAATCTAAAGGGGACCCATTTTCCCTTGGGCGAATGGGTGCTAGGACCTAAATCTAGGACATAATTTTCAATGTGTTTAATTTGAAGTTTGCAATTATTTAATACATGTTTCCCTTTTAGGAAACAAAATTAATTAGGCTTTTAAATGGATGATTGGATCAATTAGAGGATTAATTAAGTCTAATTTAATTAAGGACCCATAGTGTGAAAATGTAAAGAATTACATTTGATACTCTACATTTAGCCCCCACTTTAGTGAGAGGATGAGCCCTACTCTCAAACTAACACTAAAGTAGACAAATATATGTCAAGAGGGGTCCAAGTGCACAAATGTTGATAGGATAGGATGAAAAAGATCAAGGAGGTGGCCAAGCCCCTAGGATCCAAGATCCCATGACAAACCAACATAAGTAAAATGTTACACCCCATTCATGTAATTACTATCTATTTTTACTATATAGGGTAAATGTGAATGCAATTTGTGTTCTAATGGTGAATAAAATTTTCTTGAACTTTGTTATCAATACATTATGAATGAACTCTATTTCATTTAATGAAGAAATGCATATGTGTGAAATGAATGGTTGTTGAATTAATATTCTAACTATGGAGATGTATTATGTGTAATGCATATTTTGTTGAATAGCTGACTACCTTGGGCATATTTTGAGAATTTAGATGTAGGTACATGTTCATTCCTCTAGGCGGAGGGGAAGTATCACCTAGGAGAAGTTCTTGATTGGGTAACTAGTAACACAACCTATTTGAGCTTACACACATCACAGTAGAATAATTGAGTCAAGTTATTAAGTGGGAAGTTAGTAAGTCATCCCTAGTCAATATGTTTGCATTAGTAAGATTTTTTTTTACTTTTGAGTGCATTATTAGGTGGTTTTTATTTGTTTGAGATTGAGAGTTCTTTCCTTCTTACTATGCTTGTATTGATATGTGGAACATATGAGGAATATGTATACACATACACATACATGTCGATGATAGTCTATATGCACAAAGGAACGCATACATGAGGGTACATAGGTAGACATATCTATGTACACTCATGCACGAGCTGCTTATGCGCATGGAACTATTTGATGGATCTCACAACATGTATATGTATATGTATAGATATATCACTTGTAGGCTCTTATCAATACCATAGTAATTGTATGTGATTTTGGGGTAGGAATTAAATGTGTATATATATAATGTATATACATATATCCATATGTATATATGTATCCATATATGCATATGGTGAAAAATGGACATGCCCATAAAAATGTATCGATACATGTATACATGTGTATACATGTACATAGAGGCATATATATATGTATACACAATTGATATATTAATATAACAATGTGATTTCTATCATGATGTATTCATTTTTATATCAATTATATATACATTATTTATTAACATATGATAAATATGGATATATATTAACATATACATATATACGTATATGTATATATATAAGCATATATACATATTATATATATATATATTTAAATGATATTTTCTTTGAGATTGACTATCTAAAGCAATGACTATTAGTCAATTTATAATTAAATCAAAGGCCGAACTATGAGAAGTTTATGTATTTATTCTTTAGCCACATTATACTCTTGTTGTTTGTGAAAGAAGAGTTTATAATCTACAAACATTGAGAAATAATTAAGTCAATGAATGATGATAGAATAAGTCAATGCCCTTTTGTACGGAGTCATGGACTTAGTAAACTGTATTTACCATGTTTTTAAATATCAACCAACATGTGTAAAGGTGTGTGAACCATTCAATAATTTTATCAAATCAATTTATTATGTGAATCAACTCACACCAAGACTACATTGATACAAGCTTGGTGTCACATACTTAATATTGGCTATTTCTGATAAGAAGGAAATCATGCCATCTTTGAGAATGAATATTAATGAGGCTTTGGTGCCACCTTTGAATCCTTATATCTATAGATGTCCTTTATGAAATGCAAACCAAATTCTATCATGTGGAGATTTGAATTGGTCTCTAATTGATGTCATTTAACTAAGTCGATCTACAGCTATTTAAGTTGAGTATGTGCTTATATTCTCACCACCCTTTAGTTGAGATAGATATGGTGTTGTGCATGCTTGTTGCTTTTAGAACTCATGCCTAAATTGTAGGTTGAGTAGTTACCAAGTTGTTGTATAAATAGTTGGCTTGAGCACTTGTTTGGGACACATTATTCTATGTGCAAATCTCTACATTTTATTTACATTTTTGTCTACAATATTTTGCAAAATATAGTGAGTGAGAGCCTTGAGTATTAGAGAGATTTTATTATTATTATTGAGAGAAGTATTTTCCAACTTATGAGATAGTGGTTATTGAGTCTTTTTTGAAGGATCGAACCAGGATAGTTGCCGATTTGGAAGTGTTGTGACTATAGCTAGTTAATTGGAAATCTTATCACATGCATGAGGATATTCTTCCCTTGTTTGTATTAGTGTTGAATGATTTGCTTCTTGTGCATTTAAACTAGCCTTTTATAGTTACTTGCATATAGGGAAAAGTAATGTTTTCTTTGAAAGAAAAGTGGAAACTATTTACTTTATTTGTGTAATGTTTGTAATTAATTTATGATAGGAGAGACTATTTGTCATAGGTATTGTTATTATACTAGATGTTATTAAACATAGGTAGAAGAGATTGTTTGTCATAGGTATTTTTATTATACCAGATGTGATTAAACATGTGTAGAAGATATTGTTTGTCATAATTATTTTTATTATACTATATATAACCAAACATAGATAGCTTAAGGGATACTCATAACTAGATATTTAATTAAGCTAGAGGGCTAGTAGGTTACTACTAGGAATGTTGTCTAGTGAAGGAAGGGAACTAGTACTTTTCTTTATGAGATGTGTTTCCATGGGTTGTTAAAGAGATAGGTTATCCTAGGGAGTAACTTTCCTAATCATATATATAATGGCCTTAAGTCAAAATGAGCTTGCTATAGTGTAAGTGAATGGTAGATCATCACTCAATTATACTGAGTGAGAACACTTTGGCCAAAGTAGTGTGATTTCCCAGGGCTCCACTATCAGTTCATCATTTCTATTTAAATGCATGAGGGGTACCTAGCATAGGTTATAAATCCTAGTCATGTAGGGGAAAAAACCAAGCTTAGAGTGGTATGTTGTATAGGGTTACCCAACCAATACCTTTTTCAAAGGGTACAATCATCTATCATTGATAGATGTGCAGGGGACCACATATGAGTCCATGGTTGGTGGAAAAGTGCTTGTGTGATAATTCTCCTCCTCAACAGGCAATAGAAGACCAATGTTTTGAAAGGAAAATTCCTGGACCATCTATATCTTATGGCAAGAAGCTTGGTGGAGCTATGTTTGTAATTGTGTACATTCTTGGAATATTGTGATTTGTGAAATTATTATATTAGAATGGAATCCTTATTGAATATTGTATCATATCTTTGTTCAAAATGATATCTATGTTTGGGAAGATTTGTATGATTACTTTGGATTGCAATGAAAAATTGGAATTTTTGTTATTTCAATTATGCATGTAATTTACATTATTGGACGAAATTTTTTTATTGCTATGTCATGGTGTCATGATTTATTCACTTAAGGTGAAAACATTGGAAATTTTACTACGAAGAACACCAAGGATGTTACATGTGGTATCAAAGCTACTAGGTTCATCACTAGAACCTATGAGATCATTATGTAAATGTTACTTAAACCTTATGAAAAGATAATGGGAGAAATTTTCTTATGCCAAGATGGAAAGAGAAAAGAACATGGAGAAGTGAAAAGGAAGATGAGATTCCTAGAAACTTGTTTAAAGTTTGGAACTAGTTAAGAGTCGTCCTTGGAGTGAAAATCCTAAACCAACAACTTTTTATGATAACCCCTAGGATTCTAGAAGATTATACAATCGGGTTGTGTAGGAAGGTTAGGAGTATAACCAATATATACCTTCACCCTACTTGATATAAAATTCTGAGGGATAGAGAAGGTTGAGAGAATATTCCTTATTAATAGCAACTTATAGCTTCAAAGAGTGAAGGATTCTTGGATTTAGGAAGAATACTATGAATCCATAAGTATGCATGGTTGGCATAGTATGGATCGAAGTAGAAAGTCAACGAAGGAGGTATCCAAGGGGTTGGAGAACTCTTGAATTGAATCTAATTCTGAGCAAGGCTCAAAACTTGTAAGAAATAAGATAGTACCTTAGGAATAAGGGAAAAGACTAGAATGGTAAAAAAAGAAGTAATCAATGAAGTGGACATGTTTCCACCAACCAAAATTGAAGAGAAAAATTTGGAGTTTTGATTAAGATGATAAAAAGAAACCAAGCAACCTTAGATAGTACCTTAGGAATAAGGGAAAAGGAATTTTTATTTCCCAATCAAAATATTTGAAAGAAATGTTGAAGAAGTTTGGGATGGATGATTCCAAACTAGTATGCACTCCTAAAGTGATTGGTTGTAAATTGAGTAAAGATGATGATTCACCTAAGGCTAATAAGAGAAAATATAGATCTATGATTGGAGGATTGTTGTATTTAACTACTACTAGACCAGATATTATGCATGCAATTTTTCTTGTGGCTAGATTTCAAGAAGACCCTAAAGAAACACATGTTGTTGTTAAGAGGATATTTAGATACTTGAATGGCACTCTAGATTATGGCTTTTGGTATCCTAGGGATACTGATTTTACACTAAGTGCTTATACAGATGCAAATTGGGTAGGCTGTGTAGATGATAGAAAAAAGTACTAGTAGTGGTGCATTCTTTCTTGGTCACAGATTGGTGGCTTGGTTGAGTGAAAAGCAAGATTTAGTTTCCTTATCCACTATTGTATCTAAGTCTATTATTGCAAAATATTGTTGTACACAAGTGTTGTGGATGAAATAGACATTGAAAGATATTAGAGTAATTTATGATGGTCCTATTTCTATCTTCTATAATAATACAAGTGCAATTAAAATTTCAAAAAATATAGTGATGCACTCAAGGAAAAAGTATATATCTATCAAGTATCACTTTTTGAGAGAGAAGGTTATGGAGAATGAAGTAAAACTTGAGTATGTACCTATGAAGGATCAAATTGCTAACATACTTACAAAGGCTCTTCCTAAAGATACTTTTGAGTATCTCTGAGAGAAGTTAGGGGTTATTGCCCCTCCTTTCTTGAACTATATGCATATGGAGATGCATTAATCTGGTGGGTCTACAGATCTTTCTTCTGGACTAATGTTTGGTGGCTACCTCTTAGGGGGAGTAGGTAGTGTCATGTTTTCTATTGAAAGTGTATTTTGTTCATAATGTCAAAGGGGAAATCAATGCAAAACATATTTTTCCTTTTCCATTGATGTCAAAGGGGAAGATAAGGAAAATGTGAAAAGGAAGAAAAAATTTATCTACTAAGGGGGAGAAAGAAAAATATGGAAAGTGTGTTCATAGTTGTTGTGTTGTCTTAGATGGTTTTTCACATCATGTGTTGCCATAAATGAAAAAGGGAGATATTTTTGGAAGTATGAAGGAAGTATGGAAGTTTTGTCATTGATGTCAACTGGTTAACTAGTTTTCATCTGGTTTCTATTGTCATTGATGTCATGGATAATGGTTATTGGCTATATATGTTGAGGATATTGAGAAAATTGTAATAAAGAAAGATTGCAGGTGTTCAATTTTTTCTCTGGGTTTCACTCTAGGATTTGTTGCTATGCTGATGAGGATATGAGGTATTGTTCATGGTTCTTGGAAGCTACTATATCAAGGTTTTGGGTGTTTGTATCATTGTACAGTGTGAATTATGTTCACCAGTTGTGAACTATGTTTTACTATGTATCTAGCTAAGGTCTGAAAGAAATGTTGTTGCTCTAGATTTCTTCTTGTTCAAGTTTTATGTGTTTCATTTTTTAGGATAAGTTGAAGAGGTCATTTCAAAGTTAGTTTATTTAATTGGAAAGATTGGATTGTGTTAAGGTTGTGTGTGCTTACTTTTTTGTGTTTTGCAATGGTTTTCCCAACCTTATGTTTAACAATACTTCTGAAGCTTATGGAAGCATGTTGAAGCATGTTTTTGGGTCACCCTCATTCTAATTCCACCATAGAATGTTTTGGTGCTGACCTAATTTGAATTTGTAAACGTAAATGGTTATGGATGAATTTGGACAAGTTTCAAAGTTGAAGGTGGTATAAATACAAGTTGAGATGTTTGTGAAAGAGAGGAGAATGCAAGTAAGATAGATGCAAAATAGTGTGTATGTGATACGAGTTTGGTAGATCATTGCAAAATATAATTGTTGAGTTTTTGGAAGCAGTGAGCTGAAGGTGTACTCTATCATTCATGCATTTTTGCAAGTGTTTGAGTGAGTTGTGGTGGAAATATCTGTTGTATTGATATTGTTTTCTCTCTATAACAAATCTCTTATATATTCTTTATAATTTTGTGGTAGTGATCCCTCTAGGTGGTTAACCCTTGTTGGATAGTGAGTCCTTATCCAGATAGTAAGTCTTGTTTTAGTAGTGAGCCTTTGTAATCAATTTTGATATTCTCAATATTGTGAGCTAATCCACACCATGGTTTTTCCCTTATTGGGTTGTCCATGTAAATTTGGTGTTATTGTGTGTGTGTGTGTGATGTTTTTTAGTTTTTTCTTTTCCACTTAATGATTAATCATATTAGTAGAGTAAAGGATTTTTTATTGATATAATTTCTAGTGGAATTTTTTAAAGGTTTATTTTTTTACAACTGATTCATTGACTCCCTCTTAATTGTCTTGTTCAACATCCTATTGGAACATAACAAAAATTTAAATATAGGAAAATTGGTCCTTGCAAAATTATAAAGAGGATCAATGATAACGCCTATGAGGTAAGCTAAGCAGACAATTTAGATATTTATCCTATACCTTCCATGGAGAGGATCATGATGAGAATAGTGGACAAGAAGTGTCTTGACAACACCAAATTCAACATATGAAGAATGAAAAGGTTGCGCAAATTTTGGATAAGAAAACCACCTACACTTGGCAAGGTCAAAAACTATTTGATAGAATGGGAAGGATTACCAACAATATATAACACATGGATTATAGAGTGGGAATTGAAGAATTTGGATCAAGACAAGTGGAGGTGGTTTAAAGGAAATAACTTGTAGGAGTTGTGTTATTTTCAACCAAAGGAGAATGATGCAGGGACTTCTAGAGGTCATAAATTTTGACTTAAATGTCTATTTGTCCTCAAATATTATAGGAAGATATGTTATGCAGATTTTTTTTAATTTATAACAAAGCTCAACTCTGTAGGTGGCCATTTTGACAGTTTTCAAGAGCAAAATCTTTCATTTGGGCCCTCAAAATTAGCTTTTATTTTTATTTTTTATAGTTTTTAGAAAGTTTTTTTCTATAATAACCTAGAAGTCATGTTTCTAATTTGAAATGTAAGTTCAAAATTCATGTCACCATAGTGTTAGGAAGTTTTTAAGAAAAAATTGGGCTTAAAGGAATATGTATGCAAAATTACCAAAAATGGAAAATATCTTATAATTGTCAAAAACTGCCAAAATGGTAATTTTTTGGGTTTTCAATTTTTTAGATAGAAGGGTGTTATATTTCACTATAGAAGTAGATATGGATAATAGAAGAATTAAATTTGAAAATATTTTTTGAATTTCTAGATCTGGTTAATTAATAATGGCTCAATTTTGTTGAACATTTTTTTGGTTACATCATTTGGTATCAAAGAAGGAAGATGGTTGGGAGAGGAAGAGAAAGAAGAGGTCTTTCCCAGATGCATAGAGATATGTAGAACCTGAAAAAGGTAAGTAAAAAATTTGAAAAACCTAATGGAAAATAAGAAAACAGGAAGAGGAGGAGATGAACCCAATGAAGAGATAGGAGGAGATGCATATTAAGATGTAGAGCTTGAAGAAGGACAATTAAATTGGATGAGTTTTGAAGAGAGGATTCTCAAGGCCTTAGAACAAAAAAAATGAAGGGATCAAGATTGATGTTTTAGACTATGTAGGTAGTATTAAGCCAAAGGAGTTGATAGGCTAACTAAATGTTATGGGGAATTTTTTTAATGGAAGTCCTTGATAGAGGAAAAGAAGGTGAAATTTTCATGAACCAAGTTAAACATTCATGCAATGATTTGGTGGGACAATTGAAAAAAGGAACGAACAAGGAAAGGAAAGGATAAGATCAAGACCTGGAATAAAATAGAGAAGTAGTTGAGAGAAAAGAATTCCCATAAATTTTGCACAAACCCTTTTCACAAGTTTAAAAATTTAAAGAAAAAATTATCTTCTATGCTAGATTATACAAATGAGTTTTACAAGTTTTCTATTCTTGTAGAGCATCAAGTAAATGATGAATATATGGTTGATAGATATGTAAATAGCTTAAAAAAAATCTATTTAGGATGAATTGAGAATGCATCGGTTCAACAGTATAGAAGAGGCCTACCAGTTGGCGCTAAAGACCAAGGAAAAATAAAGCAAGAAATATCTTTAGAGGAATAGAGGAGGAAGGATAGGTACAAAATCCCCATTTCAAGGTGGTTTAAAATATGGCAAAAGATTCATCCCAAGAAATGGAAAAAGAAGTAGACACTTGGCAAGATCCTCAAAATCAAGAAAGAGGAAGGGGATTTTAGAGAGGTAGAGGTTATGGTAGTGGTAGACGATGGGAAAAAAAAAAAAGGCATTTCACTTGTTTCAAATTTGAAGAGGTTCACAGATCATTTGAATATTTAAATTATAACATGCAAGAAATAAATTAAAGATGACAACCAATAGTGAGCCCGGTTCAAGTTGAGAATGAAGAATGGATAGAACTAGAGGTTTCACTAGATGTGGGATAAATTCTCATTATGAGAAGAGAGATGGTGATTCCAAAGAAGGAGAAAGCACAAGCTAAAAGCTCTTATGGTTCATGGCTTCAACCCAATATCTTTTGAACTAGATGCACCTTGGGAGGAAAGGTATATCAAGTTATTGTTGATGGAGCTAGTGTTAGAAATAAGTGTTCTCATTGATTTCAACTCAAGATGTGTTGCCATTGATGTCAAGTGTGTGTATTGAGGTTTGTATAATACTCTGGATTTAGTTGATGTGCAAAGATATCTATTGATATAAGTCAACAATGTAGTATGATGAAGAATAGTGATTAGTTTTGTGTCTAAGTGTGATGCAGAGGATGGTACACTTGTTGCAATATGTTTCTAACATTCCTACACTGATATCTTACTATTTTGGTGTACTACACTTAGTAGAGATATGTTGCAAAAGTTTTTCTAAGGCATTCATAGTGTATACTCTAAGACAGAGTCATGGTAATTTTTTCTACATCATTCCAAAAAGCAAGATTTAGTCTTCTGGTTTAAAAGATAATATGGTCAAGATATGAAGTGTTATATCCAAGAGTTCATGTTATTACACCTTATACAATAAAAGTTATAAGTGAAACAATTTTAGTTTGTTCTCTAATAGAGAAAAGTGTTGATCAAGGCCTATTGGGATGCTTTGCATTCCTCTGGTAAGATAGATGTGGTTGTGTAGACTTGGTAATATGCTAAAAAAGGTGTATGGGCCCATCTTTGCAATTCTTAGATGTTTTGGTGTATAGCAATGCAACATCCTATGTTTTGAAGTGTTATACTTTTATGGAATTCTCTATTTTCATCAGTTCAATATATTTATTTTCTTGTGCCAACATTTTATGATTAGTTGCTTCAAGATAAGGTTGAATAGATATTTTGCATATTTTGTAGTTTTCTCATCTTGGTTTATATAAATATTTTGGTCTCTCCCTAGTGGTGCAAAGTTGAACAGTTGGTAGCTTTGGTGATGTTCTCATTGTTTAGGCCGATAGGATTGTCTCCTTCATCTGTAGTTAATCCTAATTATTTAATCTTTCTTTGGAGGATGTTTTGAGATGGTTTTTGGTCTTCATATGTCATTTTTTCATCTAAAATTCATTTTCTCTTCATATTGTATATGTTTTGATCCAACCTGTGTGATATCATATATGTTTCTTCTAAAGGTCATATTAGGGATGACCTAATCAAGGTTTTGAGTTATTTTAGAGTATATTTATAGAAGATGAAAAATAATTTTTGATTGTGTAGTTGTATGGAAAATTGAGATTGTGCAAAGTGTTGAATATCAAGTGTGCAAAATTAGTATGGTGGATTAATTGTGCCAAAATGGAACTAAAACATAAGCATATGTTGGATTCTTCTTTATAGCAGTTCATGTTCATAACTTTTATTATAATATTCATGTATATTGCTTTAAGATAGTGAGCCTCAATGGGTCCTTGTATCTTTCCCTAAGGTTGTGTGACTTAATCTGCAAGTCCATAGGTTGTGAGCTTTAAATTACATTATAATTTTTGCAAGAAGTGAGGTTCATATATTGTGAGTTAACTCTCACCATGGTTTTTTCATCATTGGATTTTCCACATAAAAATCTTGGTGTCCATGTTTGTTGCATGTTTTCATTTATGCTCTTCATTCAATTAATGTGAATAGATGTTTAATCTACAAATAGAATATTTTAAAGTTTTTGTATATGTTGATTCACACCCCGCTCTTAGCATTTTAGCATGTTCAACAATTGGAATAAGAGTTGAGTGCCTTTGAGAATCTCAAAGATAAGGTAGATCCTACACTTGAACACATAGGGTCTATAGCAAAGATCAATGATATGTTTATTCCAAAACTGGATCTGGAGGCAATGGAACCTAAAAGTTGGTACATCAATCCAAAATATTGTGAAGTAGATTTTGAAAAAGAAATCTAGTTTTATCTTGAAGATATAGATGAAGCAAGAACACTAAATATCAAATATGAGTGCATGCTGGAAAAATCAAAGGAGACAATTGTAAAATTGAGGACAAAAGATAAAGAATCAAAAGAATAAATTGGAAATTGAAAGCTCAAATAGGAGGAAATGGATGTGATATTAAAGTCAACTAAGCTGAAGATATCATCTCTAATTTAAAATTCAAGATTGAAGAAGTCAAGAGGAATGAGAACTACTTGAATACCAAGCTAAATGATAATATTGTTGAACTTCAAAGCTTGAGGAAGAGATTTTTACTCTAAGAAAATAGATTAAAAAATAAAAAGAGAAAATTAACAAAGGTCTAAAATTGAGAGGATGCTTTGAAATTCTAGATGAGTTTATTAACTCTCAAAAGCAATAAAAATAGAAATCTATTCTTGGTTTTGAAAAGTGGAAAAGTCTTATAATCAGTGCTTATGCAAACTTGTATGATAACTTCAAAGTAGAAGGAAATCCTTATAAAAAGGATGAGAATGCTAGCACTGAATATATTCTAAGAAGAATTCCTCAAGAAATACAAAGAAATATCAAGGTAACAATTGTAGACACATAAAATATACTGATTGACATTGTGCATTTGATCCTGACCACTAACATCATTTCATCCTGAATCATCCTTTGGTCTAACCATTTAATCAAATCCCCATATCTGATTAAATTCATCAATATTCCTCTCTTAATTAAATAAACCAGTTATCTAATTAAGTCACCTCTTCTCAATAATTAAACTAACCATCTTGATCTAATTATCCGATTTAATTAAATAATTTATTTGATTAAATCTTTAAAGCCTATCTCTTAAATTAAATAAATCAAAACCTCATTAAATCTCTTAAATTAAAACCTTATTTAGTTTAATCTAACATCATCTTTTTTAATTAAATAAATCAAAATCTTTATTTAATTAGTCTCTTATCACATTCCTCTCATATTTGATTTAAATAAATCCAAAAATTTAAATCAAATAGGTCACATCATTTAATCCCCTTCATTAAATTAATTAACTTTGATTAATTTAATCTCCTATCATGTCCCATCATCCAACTTTTACCACTTGCACATGAAAATAGATTTAATTGATTTATTAAATCTCTATTTTCCTCAACAAGGCATCTTTTAAGGAATATTCTTCAAGTTTGAATTCAAAATCTAAGTTGACATGTACATCCAACAAGGAATTTACTCCATCTTACATGTCCTTTGCCTTGAGCCAAGTGGCCTTCAATGCATTCTTTCTTCCCTCTTGCATGTCATTTCAACAAATTCAAAATTCAAAAATAGGCATTTATTGGTACAATCCTCAAAACTTGTAAATCCTCCATCCACTCATAGGTTGACAAGTGGCATCTTTCTATTGGTTGAATGTTAGTCCCACATTGCTCAATTTTGGACATTCATCCATATTCTCATTCTATAAATGAGAGGCTCATCTCCTCATTTGATCATCCACAATTTATGCAAAGTTACTATACTCAAATCTCTAGCCATTTTCACCAATACCATTGAGTTCTTAGCTAGGTTATGCAAGTTTTTAGGTTGGATCACATCACCATCCTTCATCAAAAAAGTGGATCATTCATCAATAATACATCAATCTTGCATCATAGGAATTGGGAAAGGGCCAATTTTCACATCAAATTGGCACCAATTCCCCCATGGGATCATGAGTTTGCTAGTTTAATTAGGATTCAATCTCTATTTTTTTGTTTTCATTATATTCTTCATTTCTTTTCCTAACTTGAACTTGGTGAATGGATTTCATGGGGAATCCTTGGTTCTTTCTTGCATTTGACAATCTAATGTGTTTGTTCTTATTGTTTTACAGGTAATAGGATTGGGATTCGCACAACAACAAAGAAGGTGGATTCACTCATGTCCAAAATAAGAAGAATTTGAGGAAGCCTACTTCCAAGCAAACTACTTCTACCTAGTACAATGGTAATTTTTATGCTTGTAATAAGATTGGTCATAAGGTTGTTGAATATAGAAGAAAGATGATTTAGAACTCATTTAGATCCCTAAGGTATAATGCTATGATTTTTCTATCATTTCATTACTATGCTTGTAATAACTTTGTTCACAAGGTTAATAAATGCAGAAGTAAAGTGATAAGGAACAGTAATGCTATGAATTCTCAATCCTTCTATGGTTACTACATGCAACAAGCTTGTTCATAGGGTTGTTGATTGTAGATCTAATGTGAGGAGTAACTGTGCTCCAAAAACTAGTTTCATCTACTACAATTGCAATAAAATAGGACACATTACAAGATTCTACAAGGGAAATAATGTAAAACCTTTTTCTTCTTTAAAAAAGGTCAACTCTAATTAGAAAAAGGTGATGAAAAAGGTATGGTAGAAGAAGCAAGAAACCCTCTAGTAACTAAAGAAATATAGCATTATCTTATGGGGAGTTTTCATTTGGAAACCATTTAGCCCCCTAAAATGAATAGGTTGCTGAAGATTACAGCATAGAATATAAGTTGAATCAATTCCTTTGGTGTGCAAAATTGCTAAGCAATAATTAATATTTTTGTGATAGCTTTGGGGAAAAATAATGTTTTGCAAAGGTGTGTTGAGCTTTATTATATCCCTATGATGACACACAAAATTTCAGCAGAAGGTTCACCTAAGTATGAATGTATTTATGGAAAAAAGTTAGGGACTTTGAAAAGTCTCTTATGTGTTTTTTGGATCATTTAATCTCATTTCAATGATATCAAGTGTGTGCAAGAGCTAAGGGAATGAAGAAGGTTCTCAATGAGTTGTGTGCTAACCCTAAAGATAATATTCACACATATTTCTTTGGTTTCCCTATAAAACCCTAGGTTTTAGATAATGCTACCATGGTTACACAAATTATTATTGATGTTGTTGAGAACTGATCAATGTGATTCATTTTGAAGATGTCTACATCTATATTCACTCTCAGATGAATGAGTACAACCATTTGAATATAGAAGAGTTCAGGAATAATCATCTCTTGGGTGATTATTTTTTAGCTCAAACCAGAATATACGAATGTGGAAGAAAAGGGTTTAGATGTATGTAATGGTTTCCCTAAATTTTTCTTTGAAGATGAATAGGTCAGAATTGCCTTGAGCTAGATTCATAAAGATATATTTTAGCTTGATCAACCCCACCTAATAAAAAAAGAATCTATCAAGGTTGTGACTTGTTTTTGCTCCATTGAAGCCATGTCGACATTGAAGGTCATAAAGAATGAAGAAGAAATGAAGCTCATCGAAGCTAAATTTGACAAAAGAACCCTAACTATGGATGACATCTCAGACCTAGGGGTTTGGTATTCCATCATGGGTATTGCATATAAGGCTTACTATGCAAACTAAGAAGGTTATCCTACCACCACCGCCATCTTCACTACTCATCAAATGGTGAAGGAAAGAAAATATTATGACTTTGTGAGCTTTTGCGGCAATAACTATTGGAAAACTTGAAGACACCAATGATTCATATTATAATTTCTAATATGGAAATTTTAATATTTATCATATTTTGTATTTCTTGAGGGAAATTCTTGGTTTGATGAATGTGCTATGGAGAAATAATATTCCTATTGCACATTAAATTAGGGATCGCATGTGTAGCTTTATAGATACTAAACACTATGATGTAATATTCTAGGGTTTTTTCAAAACATTCCAAAATGAAATGCAAAAGAGGGATAGGATATCCTCACAAGTTATGGAAAGATATAAGTGAAATTACTTTTATTATAGATAAAGATAATTTCTATATGTAGGAAGTTGAGCCAAGAACCTCAAGGATAACAAAGTTGTCTTGTGAGGTCTTTGAACTTGACTGGGTTGTATATGTTGACATTTTTCTCAACAAACCTAAGGATCACACTGTTTAGAGGTTTGGGACATATTATGACATAACTAAAAATAAAATCAAGAAAAAGGTAGAAGAAAAGATAGAGAAGAGTGTGGGGAAGATGATGTCTAAATTGAAAAAGGTGTTTGGCTTTCTTGAGGATCCTGTAGAAGTATCTCAAGCCACTACTTCTACACCAACTCCTAGAAGGACAAGTACATATGCTTTTTTCTTTGCTACTACTTCTAAAGCTTCTCAAACACCTCCTAGAATAAGGGTTTCCATTGAAGTAGCAACTCAAACCAACATCTAAACATATGGATAAAATGGGAAAGATTAATCTAGTGAATGTGAATGATGATGAGGAAGATGAAGAAGAAGTCAAATCTTATGTATTTAAGAGAAGAAAGAAGAGAACAAGATATGGAGAAGAAGAAACATCTAAAGGAGAAGAAAAGGAAGAAGTAAAGAAAATTAAGAAAGCTTCTTTGAAAACACCTACACATGTGCCTCTATAGCTTGATGCTACTATCAACGCAATTTTACATGATGCACTAAGATAAGTTTTTACACTTTATGATGTGGTGTTCCCTATTGATAAAGCCACAATTGAAAATACAATAATTATGTATATGAAAAACTTTAGTATGACTCTAAATGAAATCATTGATCAACTTCAATAAATTTTGGCATGAGAACAAGAAGAAGAACTGATTCCCATGAGCTCTCCAACTGGAAATCACGAACGCACAAACATGAAGAAGAACCAACGGAAAGATGCACGCCACCCGACCACGTGGAACCCAAAGGCCCCACTCCCTCCGTGCTAGGAGATAGTAACAAGGATTTCCTAGACAAGACCATCTACCTCTAGACACAAGCTAGCACACTAAACTAAAACAAGAACAAAACCCACATTACTTAACACAATGGTTACAATGCTTCCAGAGTACAAAATCAAGTACCATCACTGTACAAAATAAACCAACGGTACAACACCATACCGACTGCTGTCATAGGAGGAGTGTCATCACAAAGGCTGCATGGGATCTCCTGGCGAGTCTTCCTAGGTCCCGACCCCCTCTCTAGGGATATCCTGGAAACCTCAACCGACTCCCGGCCCCACATGTACACCAGAGCATAATCGATTATCTCTCGTAAAGATGAGATAACGATCTTGCCATTCCAGGCGTTCCCAACTCATCTCAAGTCTCGTACAAGCCCTTGAGCCAATGAGCGAGGCTAAATTATCTTATTAATGTTCAAAGCTACTCTCTCCCTAGTAAATTAATTTAATTTTCACTTAATTAACTGACTCTCACATGAGTTATCCTGGAACCACTTTGGGCCCGACGCTCGTTGAAAGCCACTCCCCTATCGACAACACAAAAATAAACCACATGCCAAGGGTAGACAATGCACTATCACTTATCACAAATAATGAAACACCTCAATAGGTAACACATCACTACGGATGTCCAAAAACTGAAACCAAAGCGTGCACTACCCAAGGCTAACACAAGGTTGACTAACATACTGAGGCCCACATAACAAACTGATAACTCCACACAGCCATGAATCATGAGGTCACACAACCCATTCAAAGAACCAGGTAACCACTTAAGCTTAACTCACACATAATCCAAGATAGCCAAAGCAAAACATAAGAGACATAGCATCATCTCAAGAAAACACTGCTGGAAGACTTACATGATCAACAAGAAACGACTTAAAGTCAACAATCATAAAAACTCACGTATAACCACCCATACCAATAAATGAACCCATATCAGGAAGATTCACAAAACATTCACCCTCCTTCCACAACATCGAAGGCGAACAAATAAACACTGAAAATATTTCAGACAAATAGGAAAGCTAATGTTCGGATTTCCTAACTCCATTCAAACACATATTTCATAACTTGCATTTATCCAATCAATTGATCCCATTTCTATGCACGACATTGGAATATATAAAGAACCGATCATTTACTCTAAATTTCATAACCATATCCATAATCAAACACTTTAATGATGCAGCTTTCTGGTTAAAATTAAATCAACTGTTCTCCCTAAGTTTCACTAACATATTCAAACTCAAGGTATTTTAATAAATAACCTTTAAATTAAATCACTTAATCCATTTTGCAACAAAGGACATTCAATCAACTAAAATCGATATTTCAAATAAGACGTTAGATTTTCCAAACTCCACTCTTGCCTCTAAAAGCATAATGATAATCATCTTAATATATTTGAATTATGACACCCCTTAACGCGTCTATTAAATAAAATACCATTGCGAAATCCATACAATTAAATATAAAAGCATGTTGACATGATTATTTACAAACAAATATTCAAAGTATGAATATACCTTCATGTACAAAGATACTCAATTTAGCCAACTATTATTTTAACAAATATAAAAGAAGAATTCCATTAATTACAAAATATATCAAATAACTTTTATATTTCAATTAATCATTTCTAAAACCTTATGATTTAACCAATAGAATAAAACATATTTTAACTTATACCAAATTTCATTTAATTTAATATATATTAAATATATTATATTTTATATAATATATAATATTAAATATTATAAATATTATATAAAATATAATATAAAATAATATTCATTAAAATTTAAATTGAAATAAAAATAAATAAAACAAAGAATTTCGAATTAAAAGACATTGGTAAAAGGGCCGAAGCCCAGGGCACGCAGCCCCTGCCTCCCGTTGGGCAGCAGTGGCTATGTGCAAAGCACACACCGCCGCCTCCTTGCGGGTGGCGGTGGCTGTGTACACACACAGCCCGCCCCCCCCGTGGGCGGCGACGACTGTGTGTTCACACACAGCCCACCCCCTGCGGGCGGTGACTACTGTGTGCTCACACAGCGGATGCCTCCCGCCGGGTGGCGGCCGCGGCGGCTGTGGGGTGGGGTTTGACCTCCCACCTCACCAAAAAGATTTTTTTTTTATAAATTATTTCTGCATTTTTCCAGAAACGAAAATCAATAAAATTTTATGGGGTTCTAGCCAAAATTTAAAATTTTCTACAATAACAACTATACTTGTATATATATTTGTGGGTATCTCCATATATTGGTATATATGGTTGTATTCACAAATATATATACTCAAATCTTGATTTCATACCCAAATTGTAAAAATAATCCAACCCAATTCAAGAAAATAGAACTTATTTCAAAACAAGAAAATGGGTTTTCAAAATCTAGTTTTAACATTGAGTTTTCTTGGATTTTCTTTCCATAACTTGGTATAAATTTCTTGTTTGGTTTCCATTCCAAATCTATCTACCATTTACCAATTTTAAGAGCTTTTCCATGAATTCCATAGAATCTAACACTATATTTTCAAACATACAAAGTGAGCAAGAAGATGAAGGGAGAAATGATGGAACCTTGTGTTTCCTCCAAAATTGCAAGCTTTAACCATGGAGATTTTTCAAGCACTCTTTCAACTCCACCATCTTAGCCTCCTCCAACCTCTCCACCCAAAATTCAAAACCAAGAATCCATAGAGAGAGATTGAAAGAAAACCCTAAATAAAAATATATCCTTTTTCCAAACTTCCCAAATTCAAATTCAAATTCAACTTCTAATTCCAATTCTAATTCTAATTAAATTCAAATACAAATGCAAACTCACTTTCAAATTCAAACTAAATTCAATTTCAAATTCATATTCAACTCTTCACAAATATCTTTCCCCAAAATAGTCAACTATTTCAGAAAATATCTTTTCTACCCCAAAGTCTTTGCATAAGAAAACATTTGAATTTTTAATAACTTTAAACAATTTTCTAATTCCAATTTGAATTCAATGTATTTTAGCATTTTATATTCAACAAAAGAATTAAATCTTTTACACTTTTAATTCAAAAGGGATAATTTAATTAATTCACACAATTAATTTAAATTATCAATAAAATAAATCTAATCCACTATTAGATTATTTTATTAATTTATTTAAATTAATTAATACAGTAAATAATTTCCTAGCATTACAACCAAGAGCATTTAATCAGCAGTTAAGCAACATAAGCCATTTTAACTTGAATTTAATTGAAGATCAAGGTGAAAAGGGCACATGAAACAACCAAACTCGACTACAACCCGACGACACTCGGTGACTAGGGTAACGACTTGACACAGAAAACCTAGCTACTATCTCCCAATTAGTTTCCGTTGGTCAATGGACACGCTCAAACCTGAAAACCAGGTGGAGTCGATGTCATATACCTGCCAACCTGCAACAAAGAGCATGTCGAACGTGCATATATACATAATATGATCAGACACACCGTGAAGAGGAAATCTCAGAATCGTAGGGCACTCGCAAGCGAGTGATACAATCCCGTCCCCTTCACCAATACAATCTCACTAACTGACGCATCTAACATCATTAACATGATCTACAGCATAGAACATCGTTAAATTAGATATCTTCTACGTTAATCCGGAACATGTCGTAAAGATGGCATCAGAATAAGATCACATCAAAATATAGCTTTACATCGTTTAATTATTGCAATCAGAAGTAACCAAGTTCCAAATTCCCATCATACATAACAAAGCACAAAATGGAGGGGTGTTACAGATTACCCAAGGGTTCTTAACACTTCTAGGATTTTCACCTAAAAGGAGAGGAAATGGGTGACAAAATGCAAATGTCTACTCTCAAGCTTAATGTAAAGAAATGGGATACAATGTATCCTAAATATGATGTACTAATGAAATAAACTAAAAAGGAAATTATTTATTAATGTTAAACCTAAGAAATGCAAAGTGCTGGAAAACACACAGTGATATGCAAAAACACCTACAAATGCAAGTAGATGATGAAATAATTGAAAAAAACTAGAGAGGTGCACCTGGAATCTAAAATCTGATGTGGAGAGGTTCTGGAATCCTACAAAGTTGACTAGGACACTTACGTCAAGTTGGGCGACTTAGTCTAGTTTTGGGGAAAATTTGCCAAAATAGGAATCTGCCAAATGGGTATCCAAAAATGCAGAAACTAATTTTTATAAGACACGCAGAAGTCTTAATGATTCCAAAAGGTCCAAGGCTAATGTGGAATTTATTGACCACATTACAAATATACAAAATATAAGAAAATAATCCGTTATTCCCAATTTGAGATTTGAGAATTTCAAGAAAAAAAAATCTCTTGTCAAAATTTCATTTATGTCTATAGTAGCCGAGCACAATTGTCTGCTTGAGGCCTATGACTTGGTTTGGATTGTTTTGTGAAATGAGGATAATGGGACATTTCAGATTAAAGAGGGAGGATTAAACATGGATTCATTGCATGTGGAAATTGTGGACACCTCTAATTTTTTATGTTTTCGATAGTTTAGATACTTTGTTAGACTTTATTATATTTTTAATGTTATTCTATCGATAAGGAGTGAAGAGACTATATTGGATGTGGGATGGCACGTTATTTTGGTAAGGGTGGATTATGTTAATATGCTTTATTTTTGTGTAGATGCTTAGTTGTGATGACGTTGCTATATATGCTTATTGTAGTTTAATTGATATATTATCTTGTCAGTTGATGTGACATTGTATTGGTGAAGAGAACAGTATTGCATCACTCGCTTGTGAATGCCTTGTGATTTCCGCAATTCTCTCTTCACGGTGTGTATGAATTACTATCTATACATAAAGTGACATTTGTTTGTTTGCATGATTAAGGTATACAGGACATTAGCTTCACCTAGTTTCATAGGTCTGAGCATGTCCAATACTCAACAGTAATATTGGGAGATAGTAACGGGTTACCTAGTCATACCTTTACCCTAGTATAGTGTGTCGTCAGTTTGAGTTTTGGTCTTAGCCTTATCATTGTTGTTCTAGGTATTTTATTATTGTGCAAGTTTAATTTGGTAGATTAAATGTGTATTTGATTTAAATATTTAATTAATTGAATTATTGTTGTGAAGGATTTAGAATAAATAAATAAATAAATTTAATTTAGTTATGTTGTTGAGTAATTTTTATTACTAAAAATAAATGGTAATTAAATAAATAAGAGTATTTAAATTGGTTGCAATTAGTAAATTGTTTTATTTTATTTAAATGCATGTGGTTGGAAAATATCTTTGGTTGTTGAGGGAAAAGATATTTTGTTGGGATAACTGTGAGTTAGAAAATTGTTATCTTATTGTTGAAAATTGATTCTCAGAGGAAAATATTGGAAAAAGTGAAGAAAGTTGTTTCACAGGAGTTTTTGGGCATGGGTTGTTGAAAATTGGAGAGGAAATTGTGGATCTCTTGGAGGAATTTGTTTTAGAATTTTGGCTATAGAATTCTTGGTTGTGTACTGTTGTGTTTTCTGGAAAGAGGCAATTGCATTGGAGGAAGCTTTGGCTACTTTGGAAAATTGAAGCTACAGAGAAGCTCGACAACATTTCTTGAGGCAACACTCTTCTGGAACAGGTTCCTTTACTATTTTTGTGAATTAAGAATTGAAAAATTGTTTATTTTATTGTAATACAATTTGGAAAATGATAGGAAAGGATTTACAATACTGTAGAAGTTCTTGTTTCTTTCTGTTTAAAAAGATTCCCTGAAAGAGGAACCTCTGTAGAAAACAATTAAAAATCCTCTGTGTTGTTTGTTCATTTGAAATAAATTGATACAAAAGAAAATTTAGATCTCTGTAGAAAACCTTCATTCTATTTTGTTCTCCCTATTCTTTTTGGTTATCTGAGAAAAATGAAATTTCTAAGTTTTTTGTAGAAAATTTCCTTTGTAAAAAAAAGAAGTTAATTGCTCAACTTGAACCTGTGATTGGATTAATTGCATATAAATATATATATATATATATATATATATATATATGTACATATATATTAAAATATATATATGCATAAATACATATATATATATATATTATATAAATATTTTGTGTTAATTAAATAACACTTTGAATTTATTGGAGAGCGAATTCGCAGAGTCGTCGTACAACGGAAATTCGTCATAGTAGATTTTTAAAAAAAATATATGTTAGTGATTGGGGGCCAGTAGTTGAAAC
>VDFB02353493.1:198557987-198580723 GCA_007258455.2 Sequoia sempervirens | reverse complement strand
TTGATATCTCACAAGTGAAAGAGAATTGTGAAACATTCATTTACAATACACACTCTCTCTTTCACACACACATTTATGAACTAATGAAATTTGTTTATCACATGGGAAGGAAAAGATGATTAAGTGAAAACAATCCAAATCACTCTTCTTTCACAATTTTGTGCATTAATAATATAGTAAAAAATATTTAAAATGATATAAAAAATTTGGCTACAAATTTAAACAAATGTCACATAAAGACATTGTACTTACCTTAAAAAAATTGTTAAAAATAAAATTTATTTTGAATTTAGTATTTTAATGATTTCAAGACTTATTTTATTTTGTAATATTTTAATTATTTTATTTTATGTTTACTATTCATTCAAGATTTATTTATATTTATACTTATTATGCTAAGAAGTGTTTTACAATGGTGATGAGTTTTGGAGTGTAATGACATGAATGTGATAACCCTAATGTGTCAATGGTGAGTCAAAGTAATATTGTAATGAATTTTCTTATACTTCAAATGGTAGATGAAAGTAACATATTGATCAACATATGATGATTTCTACAATGATGCATGATTAATATAAATAGTGGTAGGGCCTATACCCACTACAAAATAGCCATGAAGACCACAAAGGGGATCTCATGACAAACTCCCCATAACAAACCATAATTAGATACTAAATCTCTTTAAGTTTCAACAATGCCCCTCAATCATTTTGGCTAATGTATTTGAAATAAATGTTGGATTAAACACATTTATTTATCTAATTTAAAATACATTTATAAGAAATTAAAGTAATCTAAAAGAAATAAATATAAAAATATTGTATTGAAACATTTGATTATCAATGAAGAAAATTTGAAGAACATATGGCACATCAATTATCTTCAAAACTTATGAGTTTTTTTCTTTAGCCTTTTTCTTGGCAAGTTGTCTATCCTTTTTCATTCTTCATAATGGTCATACGTGAATGATAAAACTATTCTTTTAACATTGATACTCATAATAATAGAATTTTCATGTCAAGAGATGTGATTTTTGATGAAGGGGGAGTTTATGGTCATAAAAATACCATATGGAGAAGTCAAAATCTGTTTCAAATGGTGAAATTATTGATGATATTCATTATGATCTGCTCACTTATACTTCAATTTTAATGCTAGAAATACACCAAGTAACTCCTATTATAGTTCTTAAGTTTCAAGTGCAAGTCAAAATTAAAGTGCAATTCTAATAAGGAAGATAAGAAGCTTAGGTGACATTTATCAATGATGTACAAGTCATGCACATGAAGAAAATCCAAAGTTGTTAGAAATGTAGTACAACTGAGAGGGTGGAGGGTAAATTAGTCATACATTAAAACCTTCAAACCTTCATTAATATCAAAACCCTTGTTAATATATAAACCCTTATCAATATAAAGAAAATGAAACAACAACACATGAACTACTATACACAATAGAACACTAGATTTTATATGCAAAACCCTAATCAGGGAAACACCATGGTGACTATCAAATCTATATTTGAAATTTGATTACAATAGGCTCACTATTAGAAGGGCTCACTACCCAAAGGACTCACTATATAGAAGAAAAGAAAGAAGGGCTCACTAACAAGGACTCACTATCTTAAAGAAAATAGAATAGAAGAAGACTGTTACATGGAGATCCACTACCTCAGAGCTTATGTAGTAGCATTCGATGTGAATGGAAATCCTCATTACCCAAGAAAAAAATGTGTGGTTTTCCTTACAATTGATTTAATTTTATATTTTTTGTTTTGGTGTGCATGAGAAAATTGGAGAATTTAATTTTATACTCTTCAAATAGAATTCAAGTGGAGTCATAAGAGAAATTTGAATTAATTATTTAATTAATTCTTATGCTCACATTGAAATTACAAAAAATAGAATTTCTAGGAAACATTTGTATTTTAATCTATTCTCTTTTTTGGTGAAAATTATAAATTTTTATTTTTTAAAAATTTAAAAAAAAAAACTAAAAAGATAAAAGAGGCATTGGAGAAAGGAAGAGATAGAGAAGCAAAAAAAGAGGAAATGGAGAGTTGGCTAGAAAGGGAAAAGTCATGAAAATGGATGTAATGGAAAAAAACTAAAGAAAATAATAAAATTTGAGGTTGTTGTCATTGAAGATTGAAGAGAGAAGCTCATGAAAAGAGTCCAAAATTTTTAAATGATGGCAATCAATGTAGATTGCCAGGGGAGGCATGGAAGTTCTCCAACAAGGAGAATTTTGTTTTAAAAAAATAGAATCTCATTGTAGATTTGTACATCAAATTTGTTGCCAAGAATGAGACATTGAAATTAGGAGAGAGAATTTACAACATGAATTCTATGAGCGGTATTTTGGAGTTGATTGTATAAATATTAATTAAACAATTTAATTAAATACAATGTTGAGAGAATTTGATTCTTGTTTTATGTTGAATTGGATGGTGTATGAATTAATTTGAAGGATAAATTTCCTACCTATAGCTTTTGATTTATTCATTGTTAAAAGCGTAAAGTGAATTGAACTCATTCCACCTACAAATAATTGTTCTCCTGATAAGGCTCACATTAATTTATCTACATTATTTCATATCAGAGTGGGTAGCTCACTAGGAGAAGTGTTGACATTGTTGTGATTTTTGCAACTACAGAGAAGCGAAGTGTTTGGTTGTACTTTAGTGGAGATAAAGCTTGGTAGAAGGTGCATGAACTTTCTCCACTAAGAGAAAGTGTGTAGAGGAAGTATTGAGAGGAGTATCTTCTAGAATCTTGCCTAGGCAGAGGATAGAATGAGAGTGAATTTTGTTGTAGGTAATTCCTTTAATTGTAGAGAGAATTGGCTCTCAAAATTATGTGTATGTACAAGTTGCAAAAGTTGCAAATTGAGAGTGTGCACAATATGTATTCAAGGAAGATGATCTGATAGATCATGATTAGACAGGGGATAATCCCATTTTGGGAAGAATATTGGGAGGAAATAAAGAATATAATTTTTTTTGAAGAATTAAAAAAGATCGAGGCAAGAATGGATGCCTTAGAAACTAGGAAAAATCAAGAAGTTGAAGTAGATGAGAAAAAAGATGAGGAAAAATTATGTGAAGGTGGCTTGAAACAAAAAGGATGATGATGAATGGTGTATAGAGATGACAGATTTATATCCTAAAGAAAGGGGTAAATATTGGAGTGAATGTGAAGAAGAGTCAAGTGAAACAAGAGGAGCATAAATAAAGGTATTTAAAGGTCCCTTATTTGATGAAGAACTTGGTGAAGAAGATCTCTTATTTGAAAGAAGAGATGATATAAATAGATATTTTATTTGAAGGAGAGATTCTCATGCAAGAGGATAAGGAAGAATAAAAGAGGTAGATTGCAACAATAGCGAGTCCTTTGGAGGACATGAAGATAATGATGAAAATAGGTGGTGAAGATGAGATAGTTGCAACTAAGCATGTAGGAAGAAAATTTGTAATCACAGGTGAAGAAGATGAGGAAAATTTTGAGTTTTTGTTGGTGTGTGGGGTTGCCGCATGGCACCATAACACTTCCTACTAAGCACTATATCTTCTAGGGTGGGATCTACTCATTTATGATAAGCTTACCAATGGAACCCACCAATCTCTTAGTCATTTGTGTTTTCAATACTTGTGGACTTTGTCATGTTACACTAATATGACATGTAGCTTTGGTGTGAGTATGCAAACTTGGTACAACAAGTGATGCTAGATGCTAAAGCACACCACATGCCACCATAATTATTTACAGATGGGTTTAAGCCACTAGGCTTGGTAGCAACTACAAAAATTAACTAGTGTGAATTTAACCATTAAGGGCTCATGAGTAGAAGTGAATAGCCACCCAAGGGTCAACATAGTTTGAAGATAAGTATTGTTGGTGGAGTTAGTTATTACTATCAAAACACAACATTGTGCATGACCTACATACTTAAGAAAATTGGAATTTTAGCTCAAATACCTTTTATTGGGGATAATTCATTGCTGGCTATGCACACCATAGAAGGATAGCTAGCAAGTTCTATTTGATTAATTTATAATGTTCCAACATCTAGGTCACACATAATATTTTTACTTATTTCTTGTTGATATTTATAGTCATTGTAACTCCCTCTTGTTATGACAATATTCAAGTGAGTCTCCTGTAGACTTTAGTTATATCCTTTAGTATTTTACTCTTTTGGTAAAATTAGAGAAATTTCTAGGTTAGGCTATAGTCAAGGGTGATGATCATCCAAAATGAATTTGATCATAATTAATTTATGTAATTAATTTGGGACTTTCTAAGTGAAATGCAAGGAATGATAAAATTAACATGGGAAACTCCTTCAATTTTGATTGTTTATGTGAAATGTAAACTATGTGTAGGCCATTTCTGAGTAAAAGACATTGTAATAGAATCAATTCCCATATTGGAAAAAAACCTCTAAGTACTAGATTCTTTTCATAAACGTTTGATCGTATATATTATAGTTGAAATGAATAGTATGTATTTTTGTTTCAAAATAGTTTTGAAATGCTTATAATTAATTTAATATGGTGTCAATAAGAATAAGTAATTAGGAAGAAAATATATTTATAGGTTTCTTTTTTTAAAAAAATTGAGATTTAATTACCAATATCAAACCAAGGTTAATTACAACATTAGAAACATGCAGTAGCCATTAATACCTAGTTCCTATCATTACAAAATAAGAGCATATAATAAATTAGTAAGTTAAACAAGCTAATAGCTAAAACTCTAATCATTTATTTTCACATTGTTCCATGTCATTTCAATGTTCTACTTTTTGATAGCTTATAAGAATTAGTTAATATGAATGTCCCAATAGGAGGCACAATTCTTTCCCAGCCACTATTTCCAAAGTTCTCGGCTATTAAGTACTCTCTATTTTTTTTTTAAATATTCTTCATAGGTTGTTTCTGAGGTTGTGGAAGTAATTTATTGAGCATTTATTTATTGAGAATATAGTGCACATTGCTATTATTCTTTGTTTTTATTAAGAATTTGATGCAATAGTTGTATATACATACTATACCT
This sequence comes from Sequoia sempervirens, assembly GCA_007258455.2. Classification (NCBI taxonomy): domain Eukaryota; kingdom Viridiplantae; phylum Streptophyta; class Pinopsida; order Cupressales; family Cupressaceae; genus Sequoia; species Sequoia sempervirens. The sequence goes on along the minus strand of VDFB02353493.1, from coordinate 198,575,663 downwards.
TGGTTGCATTTGATATAGTGACTAATCTATTTTTTATAAGAATGGAAGAGATAGAGATAGTGTCATTCCAAATTAAGAAAGTGGGATAAAATTGAATGGAAAATGTATTTCCTATTTTTATTTTTCCATGCATCTAATGTAGTGTCAAAAATTATCATCCTTGACAATTTCACACTAGGTTTGACATTTTAAGATTTAGAAATTTGAATTCAATTATCAATTTTTAGTAATAAATATTGTGCATGCTTTGCACACATTCCCACCAAAGGCAAGGACCCCCTTTCTTTTTCTCCTGACGGGCCATTGTTGCTCTTGATGGGTCATTTTCACCCCTACCTCATTTTGTGTGCCCCTATCTCTAAGCCTAAGTTTGTTAGATTCCTTAAAGCAATCGATCCCCCCTTGACCAAATTCACCTATTTGAATTTCACTGTCTTTTTCCTTTACAAAAATTTCACTACGAGTTTTTTTGTGCGAGTTGTTGTCCATGGGTTGCTGGCTACAGGTTTCTGTGTGTGGAATGTCATTTGTTTTATGGTATAGGACCCTATGTCTTTTGCATTCCAAATCTCCACATTTCAAAAGAGAGGTACAAACTTTAATTTTTCAACATGTAGGGCCCATAAAATGAATGTTTCTGCATGCCCAAGGAGGCTTGAGTCAAATTCACAAAGTGTTTAGATGTTGCAAAAATTTCACTTAAGTTTTATATACTGAGAAACCCTTTGTCCAAGTGTTTAATTGATTCTCCTCTTTCATAATAGATAGTGTCCCTATGAGGGAAAATAGACATGTTGATTCCATGGCAAGAGTTGCTTCCTTGGTACTTTTAGAAGAGGATACGAAGGAATACCACTTCATGGTCTAGGTCCTATGGACCCCAGTGGTTTCCAATCAACCTGAGTCCAAATCCTTTGTGTGTTCTCATGTAGACTCAGGAGAATGGTTCTCTAGTGTCTATAACTAAAAGATTGGAAACTTTCTGGATTATGGGATAAAAAATGATTGCATTCATATATGAAATATTTCAACATGTTATGTCATTTTATCTGATGTCCTCCATCGAAAATCCTATAGCAACTTTCTTCTCAGATGTCTCACTAAAGCATAAATAACCCTTTCCCTCAAGGAAGCCCATTCAGGCTCTAGGGGTGGAAATTTTGGTGGTAGATACCTGGAAAGAAGATTGGTACACATGGGGTATTATTGGTAAATGATGGAACAAGATTCCTTCAAATTTGTTAAAAAGTGCCTTCAATGTCAACAACACAGTCATCTTATTCATGCCCCTACCCAAGATTTACAAAATCAAACCTCTCCTTGGTAATTCACAAAGTAGGGGTTGGAAATTATTGAAAAAAATCACTTCCTTCTTCCAAGGGACATACCTTTATTATTATCACTACTGATTACTTCATGAAATGGGTTGAAGCTATTCCACTCTAATCCAAAAATGTTGAAGCTAGCTGTAGCTTTCTTATTAACAACATTATTTCTCATTTTGGATTACTTGCTACACTTGTTTATGATAATGGCACACCATTCAAGAACAAGAAATTAAAGTAGTTCTTAGAGAAATTTCATATCCAACATAGATTTTCTATGCCATACTATCTACAATCTAATGTCCAAGTAGAAGTGTCTAACAAAAATCTTAAGCTCATTCTATGTAAAGAAGTTGGTAAGCACAGTAAGTATTGGCATATTTAATTAACTATGTACACCTTGTGGCCCTATCAAGCAAGTGTATGTACGGTGATGGGAACAATGTCTTACAATCTCATGTATGGTGCTAAAGCTATCATGCCTTTAGAGTTGGAAATTTCATCTTTACGAGTTTCCCTTAAAGGGTTATTTGATGATGAAACCTACTGGATTAATCATTTGCATTAGCTAGAGATGCTTGATGAGCATCAATTACAATCCCTTGATCATCTTAAATACTTATCAACAATCGTTATCAAGACAATATAACAAAAATGTGCTCCTTAGGACCTTTAAACTCAAAGACCTAGTTCTCTGCGAGAATTAGAGAAATATAGATGCATTGCTTGACCAAAGGGGGAATGTTAGTCCTCACTGGTTAGGCCCTTACATTGTGATCTCTATGTATGGTTTGGGTACCTATGGATTATCATATATGTTAATTTACAACCTATATATATGCAGCCTATATATATGTATACAACATATTTGTTGTATACATATAATATAAATACATAAAAATATAAATATAAATAGAATATATATTAATATTTGTATATGTTTATACAATATATTATGTATTAACTATATGTATTTATAAGTATAAATAGTAAATCAATGGTATAATAAATAAATGGTACAAATATTTATATTATATATTTAATTACATATTATAATTAAAATATTTATATTATATTATAATTATATAATTTTTTAATTATTAATTGGATATCTCACAAGTGAAAGAGAATTTAAAATACATTTAGAAGAAATGAAAGCAATCTAAAAGAAAGAAACATAAAAATATTAAATCGAAACATTTGATTATCGATGAACCAAATTTGAAGAAAATATGGCACATCAATTATCTTCAAAACTTATGAGTTTTTTAATTTTTCCTTTTTCTTGGCAAGTTGTCTATCCTTTTTTACTTTTCATAATGGCCATTATGTGAATGATCAAATTATTCTTTAACATTGATACTCATAATAATAGAATTTTCATGTCAAGAGATGTGATTTTTTATGAAGGGAGAGTTTATGGTCATAAAAAGACCATATTGAGAAGTAAAAATCCATTTCAAATGAGGGTATTATTGATGATATTCATTATGATTTTCCCACTTATACTTGAATTTTAATGCTCAAAATACACCAACTAACTCCTTTTCTAGTTCTTGTGTAACACCCCTCTGTTTTGGCTCTTTTGTTAAATTGATTGTTCTCCTTGTAATGCTGTTATGTTATGATGGGAATTTGGAACTTGGTTACTTCTGATTGCAATAATTAAACGATGTAAAACTATATTTTGATGTGATCTTATTCTGATGCCATCTTTACGACATGTTCTGGATTAACTTAGAAGATATCTGATTTAACGATGTTCTATGCTGTTGATCATGTTAATGATGTTATATGCGTCAGTTAGTGAGAGTGTATTGGTGAAGGGGACGGGATTGTATCACTCGCTTGCGAGTGCCCTACGATTCTGAGATTTCCTCTTCACGGTGTGTCTGATCATATTATGTATATATGCACGTTCGACATGCTCTTTGTTGCAGGTTGGTAGGTATATGACATCGACTCCACCTGGTTTTCAGGTTTGAGCGTGTCCATTGACCAACGGAAACTAATTGGGAGATAGTAGCTAGGTTTTCTGTGTCAAGTCGTTACCCTAGTCACCGAGTGTCATCGGGTTGTTGTTTTTGAAAACCATTTGTTGTTTTTGGAAATAAGTGCTACTTTCTTGAATTGGGTTTGGATTATTTTGCAATTTGGGTATGAAATCAAAATTTGAGTATATATATTTGTGAAGACAACCATATATATCAATATATGGAGATACCCACAAATATATATACAAATATATTTGTTATTTTAGAAAATTTTAAATTTTGGGTAAAACCCAGAAAATCCTTGAAATTTCATTTTTGAAAATCACGAGGAATGTAATTTTTATTTTATTTTTATTTTTTGGTGATTAGGGGTAGCCCCACCCGCATTTGCCACTTGGCCGTGAAGCAGAACATTATTTGTGTGAACACCACGACGGCCTTGGCCCCGTGGTATCTATGAACACTGACCGACACCGCGATGGGAAGTGTGTGTACACACAACCAACTGCCCTTTGTAAAGGCGGTGTGTGCTTTACACCTGACCCATAGCCGCCCGTGAGAATTTGTCTTTTTAGGCTTCGACCCTTTTTCCTATATGGAGTTTAAATTTGAAATTGCTTTGTTTTATTTATTACGAATTTAAATTTTTAATGAATATTATTTTATATTATATTTTTATATAATATTTATAATATTTAATATTATATATTATATAAAATATAATATATTTAATATATTAAATTAAATGAAATTTGGAATAAGTTAAAATATGTTTTATTCTATTGGTTAAATCATAAGGTTTTAGAAATGATTAATTGAAATATAAAATTTATTTGATATATTTTGTAATTAATGGAATTCTTCTTTTTATATTTGTTAAAATAATAGTTGGCTAAATTGAGTAACTTTGTACATGAAGGTATGTTCATACTTTGAATATTTGTTTGTAAATAATCATGTCAACATGCTTTTATATTTAATTGTATGGATTTCGCAATGGTATTTTATTTAATAGACGCGTTAAGGGGTGTCATAATTCAAATATATTAAGATGATTATCATTATGCTTTTAGAGGTAAGAGTGGAGTTTGGAAAATCTAACGTCTTATTTGAAATATCGATTTTAGTTGATTGAATGTTCTTTGTTGCAAAATGGATTAAGTGATTTAATTCAAATGTTATTTATTAAAATACCTTGAGTTTGAATATGTTAGTGAACTTAGGGAGAATGGTTGATTTAAATTTTAACCAGAAAGCTGCATCATTAAAGTGTTTGATTATGAATATGGTTACGAAATTTAGAGTAAATGATATGTTCTTTATATATTTCAATGTCGTGAAAAGAAATGGGATCAATCGATTGGATAAATGCAAGTCATGAAATCCATGTTTGAATGGATTTAAGAAATCCGAACATTAGCTTACCTATGTGTCTGAAATGTTTTCAATGTTTAATTGCTCGCCTTCGATGTCGTGGAATGAGAGTGAATGTTTTGAGAATCTTCCTGATATGGGTTCATTTATTGATATGGGTGGTTTTACGTGAGTCAGCCTTTGTTTTGTACTTTGGTTTCCACGTTATGGGAAAGTTGTTGGTCAAAATTACATTTTTTGGGATTGTAGAGAACGTGTGATTATATGATTGTTGACTTTAAGTCGTTTCTTGTTGATCATGTAAGTCTTCCAGCAGTGTTTTCTTGAGATGATGCTATGTCTCTTATGTTTTGCTTTGGCTATCTTGGATTTTGTGTGAGATAAGCTTAAGTGGTTACCTGGTTCTTTGAATGGGTTGTGTGACCTTGTGATTCATGGTTGAGTTGAGTCATCAGCTTGTTATGTGGGTCTCATTATGTTGGTCAACCTTGTGTTAGCCTTGGGTAGTGCACGCTTTGGTTTCAGTTTTGGACATCCGTAGTGATGTGTTACCAGTTGAGGTGTTTGATTATTTGTGATAAATGTTAGTGCATTGTCTACCCTTGGCATGTGGTTAAGTTTTGGGTTGTCGATAGGGGAGTGGCTTTCAACGAGCACCGGGCCCAAAGTGGTTCCAGGATAACTCGTGTGAGAGTCAGTTAATTAAGTGAAAATTAAATTAACTTACTAGGGAGAGAGTAGCTTTGAACATTAATAAGATAATTTAGCCTCGCTCATTGGCTCAAGGGCTTGTACGAGACTTGAGATGAGTCGGGAAGGCCTGGAATGGCAAGATCGTTATCTTGTCTTTACGAGAGATAATCGATTTTGCTCTGGTGTGCATGTGGGGCCGGGAGTCGGTTGAGGTTTCCAGGATATCCCTAGAGGGGGTCCGGGACCTAGGAAGACTTGCTAGGAGATCCCATGCAACCTTTGCGATGACACTCCTCCTATGACAACAGTCGGTATGGCGTTGTACCATGGGTTTTTTTTATTTTACAGTAATTGTACTCAATTTTTGTACTCTGGAAGCATTGTAACCATGATGTTAAGTAATGTGCATTTTGTTGTATTGGAGTTGATTGTGCTAGCTTGTGTACAGAGGTAGATGGTCTTGTCTAGGAAATCCTTGTTACTATCTCCTAGCACGAAGGGAGTGGGGCCTTTGGGTTCCACGTGGTCGGGTGGCGTGCATCTTTCCATTGGTTCTTCTTCATGTTCGTGTGTTCATGATTTCCAGTTGGAGAGCTCGTGGGAATCAGATTCTTCTCATGCCTTGTTCCCTCAGTTCTTATTGTATCTTTATTACCCCTCAATTGTTATCGAGGTGGATTTGTATTATGTAATCATTTGGTTGGATTTACCTCATTCGGGGAATGAGTGTGTAACCTTATTGTTTAAATGTTAAATTGGAATCTTGAGGTATTTAATATCCTTGTTGTAATTTATCTTGAATGGAATGTATGTTGTCTCATTTCCTTAAGTGATTAATGTTTCGGTTTATTTAATGTTATTTGTTGTTGGGTTTTTAAGTAATCTTTGTCTCGTGGCCTTAGAGGTTGTTGGCAATATGTATTATCTTCATGTTATTTATACTTAAACAAAAAAAAAATTGGTACGTTTAAGTGGTGAATTGCAACTTCCTCTAGGGTTGCGTGGCGGGGCATTACACATGGTATCAGAGCCTAGGTTTAAACACTGGGAACTCTGGGATTATGTTGGACCCATTATGTTGTAAGTTGTGTAGGTTTATACTCTAGGCACTATGAGCCATTGTATTGACCTAGTTGTTTTCTCTTTCGTGTTGTTTTCCTTTTTGGGTTGATTTCTCTTGTGTGCCCAGAAGTTGTCGTTAAGTGGTATAGGTCCAATGGTGCAGGAAACCAGTGGAAAGGATAGGATCCTCGGTGTAGTGCGCAATGCACCGATATCCTTTCTATTGGAAGAATGCATTATGGACGATGTGTGTAGTGTATGATTTTGATGTGTTGTGTGTGGTGGACGACAATCAGTTTGTTGTTGCTTCCACCCTTGCATGTCTTTTGTTGAATTCTTTTGTGAGGGTTAGGCTCGCAAGCCTACCAAGAGGTGTGTTTTGTTTGGCTTCCTTCTTGTTGCTTGGCTCTTCCATTGTGTAATGGGTTGAGACCCTTGAATGGTTCTTGAGTGTGGTTGTAGTGTGTTCCTTGGGTGTGGATTCTCTTTTGGAGTTTTGTTGTTTCCTTCTCCATGCGAGTATCTGATGCATGTTTTCTTGTGCTTTACCTCATTGTGCAAGTGATTTCCTGATTGATCCTATGTGGTTTTGAAGTTGTTTTTGCATGTTATATTTTGTGGAAATTATGAAATATAGTAATAGGAAAATGAATGAACATGTTGTTAGTTCATAGAGTTTGTGCAGATGCTCTTTTGATCGATGCACTTGTGTGAAAGTGATTGCATGATGATGAGACCATGTTTGCAATAGTACTTATGTTAGAATTGTAAATTCTTCTCTCTCCTTTCCTCTCTTCTCTTTGGTTTAACAAAGATGTCTATCCTTGAATGTGTGGTGTATTGAAAACCCATAGTATGTGGTATCTTATGAGAAAATGTTATGTATTCATGAAGGTCTGTTTCCTAGATCAAACCTTGGGTAAAGGACTTAAGTCCCCAAGTTGCATTCATAATCATGGAAAATGTATAATCTGAATAGGGAATCATTTTGCAGTAAGTAAAAGCTTAGAGAAAGAAAAGGAATTAGTGAAACCATTGCATGTTAATGATAATTGCATAATAGGTGCATCTTGTTGGTGAGGCTTATAGTCCCCAACTTTATTGTTAAATTTTAAGAAATCATGTTGATGTTAGATTATTGTACCTAGATTCAAAATGCAAATGGTAAATGAATGTTGAAGTGATAAGGTCGCATACCTTGTCTTGAGTAAACTCTGTAATGATATTGCGTTAGATGTGATTTTATGGAGCTTGTACTAGGGGTATTCGCAGGATTCCAGGAGTAAGCCTGACCCTAGGGGGGGAGGATGTAACACCCCTCTATTTTGGCTCTTTGTTCGTCGGTGTTCTCCTTGTAATGCTTTGTTATGTTATGATGAGAATTTAGAACTTGGTTACTTCTGATTGCAATAATTAAACGATGTGAAGCTATATTTTGATGTGATTTTATTCTGATGCCATCTTTACGACATGTTCTAGATTAACTTAGAAGATATCTGATTTAACGATGTTCTATGTTTTTGATCATGTTAATGATGTTAGATTCATTAGTTAGTGAGATTGTATTGGTGAAGGGGACGGGGTTGTATCACTCGCTTGCGAGTGCCCTACGATTATGAGATTTCCTCTTCATGGTGTGTCTGATCATATTATGTATATATGCACGTTCGACATGCTCTTTGTTGTAGGTTGGCAGGTATATGACATTGACTCCACCTGGTTTTCAGGTTTGAGTGTGTCCATTGACCAACGGAAACTAATTGGGAGATAGTAGCTAGGTTTTCTGTGTCAAGTCATTACCCTTGTCACCGAGTGTCATCGAGTTGTAGTTGAGTTTGGTTGTTTCATGTGCCCTTTTCACCTTGATCTTCAATTAAATTCAAGTTAAAATGGCTTATGTTGCTTAACTGCTGATTAAATGCTTTTGGTTGTAATGCTAGGAAATTATTTACTGTATTAATTAATTTAAATAAATTAATAAAATAATCTAATAGTGGATTAGATTTATTTTATTGATAATTTAAACTAATTGTGTGAATTAATTAAATTATCCCTTTTGAATTAAAAGTGCAAAAGATTTAATTCTTTTGTTGAATGTAAAGTGCTAAAATATATTGAATTCAAATTGGAATTGGAAAAATTGTTTAAAGTTATTAAAAATTCAAATGTTTTCTTATGCAAGGACTTTGGGGTAGAAAAGATATTTTCTAAAATAGTTGACTATTTTGGGGAAAGATATTTGTGAAGAGTTGAATATGAATTTGAAATTGAATTTAGTTTGAATTTGAAAGTGAGTTTGCATTTGTATTTGAATTTAATTAGAATTAGAATTGGAATTAGAAGTTGAATTTGAATTTGAATTTGGGAAGTTTGGAAAAAGGATATATTTTTATTTAGGGTTTTCTTTCAATCTCTCTCTATGGATTCTTGGTTTGAAATTTTTGGGTGGAGAGGCTTGGAGGAGGCTATGATGGTGGAGTTGAAAGAGTGCTTGAAAAATCTCCATGGTTAAAGCTTGCAATTTTGGAGGAAACACAAGGTTCCATCATTCCTCCCTTCATCTTCTTGCTCACTTTGTATGGTTGAAAATATAGTGTTAGATTCTATGGAAATTCATGGAAAAGCTCTTAAAATTGGTAAATGGTAGATAGATTTGGAATGGAAACCAAACAAGAAATTTATATCAAGTTATGGAAAGAAAATCCAAGAAAACTCAATGTTTAAACTAGATTTTTGAAAACCCATTTGCTAATTTTGAAATAAGTTTTATTTTCATTTGGGTTTGGATTATTGTTACAATTTGTGTATGAAATCAAGATTTGGGTATATATATTTGTGAATACAACCATATATATCAATATATGGAGATACCCACAAATATATATACAAATATATTTGTTATTTTGAAATTTTTAAATTTTGGGTAGAACCCCATAAAATTTTATTGATTTTCATTCTGGTAAAACGCAGAAATTAAATTATAAAAAAATTTCTTTTGGTGAGGTGGGAGGTCAAACCCCACCCCACAGCCGCCGCGGCCGCCACCCGGCGGGAGGCATCCGCTGTGTGAGCACACAGTAGTCACCGCCCGCAGGGGGTGGGCTGTGTGTGAACACACAGTCGTCGCCGCCCACGGGGGGGGCGGGCTGTGTGTGTACACAGCCACCGCCACCCGCAAGGAGGCGGCGGTGTGTGCTTTGCACATAGCCACTGCTGCCCAACGAGAGGCAGGGGCTGTGTGCCCTGGGCCCAGCCCTTTTACCAATGTCGGTTTAAATTCGAAATTGCTTTGTTTTATTTATTACAATTTAAATTTTTTAATGAATATTATTTTATATTATATTTTATATAATATTTATAATATTTAATATTATATATTATATAAAATATAATATATTTAATATATATTAAATTAAATGAAATTTGGTATAAGTTAAAATATGTTTTATTCTATTGGTTAAATCATAAGGTTTTAGAAATGATTAATTGAAATATAAAAGTTATTTGATATATTTTGTAATTAATGGAATTCTTCTTTTATATTTGTTAAAATAATAGTTGGCTAAATTGAGTAACTTTGTACATGAAGGTATATTCATACTTTGAATATTTGTTTGTAAATAATCATGTCAACATGCTTTTATATTTAATTGTATGGATTTCGCAATGGTATTTTATTTAATAGACGCGTTAAGGGGTGTCATAATTCAAATATATTAAGATGATTATCGTTATGCTTCTAGAGGTAAGAGTAGAGTTTGGAAAATCTAACGTCTTATTTGAAATATCAATTTTAGTTGATTGAATGTTCTTTGTTACAAAATGGATTAAGTGATTTAATTTAAATGTTATTTATTAAAATACCTTGAGTTTGAATATGTTAGTGAAACTTAGGGAGAATGGTTGATTTAAATTTTAACTAGAAAGCTGCATCATTAAAGTGTTTGATTATGAATATGGTTACGAAATTTAGAGTAAATGATCTGTTCTTTATATATTTCAATGTCGTGAAAAGAAATGGGATCAATCGATTGGATAAATGCAAGTCATGAAATCTGTGTTTGAATGGAGTTAAGAAATCCGAACATTAGCTTACCTATGTGTCTGAAATGTTTTCAATGTTTAATTGCTCGCCTTCGATGTCGTGGAATGAGAGTGAATGTTTTGAGAATCTTCCTGATATGGGTTCATTTATTGGTATGGGTCGGTTTCATTGAGTCGGCCTTTGTTGTTTTGTACTTTGTTTCAGCGTTATGGGAAGTTGTTGGTCAAAATTACATTTTGGGATTATGAGAGAATGTGTGATTATATGGTATTGACTTTAAGTCATTGATCATGTAAGTCTTCCAGCAGTGTTTTCTTGAGATGATGCTATGTCTCTTATGTTTTGCTTTGGCTATCTTGGATTTTGTGTGAGATAAGCTTAAGTGGTTACCTGGTTCTTTGAATGGGTTGTGTGACCTTGTGATTCATGGTTGAGTTGAGTCATCAGCTTGTTATGTGGGTCTCATTATGTTGGTCAACCTTGTGTTAGCCTTGGGTAGTGCACGCTTTGGTTTCAGGTTTGGACATCCGTAGTGATGTGTTACCTGTTGAGGTGTTTGATTATTTGTGATAAATGTTAGTGCATTGTCTACCCTTGGCATGTGGTTAAGTTTTGGGTTGTCGATAGGGGAGTGGCTTTCAACGAGCACCGGGCCCAAAGTGGTTCCAGGATAACTCGTGTGAGAGTCAGTTAATTAAGTGAAAATTAAATTAACTTACTAGGGAGAGAGTAGCTTTGAACATTAATAAGATAATTTAGCCTCGCTCATTAGCTCAAGGGCTTGTACGAGACTTGAGATGAGTCGGGAAGGCCTGGAATGGCAAGATCGTTATCTCGTCTTTACGAGAGATAATCGATCCCGCTCTGGTGTGCATGTGGGGCCGGGAGTCGGTTGAGGTTTCTAGGATATCCCTAGAGGGGGGCCGGGACCTAGGAAGACTTGCCAGGAGATCCCATGCAGCCTTTGCGATGACACTCCTCCTATGACAACAGTCGGTATGGTGTTGTACCGTTGGTTTATTTTGTACAGTGATGGTACTCGATTTTGTACTCTGGAAGCATTGTAACCATTGTGTTAAGTAATGTGGGTTTTGTTCTTGTTTCAGTTCAGTGTGCTAGCTTGTGTCTAGAGGTAGATGGTCTTGTCTAGGAAATCCTTGTTACTATCTCCTAGCACGGAGGGAGTGGGGCCTTTGGGTTCCACATGGTCGGGTGGCGTGCATCTTTCTGTTGGTTCTTCTTCATGTTTGTGCGTTCGTGATTTCCAGTTGGAGAGCTCGTGGGAATCAGTTCTTCTCATGCCTTGTTCTCTCAGTTCTTATTGTATTTTATTACCCCTCAATTGTTATCGAGGTGGAGTTTGTATTATGTAATCATTTGGTTGGAATTGCCTCATTCAGGGAATGAGTGTTGTACTCTTTTTGTTTAAATGTTAATTTGGAATCTTGAGGTATTAAATATCCTTGTTGTAATTTATCTTGAATGGAATGTATGTTGTCTCATTTCCTTAAGTGATTAATGTTTCGGTTTATTTTAATGTTAGTTGTTGTTTGGGTTTTTAAGTAATCTTTGTCTCGTGGCCTTAGAGGTTGTTGGCAATATGTATTATCTTCATGTTATTTATACTTAAACAAAAAAATTGGTATGTTTAAGTGGTAAATGGTAGATAGATTTGGAATGGAAACCAAACAAGAAATTTATACCAAGTTATGGAAAGGAAATCCAAGAAAACTCAATGTTAAAACTAGTTTTTGAAAACCCATTTTGTTGTTTTGAAATAAGTGCTACTTTCTTGAATTGGGTTTGGATTATTTTTGCAATTTGGGTATGAAATCAAAATTTGGGTATATATATTTGTGAATACAACCATATATATTAATATATGGAAATACCCACAAATATATATACAATATATTTGTTATTTTAGAAATTTTAAAATGTGGGTATAACCCAGAAAATCCTTGAAATTTCATTTTGAAAAAAACGCAGGAAAATAATATTATTATTTTTATTTATTTTGTGGTGAGGTGGGAGGCCAAACCCCACCCCACCGCCGCCGCCGCCACCGCTGCCGCCGCCGCCCGGCGGGAGGCGTCCGCTGTGTGAGCACACAGCAGTCGCCGGGGTGGGCTGTGTGTGAACACACAGCCACCGCCGCCCGTAGGGAGGTGGCGGTGTGTGCTTTGCACACAGCCACCGCCGCCCGGCGGGAGGCAGGGGTTGCGTGCCCTGGGGCCGGCCCTTTCTCCTATGTCGGTTTAAAATTCGAAATTGCTTTTTATTTATTACAATTTAAATTTTTTTTTAATGAATATTATTTTATATTATATTTTATATAATATTTATAATATTTAATATTATATAATATATAAAATATAATATATTTAATATATATTAAATTAAATGAAATTTGGTATAAAGTTAAAATATGTTTTACATTCTATTGGATTTAAATCTTAAGGTTTTTAGAAATGATTAATTTGAAATATAAAGTTATTTACAGTATGTTTTGCAATTAATGGAATTCTTCTATTTTTATATTATTTGTTTAAAATGATAGTTGGCTAAATTGAGTATCTTTGTACATGAAGGTATATTCATACTTTGAATATTTGTTTGTAAATAATCATGTCAACATGCTTTTATATTTAATTGTATGGATTTCGCAATGGTATTTTATTTAATAGACGCATTAAGGGGTGTCATAATTCAAATATATTAAGATGATTATCGTTATGCTTTTAGAGGCAAGAGTGGAGTTTGGAAAATCTAACGTCTTATTTGAAATATCGATTTTAGTTGATTGAATGTCCTTTGTTGCAAAATGGATTAAGTGATTTAATTTAAAGGTTATTTATTAAAATACCTTGAGTTTGAATATGTTAGTGAAACTTAGGGAGAACAGTTGATTTAATTTTAACCAGAAAGTTGCATCATTAAAGTGTTTGATTATGGATATGGTTATGAAATTTAGAGTAAATGATCTGTTCTTTATATATTCCAATGTCGTGCATAGAAATGGGATCAATTGACTGGATAAATGCAAGTTATGAAATCTGTGTTTGAATGGAGTTAGGAAATCCGAACATTAGCTTTCCTATTTGTCTGAAATATTTTCAGTGTTTATTTGTTCGCCTTCGATGTTGTGGAAGGAGGGTGAATGTTTTGTGAATCTTCCTGGTATGGGTTCATTTATTGGTATGGGTGGTTATACGTGTGATTATATGAGTGTTGACTTTAAGTCATTTCTTGTTGATCATGTAAGTCTTCCAGCAGTGTTTTCTTGAGACGATGCTATGTCTCTTATGTTTTGCTTTGGCTATCTTGGATATTGTGTGAGTTAAGCTTAAGTGGTTACCTAGTTCTTTGAACGGGTTGTGTGACCTTGTGATTCATGGTTGAGTCGAGTTACCAGTTGTTATGTGGGTTTCATTATGTTAGTCAACCTTGTGTTAGCCTTGGGTAGTGCACGCTTTGGTTTCAGTTTTGAACATCCATAGTGATGTGTTACCTGTTGAGGTGTTTGATTATTTGTGATAAGTGTTAATGCATTTTCTACCCTTGGCATGTGGTTGAGTTTTGTGTTGTCGATAGGGGAGTGGCTTTCAAATGAGCGCCGGGCCCAAAGTGGCTCCAGGATAACTCGTGTGACAGTTAGTTAATTAAGTGAAAATTAAATTAACTTACTAGGGAGAGAGTAGCTTTGAACATTAATAAGATAATTTACCCTCGCTCATTGGCTCAAGGGCTTGTACGAGACTTGAGATGAGTCGGGAAGGCCTGGAATGGAAAGATCGTTATCTCATCTTTACGAGAGATAATCGATCCCACTCTGGTGTGCATGTGGGGCCGGGAGTCGGTTGAGGTTTCCAGGATATCCCTAGAGGGGGGCTGGGACCTAGGAAGACTTTCCAGGAGATCCCATGCAGCCTTTGCGATGACACTCCTCCTATGACAGCAGTCGGTATGGTGTTGTACTGTTGGTTTATTTTGTATAGTGATGGTACTCGATTTTGTACTCTGGAAGCATTGTAACCATTGTGTTAAGTAATGTGGGTTTTGTTCTTGTTTCAGTTTAGTGTGCTAGCTTGTGTCTAGAGGTAGATGGTCTTGTCTAGGAAATCCTTGTTCTCCTAGCATGGAGGGAGTGGGGCCTTTGGGTTCCATGTGGTCGGGTGGCGTGCATCCTTTTCTGTTGGTTCTTCTTCATGTTCGTGTGTTCGTGAATTCCAGTTGGAGAGCTCGTGGGAATCAGTTCTTCTCATGCCTTGTTCTCTCAGTTCTTATTGTATTTTATTACCCCTCAGTTGTTATCGAGGTGGAGTTTGTATTATGTAATCATTTGGTTGGAATTGCCTCATTCAGGGAATGAGTGTTGTAATCTTATTGTTTAAATGTTAATTGGAATCTTGAGGTATTAAATATCCTTGTTGTAATTTATCTTGAATGGAATGTATGTTGTCTCATTTCCTTAAGTGATTAATGTTTCGGTTTATTTTAATGTTAGTTGTTGTTTGGGTTTTTAAGTAATCTTTGTCTCGTGGCCTTAGAGGTTGTTGGCAATATGTATTATCTTCATGTTATTTGTACTTAAACCAAAAAAAAAAAAAAATTGGTACGTTTAAGTGGTGAATTACAACTTCCTCTAGGGTTGCATGGCGGGGCATTACATCTTGAGTTTCAAGTGCAAGTCAAAATTAAAGCGCAATTCTAACGAGGAAGATAAGAAGCTTAGGTGACATTTATCAATGATGTACAAGTCATGCACATGAAGAAAATCCAAGATTGTTAGACATGCAGGACAAGTGAGAGGATAGGGGGTAAATTCTTCAAACATTAAAACCTTCAAACCTTCATTAATATTAAAATCCTTATTAATATATAAACCCTTATCAATATAAAACAAATGAAACAATAACACATCAATTGTCATACACAATGGAACACTAGATTTTATATGGAAATTATTCCATTAATCTATATAAAATCTACATTAATGGAATAATAAAAAAAAGATGCTAATATAGGTCAACATGTAAATTAATTAGTTGTACATTTGATAAATCTTAAATAAAGGTTAATAAATTAATGGAATATTGAATTATTTCCAATCAACATGCATGTCCTCTTCTTGATTTTTTTGAGGAACATGTGCACTATCCTTTTACATGTGTACCCTTATCTTTGTCAAGCTAGTAGACAAATGATGGATGAAAACATAAAATAGAGGGATAATTAATGCAGATCTATAAGTTTTCATGTTTCTCTCACTTTATTTGAATACCAAGAAAATTTTGTGTAACCACTTCAAAATATAGGAACAATGATCACACACCTTTCCAATAATCTCATTTTTATTAATTCTTTCCTTATTGAGTGTGATTTCATTTTAGTTAAGAGTGAATTGAATTATCTAGTTTAAGTTTAAATTCTAGGTAGCTTCTACATTTTCATAGATTTCCCACATGGGTGATGTTGATCATTTCACATAGGCCACTTCTATTTTTCAAAAAACTTTGTCACGAAATATCATAAATGAATTCAAGTCTTGCAGAGGAAAAAAAGTGAGTTGTTTCATGTGCAACTCTCAAAACATGAAATTTTATCTACAAGGGAAGGCACAAGAGTAGCTTTCTGACTGATCTATCTCACTATCGCCATTACCTTCCTACTAGCCATCAAGTTTATAAACTAGAATTAAATACTATTTAAGGAAATGTCAAGTGAGAAAGGATAATATTCACCAATGTATTTAAACTAAACCTATACTTTGTAATTGTGTAAATATTTGATGGTTGATTTCCAAATAAAACTCTAAACTCCACACATTATATGAAGTGATTGATATATATACTACATTTAGTAACATTGTAGGTTGTACAAAAAAAATATTTATAATCAACCAAGGTTTCATTTTCACTTCTAACATAAGAGCATATCTTTCTTTTCATATTTTTAGTGATTGATTAAGTTTGAAGCCCACACCCAAGACCCTTCACATGTAATTGATATTTTTTTGTTTTTATAATTTATTTCATTATCATTAAAGACTTGAAAGATAGCTCTACTTTTCTTTTCCTCCCCTCCTGTGAGATGCAAGAACATAGGAAGATTTAAACACAAAGGTGAACAAAACAACATCATACTTTTTAGCTTGCAAAGATATTACAAAGCTTCGAAGTATGGGCTAATACAAACAATGATGAAATATGGGAAACACATGGCAACATATTGAGTGGATAATTCAACATAGAAACACATGGCACAAAACATAATTAGAGTCCTGTTTACGCAAACTTTACCACTCGGTCTTCATTACTGTTCCACTAGCCTTTTAAAAAATCCATCAGGAGTTATTGTTTGTGTTTGTTCCCTGCTAAATGTTCTTAATTGTGGCATTCATCAAAACTATAAGGGAATGTGTTTATCACTAGTGATATTATTTTGACTATTATTTTGTTTGAATTATCTAGTTTAAGATTAATTTTTTTGTAGTTTCTTCATTTTCATGGATTTCCCACATGGATTATGTTGATCATTTCATACAGGCCACTTCCATTTTAAATTGTCGATAGTTTCCTCATTTTCATGGATTACCCACATGGGCGTTGTTGATCATTTCATAGCGGCCACTTCCATTGTTTGGAAAAAAATTTCATGAAAGATTAAAAAATGAATTTAATTATTGTAGAGAAAAAAAAAGAGAGTTGTTCAGTGTGCATGACCCAATAATGAAATTTTATCCGCAAGGAAAGTCACAAGCATTGCTTTCTAGATGATCCCTCTCATTGTCAACATCCCCTTCCTATTGATCATCAAACATTCAAACCAAATTTCTCCTTATTTCACTAGACTAGAATTAAATATTATTGAAAGAAATATCAAGAATTAATTTTTTATAACTTATTTCATTATTGCTAGATAGGAAAGCTAATTCTACTTTTCTTATCCTCCTCTCTAATGATATGCGAGAATGTAGCAACATTTAAACACAAAGGGAAACAAAAGAGCATAATACTTCTCAGCTTACAATGGGGTGAAGGCACAATAGTGGTTTACAATTGAAGTGAGGAAGGAAAACTCACAGAAAATGAATGCATGGAAAAAAAATTGATTTTAGGGGTTCGTATGAACAAACTGGTTCAACCGAACCCATTAGGGGTTCACTAGAACCTGGGTTCGG
>VDFB02353493.1:198432125-198557887 GCA_007258455.2 Sequoia sempervirens | reverse complement strand
GCCAAACAAAACACACCTCTTGGTAGGCTTGCGAGCCTAACCCTCACAAAAGAATTCAACAAAAGACATGCAAGGGTGGAAGCAACAACAAACTGATTGTCGTCCACCACACACAACACATCAAAATCACACACTACACAATCGTCCATAATGCATTCTTCCAATAGAAAGGATACAGGTGCATTGCACACTACACCAAGGATCCTATCCTTTCCACTAGTTTCCTGCACCATTGGACCTATACCACTTAACGACAACTTTTGGGCAAACAAGAGAAATCAACCCAAAAGGAAAACCACACGAAAGAGAAAAACAACTAGGTCAATACAATGGGCTCATAGTGCCCAGAGTATAAACCTACACAACTTACAACATAATGGGTCCAACATAATCCTAGAGTTCCCAGTGTTTAAACCTAGGCTCTGATACCATGTGTAATCCCCCGCCACGCAACCCTAGAGGAAGTTGTAATTCACTACTTAAACGTACCAATTTTTTTTTTGTTTAAGTATAAATAACATGAAGATAATACATATTGCCAACAACCTCTAAGGCCACGAGACAAAGATTACTTAAAAACCCAAACAACAACTAACAATAAAATAAACCGAAACATTAATCACTTAAGGAAATGAGACAACATACATTCCATTCAAGATAAATTACAACAAGGATATTTAATACCTCAAGATTCCAAATTAACATTTAAACAATAAGATTACAACACTCATTCCCTGAATGAGGCAATTCCAATCAAATGATTACATAATACAAACTCCACCTCTATAACAACTGAGGGGTAATAAAATACAATAAGAACTGAGAGAACAAGGCATGAGAAGAACTGATTCCCATGAGCTCTCCAACTGGAAATCACGAACGCACGAACATGAAGAAGAACCAACGGAAAGATGCACGCCACCCGACCACGTGGAACCCAAAGGCCCCACTCCCTCCGTGCTAGGAGATAGTAACAAGGATTTCCTAGACAAGACCATCTACCTCTAGACACAAGCTAGCACAATGAACTGAAACAAGAACAAAACCCACATTACTTAACACAATGGTTACAATGCTTCCAGAGTACAAAATCGAGTACCATCACTGTACAAATTAAACCAACGGTACAACACCATACCCACTGCTGTCATAGGAGGACTGTCATCACAAAGGCTACATGGGATCTCCTGGCGAGTCTTCCTAGGTCCCGGCCCCCTCTCTAGGGATATCCTGGAAACCTCAACCGACTCCCGGCCCCACATGCACACCAGAGCGGAATCGATTATCTCTCGTAAAGACGAGATAACGATCTTGCCATTCCAGGCCTTCCTGACTCATCTCAAGTCTCGTACAAGCCCTTGAGCCAATGAGCGAGGCTAAATTATCTTATTAATGTTCAAAGCTACTCTCTCCCTAGTAAGTTAATTTAATTTTCACTTAATTAATTGACTCTCACACGAGTTATCCTGGAACCACTTTGGGCCCAGCGCTCGTTGAAAGCCACTCCCCTATCGACAACACAAAACTCAACCACATGCCAAGGGTAGACAATGCACTATCACTTATCACAAATAATGAAACACCTCAACAGGTAACACATCACTACAGATGTCCAAAAACTGAAACCAAAGCGTGCACTACCGAAGGCTAGCACAAGGTTGACTAACATACTGCGACCCACATAAAAAATTGATAACTCCACACAGACACGAATCACAAGGTCACACAACCTGTTCAAAGAACCAGGTAACCACTTAAGCTTAACTCACACATAATCCAAGATAGCCAAAGCAAAACATAAGAGACATAGCATCATCTCAAGAAAACACTGCTGGAAGACTTACATGATCAAGAAGAAACGACTTAAAGTCAACAATCATATAAACTCATGTATAACCACCCATACCAATAAATGAACCCATACCAGGAAGATTCACAAAATATTCACCCTCCTTCCACAACATCGAAGGCGAAAAAATAAACACTGAAAATATTTCAGACAAATAGGAAAGCTAATGTTCGGATTTCCTAACTCCATTCAAACACATATTTCATAACTTGCATTTATCCAGTCAATTGATCCCATTTCTATGCACGACATTGGAATATATAAACAACAGATCATTTACTCTAAATTTCATAACCATATCCATAATCAAACACTTTAATGATGCAGCTTTCTGGTTAAAATTAAATCAACTGTTCTCCGTAAGTTTCACTAACATCTTCAAACTCAAGGTATTTTAATAAATAACCTTTAAATTAAATCACTTAATCCATTTTGCAACAAAGGACATTCAATCAACTAAAATCGATATTTCAAATAAGACATTAGATTTTCCAAACTCCACTCTTGCCTCTAAAAGCATAACGATAATCATCTTAATATATTTGAATTATGACACCCCTTAACGCGTCTATTAAATAAAATACCATTGCGAAATCCATACAATTAAATATAAAAGCATGTTGACATGATTATTTACAAACAAATATTCAAAGTATGAATATACCTTCATGTACAAAGATACTCAATTTAGCCAACTATTATTTTAACAAATATAAAAAGAAGAATTCCATTAATTACAAAATATATCAAATAACTTATATAAATTTTAATTACTCATCTTTTTAAAAAAAACCATATGATTAACATATAAAATAAAATACATTTTAATTTATACAAAAATTTCATTTAATTTAATATATATTAAATATATTATATTTTATATAATATATAATATTAAACATTATAAATATTAAATAAAATATAATATAAAATAATATTTATAAAATTTAAATTGAAACAAAAAGTAATTTTCGAATTTAGAAAAAGCATAGGTAAAAGGGCCGAAGCCCAGGGCACGCAGCCCCTGCCTCCCGCCGGGCGGCAGTGGTTGTGTGCAAAGCACACACCTCCGCCTCCCTGCGGGCGGTGGTGGCTGTGTGTTCACACACAGCCCGCCCCCCCGTGGGTGGCGACTGCTGTGTGTTCACACACAGCCCGCCCCCCCGCGGGTGGCGACTGCTGTGTGTTCACACACAGCCCGCCCCCCTGTGGGCGGCGACTGCTGTGTGCTCACACAGCGGATGCCTCCCGCCGGGCGGCGGCCGCGGCGGCTGTGGGGTGGGGTTTGACCTCCCACCTCACCAAAAAGATTTTTTTTTTATAAATTATTTCTGCATTTTTCCAGAAACGAAAATCAATAAAATTTTATGGGGTTCTAGCCAAAATTTAAAATTTTCTACAATAACAACTATACTTGTATATATATTTGTGGGTATCTCCATATATTGGTATATATGGTTGTATTCACAAATATATATACTCAAATCTTGATTTCATACCCAAATTGTAAAAATAATCCAACCCAATTCAAGAAAATAGAACTTATTTCAAAACAAGAAAATGGGTTTTCAAAATCTAGTTTTAACATTGAGTTTTCTTGGATTTTCTTTCCATAACTTGGTATAAATTTCTTGTTTGGTTTCCATTCCAAATCTATCTACCATTTACCAATTTTAAGAGCTTTTCCATGAATTCCATAGAATCTAACACTATATTTTCAAACATACAAAGTGAGCAAGAAGATGAAGGGAGAAATGATGGAACCTTGTGTTTCCTCCAAAATTGCAAGCTTTAACCATGGAGATTTTTCAAGCACTCTTTCAACTCCACCATCATAGCCTCCTCCAAGCCTCTCCACCCAAAAATTTAAAACCAAGAATCCATAGAGAGAGATTGAAAGAAAACCCTAAATAAAAATATATCCTTTTTCCAAACTTCCCAAATTCAAATTCAAATTCAACTTCTAATTCCAATTCTAATTCTAATTAAATTCAAATACAAATGCAAACTCACTTTCAAATTCAAACTAAATTCAATTTCAAATTCATATTCAACTCTTCACAAATATCTTTCCCCAAAATAGTCAACTATTTCAGAAAATATCTTTTCTACCCCAAAGTCCTTGCATAAGAAAACATTTGAATTTTTAATAACTTTAAACAATTTTTCCAATTCCAATTTGAATTCAATATATTTTAGCACTTTACATTCAACAAAAGAATTAAATCTTTTACACTTTTAATTCAAAAGGAATAATTTAATTAATTCACACAATTAATTTAAATTATTAATAAAATAAATCTAATCCACTATTAGATTATTTTATTAATTTATTTAAATTAATTAATACAGTAAATAATTTCCTAGCATTACAACCAAGAGCATTTAATCAGCAGTTAAGCAACATAAGCCATTTTAACTTGAATTTAATTGAAGATCAAGGTGAAAAGGGCACATGAAACAACCAAACTCGACTACAACCCGACGACACTCGGTGACTAGGGTAACGACTTGACACAGAAAACCTAGCTACTATCTCCCAATTAGTTTCCGTTGGTCAATGGACACGCTCAAACCTAAAAAACAAGTGGATTCGATGTCATATACCTGCCAACCTGCAACAAAGAGCATGTCGAACGTGCATATATACATAATATGATCAAACACACCATGAAGAGGAAATCTCAGAATCGTAGGGCACTCGCAAGCGAGTGATACAACCCCGTCCCCTTCACCAATACAATCTCACTAACTGACGCATCTAACATCATTAACATGATACAAACATAGAACATCGTTAAATCAGATATCTTCTAAGTTAATCTAGAACATGTCGTAAAGATGGCATCAGAATAAAATCACATCAAAATATAGCTTCACATCATTTAATTATTGCAATCAGTAGTAACCAAGTTCCAAATTCTCATCATAACATAACAAAGCATTACAAGGAGAACACTGACGAACAAAGAGCCAAAATAGAGGGGTGTTACAGAAAGGGTCAAGTATCTCAATATTGGCACAATAATTTGGAATAAAAAAAAGTATAAACACTCTAATGGTTAAAGATAAAGAAGAAATAGAAAGAATGGAGAAAGAAACAAAAGAAATGACAACCAAACTTCTTGAAGAAATGAAGAAGGTTGAGGTGACTACTGATTCACAAGTACCTCTAGAAATTCATGATACTGATATTAAAATAAGTGCACAAGAGGCTCCAAATGAACAATAAACTAAAAATATGCCTCTTCTAGAAAATACAAATAGGAAAAGTATATCTAGTTAGCAAGAAGTAAAAGGACCCCCCAAACTTCAAGAAGAATAAGGTGTTTCTGGTGTGCACAAAATGCAAGAAGTCTCCAATATAAAAATGGAAGAAGAAGAAGAAGATAAATAGGAGGAAAAAGAGAAAGAGAAAAATGATAAACAAAATGAGGAGACTGCTTCTCTATAGAATGATGGTGTGAAATGTGTAGAAGATCAAGGTGAAGTGAGAATCTCTTCTCTGAGGAACACTAATTTTGGTAAGGAACATAATATCTCCCCTTCATAAAACTTAGGAAGTGATGAACAAAGGAAAGAGGATAATCCCGAGAATGTTCAATATGCAATAGAAAATATTGTTGAGAAGCAAGATGCTTCTATGGATATTGGTTAGGGATCTTCATCTTCAGATTCTCCCAAGGATCTACTAGGGATGCAGATGTAGTTTCAACCTGTAGTCATGCCCCAAATTTTCCAAACCCCTACCCATGAAGGTAAAGTTGACTTGTCAAACATTTCTCCCCTTCACAAGTTACAACTTGGAGACATTCTGCATGCTTCTACAAGGAAGGAGATTCTACAAGAACACATTAATAGTGGATTACTTGATGATGTTGTAAATATCATTCAAAAAGGTTTACTTGAGCTGAACAGAGATTCTTCCTTGCCTTTAGAGCATAAATTGAAGTTTTTAATGGATTATTTTAAGGACACTCTTCACACATTGAGAAAAAGGTAGAACAAGAGGCTTTGAGAAAAGGTAACTAATGAGAGAATGGTTGAAGTATCTAACTAGTGTTCTAGTGCACACTATAAACTACAAGAAAATTAAAAAAATTATATGAATTATGTTGATGAAGTCACTACACTATCATTTTTCTTTGAAATGGTCCAACTCTACCAAAAACATCAAATTTCAGATTGACTCTATTGAGTCATTGGTTACTCATTTGGCTAATTCATGTGATTTTTCAAAAGATACTTGGATGGATCAAAAAGATCTCAAATAGAAAATCTTCATTTACAGTTGACATTGCTTCAAGAACAAAGAGAGAAAATAAAGAATCAATTTGGTCAATTAAGGGAAGTAGTAAACTTGAGATTCACTTCATTATCTGGATTGCTTAATGAAGCAAAAAAAGTTTTTCAAAAAATGAAAGCTCTAGAAAGTGTAGATGAGGTTAAGGACTTATGTATACAGTTTGAATGTAAGAATCACATTCTCACCTTAGAAAAAGAAAAGTGGGTTGCAAATATAATGCAACTTAAAATAATTTACAAGAATATTCTACCTTCCAAAGAAGTTGCAAAAGTGTAAATAAAATAATTTTATCTTTATACAATTTTACAAAGAATTGTAGAATCTTTTTGAGCTTTTGTTGAAAATATTATGTACATAACATCATTTTTGAGGCATCTCCATCTTAGGGGGACTATTGCTTGAGGAAATCATATAGTAAGGGGGAGTTCATATAGCTTTTTGGGTTGATAAGAGTAGAAGATATTATTCCCTCCACCCTTGATGTCAAAGGGGGGAGAATACTTGTAAATTAATGAGTGTTGCCATCAATGAAAAAAGGGGAGATTGTTGGAAATAAGTGTTTTCATTGATGTCAACTCAAGATGTGCTATCATTTATGTCAAGTGTGTGTGTTAAGGTTTGTATAATACTCTAGAGTTGGTTAATGTGTAGAAATATTTGTTGATACAAGTTAGCAATGTTGCATGAAGAATAATCATGATCAATATGGTTTCTAAGTGTGATATGGATTAGGGTACACTTGTTCCAATAGGTTTCCAACATTCCTATATTTATATCCTATTGGTTTGGTGTACCACACTTAGAGATATGTTACAAAAGTTTTTCTAATATATTCATAGTGTATACTCTAAGATAGAGTCATGGTATTTTTGGTTGCATCCTTCAACAAATCAATATTTAGTCTTGTGGTTTAGAATATAATATGGTTGAGATGTGAGGGTGTTATATCCAAGAATTCATGTCATTACACCTTGAACAATGAATGTTATAAGTTACAATTTTTGGTCTATGCTTTGGCAAAGAAAAGTGTTAACGAAGGCCTATAAGAATTCTTAGCATTCCTCCTATAATATAGATGTGGTCTTTTGGACTTAGGAATATGACTAGAAATGTGTATGGGTTCATCCTTACAAGTCTTGTATGTTTTGGTGTACAACAATGCAACATTCTATGTTTTGAAGTCTTACAATTTTTTCAAAATGCTCTATTTGAAATCAGTTCAATATGTTTATCTTCTTGCATTTGATGATTAGTTACTTCAGGAGAAGGTTGAAGAGATATTTTGCATAGTCTACATTTTTATCATCTTGGTTCACATAGAGCTTTTAGTCTCTACTCAATAGTGAAAAGTTGAATAGTCAGTAGCTTTAGTGATGTTGTCATTGTTTGGGCTGACAAGATTGTCTCCTTCATATGTGGTTGTTCATGATTTTTTAATCTTGGTTTGGAGGATGTGTTGAGATGGTTTTTTGGTCTTGATATGCCATTTGTTGATATGCATCTCATTTTCTCTTCATATTGTATATGTTTAGATCTGACCTATGTGATATCATACGTTTCTTCTAAAGGTCATCTTGGATTTGGCCTAATCAAGGTTTTGAGTTGTTGTAGAGTATATTTATAGAAGATCAAAATCATTTGTGATTGTGTGGCTATATGGTTAATTGATATTGTGTAGAGTGTTAAATATGAAGTTTTCAAAGTCAACATGATGGATTTATTATGTGAAAAAGGAACTACAACAATATATGTTGGATGCTTCTTTATAGTAGTTCATGTTCATATTTTTTAGTATAATTTTCCTATATCCTACTCTAAGATAGTGAGCCTCAGTAGGTCCTTATATCTTGACCTAAGGTTGTGCACCATAGTGTGCAAGTCCATAGTCCATGAGCCTTAAACAAATTTATAATTTTTCCAAGCAATGAGCTTCATATATTGTGAGTTAACTCTCAACGTGTTTTTTCCCTCATTGGGTTTTTCACATAAAAAATATGTTTCTTTGTGTGTTGCACATTTTCATTTCTTCTATTCATTCAATTAATATGATAAGATGTTTAAACTAAAAATGGAATTATTTTAATTTTTTTGTATAAGTTGATTCACTCCCCTCTCAGGATTTTGGTGTGTTCAACAAGTAGTTGTGAGAATATGGTTTCTAGGGAAATGGTATAAAAAGTGAGTTTGTACTATGAAAAACATCCCCATACCTACGACATTGCATGTTGTAGAAAGGGAAATGAAGTCGCTATTGATAAAATATGTTTAATTAAGTTTAGCATTGAAGTGATCTATAAGGATTAGATATGGTGTGATGCCATTCCAATGGATGTCTATCACATATTTTTGGGAAGGCCATGGTAGTATGATAGGAAATTTATGCATGATGGAGAGAAAAACACAAACACCTTTTATAAGGATGGCTCTAAAGTAATTTTTCTACACCTTAAGGATGAAGGAAAAGGTTAGACCATGCTATCTGAAAGGGAACCTATCAAAGAAATGAAGGTAACAAGGTGTTTTTATGCATTAGTAGTTCAAATATTAGAAGAGGAAGACATGTCGATACCAATAGAAGCAACAAAAGTATTGGGAGATTTTGTTGATGTTGTGCCTGAGGAATTACCTAATGCTCTTCCACCAAAGAGAGATATTCAACGTTATATTGATTTGATTCTAGGAGAAACTCTACCTAGTTAAGAAGCTTATAGGATGAATCCAACACATGTAGAGATAAATAAACAAGTAATAGAACTTATAAGAAAATGTGTGGTGAGAGAGAATGAGACCATGCATTTTACAAAGAAGGATAGCACATGGAGGATATGCATAGATAGCATAAAAATTAACTAGATCACCATCAAGTATCAATTTCCTATACCTTGTATAAAGGAGATTATGGATGTGCTTGTAGGGGATAAATATTTCAGCAAGATAAACCTACCAAGTGGTTATCACTAGATGTGAATTTGAGAAGGGGATGAGTGGAAGGTAGCCTTCAAAAATAGATATGGTTTATATGAGTGGATGGTTATTCCATTCAGGTTATCTAATGACTTAGTCACAACATAATTAGGACTTTTTATTGTGATAGTTTTTAATCATGGATAGAATTCTTCAATATGACCAATCACCAAGTCATATGAGGTGGATGTAGTATGGATTTTTTTTTTTTGGTTATTTTGGCATGGGCCTTTATTTGAAACTAAGGGTTGATTGTGGCCATAATTTAAAAATAGATCTTGATGGTTGTGTAATTGCTCATTGGGTGAAGAGGTTGAGGAACCTTCCATTATAACTTCATCATTATTGATGAGATCTTAGACATATTTTTAAGTTGCATGCATTTAGAAAGGGTATGAACTTTAGCACAATGGTATTTATAAGATTTATTTTCCCTTTATGTTGTGGATTTGGTTTTTTTTTTGTCAAAGTTTGTTGATATGGATATTTTTTATCATGTTTGCAGTGATGCATTTTGAAATACTATTTCTATAGATTCCCCTATAGGAATATATTTTCTCTTTTTTATTATTTAGGGGTCTTGGTTTTCCTTGTGGTATATAAATGAGTTTGTTGTTGGAAATTTTATATGTGGGATTTGTTTGATTTGGAATTATTGGTAAAATTTGAACAAATTTTGATTCAATGGTTAGGCATAGTTTACAACATTTTTATTTTTAGGAAAATATCATGATTTTTTATTATTTTTTCTATCGTTATCTTTTTCCTTGCTATATATTTTTACCAGACCCCTAGTAACAAGGGATTTCTCAATGGTGACTCCTTTATCAATAATTTCATCAAAGGTTGAGACATAATGTTCGAAGTTCTTAAACTAGGATATACAAGCTTCTAGAGGAATCCTTGATATCTTTCAAGGGCGCATGAGGCAAAATATTTGAAGATGAATGTGAAATAATGCCACCTAGTCGAGAGAAGAAAGTAACCCATCCTTCTTATCTACTTCCCCAAGGTTTAAATTTCTTGACTGCCTAGCCTAAATGACAAGATTCTAACTTCCAAGATGCATGTTCTATAATTCAGCCCCTTCTCTTTATACTCTACCAAAATAATGGAGTTGAGGTCATCCCCTTGGTGATGAAATCTGAGGAAAGCCTTCTAAAAAGAAATTTGGAAAGAAGTGGGTGTTTCTTATCTTCAAGATCATCCAAGCATACAAGAGAAGAACATATGAACTCTCTTTTTCAAGATTAAAATATAGTTAATTATTGATTAACCAGATTAAAATTTAAAGGTGTATATTAATCTCACAAAAATAATTAGAAAATACCAAAAATGGACAAAGAAAAAAAGAACATAAAAGGTATATAAATAGGTCTTCTTGAGGTCATTCTATAAAATCATAGAATTAGAAGTTTGAGAGTTATATTCTTTGGCTTGCAAGAAGGACAATTTTTTAAAGTTTTATTCTTTGGCTAAGGAATAATATTGCATTAAAAGAATTAGTCAAAACATTAAAAAAATATTTCAAAATGAAATAAATTGTACCATCAAATTGTCACAATTATCTAATAAATTTTTGATTGTGTGTGTGCAATTATGATCATTTGAAGTTTTAAAAATAGTATGAATTTAAAGTGATTATATCTAATTACTATTATCAAAATAAGAAAAATAACCTAATCCATTGCATAAGACTCAAAATCAACTTTCTAATACCTACAATAAATAAAAATTCTAATTAGTTTTGTAAAATTTATGCTTATTTAATTGAAAGTGGGTTTTTAAAAATTTGCAAAGAGGAGACACAAATTTTGGCTCTTTCATCTTAGCTCTTGGTCACCAATATGACTAGGGGACATGTGTATATATTCTAGGGATACTTATTATGTATACCTCAAAAAGTGTGTGAGTATACACTTGTATGCAAACCTTCATGTGTATATATGTCAAAGGTAAAAAATAATAGAGTATATATAAGGAATATATAAAGAATATAACAAAATAACACACACATATACATATATACATATGTATATATGTATATGTATATGCATATGTATATGTATATGTATGTATGTATATATGGACATATATACATACATATATACATATGCATATACATATACATATATATATACACAAACATACATGCATATACATATATACATATATATTAAAAAGCAATGCAATCTTATACAATATTGACATATGAACATATGGGAATATGCACCATCAAAATGTCAAGTTCCTTGCAAAAGAACACAAAAATATTCAATAAAAATATAAGGTCTTATGTATCAAAATTCATCTCCCAGCCTCTCTAGATGCAACTATGACATTTATTTCATGTTAGAAGGCTATTACAAAAGGTTGATATCAGAAACCACCTAAAAGGAAAAGAAATATATGAAATAAAATTTTTTTAAAAAAACTCACAAACACCAAAGTTAGAAAATAGGTTAGTGTGTTCACATTGAGTTCACCATAATAAATACGCTAAAAAATAAACAAATAAAAAAGACTTGAAATAAAAAATAAATAGCAAGCCCTAATTACCAGTTCACTATAAACCTCAAGATTGAGTATCCTATGATGACTTGTTTATGAATGGATATGAATCCAAATCAGTAGCATAATAGTGTGTTGTTTAGATGATGCAATTTGATAGAGTAAACTTACATAAAGAACTCCATATCATGAATGATGAAAGAACAACGTATTTATATATTTTCAAAAAATCAAATGGATGGTGTGGATATGATCAAAGACTTGAAGTTAAGTTTCTGGTTTTGGAGTCAACTTGGAGAGGTGGAGAAGATGACTCGAATAAATAAGGTAAATTCTCATTTTGAAATCTTAGGAGGATAATAATAAATTAAAATAATTTATTAAATGTATAATAAAAGGGAGAAATTACTATTTAGAAGAATGAGTTAACTTGTGAGTTTTTTTTTTTTTTGGTAAAAGTGGAAAAGCCACTATAAAGAAGATTTTATTAAAACTCATAGAAGATCAATTACATATCAGGACTCCATGAGTTGAAGAGAAAAAAAAATCATTAGATTACATCACAAAAAGACCAATCCCATCGAAGACCACCAGTTAACCTCATGAAGAAGCATCAGCCAATGCAAACTCTTGATACCTCCTATTGACTATCAGGTGTCGAGGATTGTGGATCCCAAGATCACCATACTATGCAAAGCTCAAGTAGGTAAACTAACAACCATACAACTAAATGGGGAAGGACGAAGCCCTTTTGTAGGTCAGGATTTGTGGTTACTTCATACTCCATACTCAGCACCATTTGGTAAAATGCAAGCCATACCTCCAACTCGCAAAGCACGACAAAGTTCTAACCCTTTCATAGGTTGAGATTCATGGTTACTTCAAATCTTAGCACTAATCAATAATACAAAAGCCATACCTCCAACTCATGTAGCCCAACAAGGTTCCAACAAGGTTCTAACCCTTTCATAGGTTAAGACTTGTGGTTACTTCATACTCCATATGCTTAGCAACATTCGGTAAGACATTGTAAGCCATACCTTTGACTCACAAATCCTAACAAGTTTTTTACAATGCATCTGGTAAGTGATAAGCACAATGATTGATGCCTATTTCTCTTCAAAGCATCTAATAATTTTCAAGGTATTTGATACATGATAAGCCCGAACTCTAAAACTTACTAACTTACCACAAATTTGACTAAGTCCTTCACACCTCTTCTATATGATATTGCATAAAACTTATTTTGACTTCAATAACACCCATCCAGGACATCAAGGGGACCATCTAGAGGATCAAAAATAGATATGCAAAGAACACAAAATTCCAAGGAATGCTAAAATTCCAAGAAGTTGCCACAAGAATCCAAGAGCATTAGTCCACACAAGAATCAAACTCATCATGAGAAAACACAATAAGAGGGAAGGAATAATCAATGGACATGTTTTCAAATTTATCTACAGATGAATTTGCTTCCCTAAAGAAACATTTGTTGAATATGATAAGACATAAATTTCTGTAAGATGGAAAGATCATGTTGTAGAAGATAATTCAAATGCCAACCATGATATATTTTGTTTGAGAGGGCACCAATAACTATCAAAGAACTACCTTCAATGATAAGCTTAGAAACCTTATTTGTAAGGGCCAATTGAAGGCCAAGTATTAAAGAATTTAGCTCAACCACATTATTAGTTCCACTATTTAATTATTTGCAAACAGCCCTGACCACTTTTCCTTCAACATTTATGAGAATCATGCCTGCACCATAAACTACGAGATTTCCCTGAAAGACCCCATCAAAATTCAATTTGAAACAACCTTTGGAATGGGGAGACCACCTTACCAACTTTATGTTAACCTTTGGTTTGATGAACTAGATTAAACCTCAAGCCAATGGAGGATCCAACCCAGGCCAGGCCTTGATCAACCAAGCATCCAAAGAAGAAAAAGGGGCCCCAACCTACAAGTTCTTGAGTACAAATGATCTCATATTTTCAAAGATGGAAGCTTCAATTCTCTATAACACCTACTTTCTATTAAAGTATTTATTTATTAACATTCTATTATTGCGTTCAAGCCAAATGTTCCATAGTAGAATTGATGGGCTAAGATTCCAAATGCAAGAAAAATAAGCCTTTTTGAACAAGGTAAGCCAAGCTTGAGACTGATTGAAAAGAGAATTATGAATGGGACTACACCACCCAAGTTTCTCCATAAGCCCATAACAAAAGGAGGAGATGATTATTAGAAATTTTATTTATTTATTAAAAGCATATAATTAGCTAACATTAATTAAATAAAAAATGTTATTTAATTAATTGATTAAATTATAAGAAATGGTAATAAATGAGATAATAGTGATAATAAATGATAAATGTGATTAATAAATGACATGAAAATAATGGTATAATTAATGGAATGACAAAAAATTAATTAGTGATATGGGAAATGATTAATGATAATTAATATTTGATGTTTAGAAGAATAATGGTAGTGTCTACAAAAGTGTTAAAGAAAAAAATAATTAAACAGCTAATATCAAAATTTTCAAATTTTGAAAAAAAAAACAAAAGCTGATAATTTAGCTAATTTGGGTGCCGATGGGGTGGAAAGCATGTGAAAAATAAATTAATGAAGAATTTTTAATTGGCGGTTGAATGGCAAATTATGCACATTCAAAAGGCAATTTCACACATTCCTTTGGCATTAATTGGAACTTTGGGAGTTAACTTCTTGCCAAGTTAGTTGTTGCAGCTTTCAACTCATGTGTTATATGTTAGAAAAAGAAGTGTAGTATCGATTTATGAAATTCACCAAATTTAGTGAAAAAAACTAACTTTAGTGTGAGCTTGTAATTGCAGTCATAATGATACTCACGGGAAAAGGTGGCAAGGGTAAAACACACTATGTAAAGCACATGTGTAATATCATCTAACTCAAAATATCTATTAGATTTGACATCTAAGAAAGATAAATCAAAATGGTAATGCCACATAAACTATATTAATGTATTTTAATAAACACATGGAAAGTAAGGTAGTTGTGAGAATATGGTTTCTAGAGAAATGGTAGAAAAAAATGAATTTACACTATAAAAATTATCCCCATCTCTACCACATTGCATGGTTTAAAAAGGGAAATGAAGTCACTATTGATAAATGATGTTTAATTAAGTTTGGAATTAGAAAGATATATTAGGATGAGATATTGTGTAATGTCATTCCAATGGATGCAAGTCATGTATTGTTGGGAAGGCAATGGTAGTATGATAGGAAATTTATGCATGATGGATAGAAAAACACATACACCTTTTGGAAGGATGGTTCTAAAGCAATTTTGTTACCCCTTAAGGATGAAGGAAAATGTGAGACCATGCTATCTGAAGGAGAAATTTTCAAATAAATGAAGGTAATATGGTGTTTTTATTCATTAGTGGTGCAAAGAGGAGAAGAGGAAGACATGTCAATACCAACAGAAGCAACAAAAGTATTGGGAGAGTTTGTTGATGTTGTGCTCAATGAATTATTTGATCATCTACCACCAAATAGAGATATTCAACATCATATTCATATAATTCTAGGAAAAATTATACCTAATAAAGAAACCTATAGGAGAATCCAACACATCATGCAAAGAGCTAAATAGACAAGTAACAAAACTTATAGGAAAAGGTGTGGTGAGAGAGAGTATGATCCCATGTGTTGTACCTACATTGTTAACCCCAAAGAAGGATGGCACATGGAGGATGTGCATAGATAGTAGAGAAATTAACAATATCACCATCATGTATCGATTTCCTATACCTTGTATAGAGGAAATGATGGGCATGCTTGCTGAGGCCAAATATTTCAACAAGATTGACCTATGAATTGGTTATCAATAGATACAAATCAAAGAAGGGGATGAGTGGAAGATGACCTTGAAAACTAGAAATGGTTTATATTAGTTTATCGTTATGTCACTTAGGTTATCTAATGGACCTAGTAATTTTATGAGGCTAATGAATGTTGTATTACGATCTTACATTGGTAAGTTTGGAGTAGTTTATTTTGATGATATTTTGGTTTTTAGTAAAAGAAAATAAGAGATCTTACAACACTTGAGGATTATCTTGGGTGTGTTGAGGAAGTAGAACCCCTATGAAAATTTGAGAAAGTGCCAGTTCATGCAAGATAGTTTCATGTTTTTTGTTTTTTTCATTTATGTAGATGGTGTCAGAATCAATGTAGAAAAGGTCAAGACAATTCTAGAATGTCAATGTTATTAGATTTCCACAATCCATAAGAATATCAGTAGTTATTTTTGGATTCAATTGTGTGTAATCTTTTTGAATCAATATTTTGGATCACACTCTGTGATCCATCATTAGGATAGAGAGCTCAAGGATATGAAATTAAGCTTTTTGAATCAACGTTTCGAATCGCACTCCGTGATCCATTTCATATCCTTGAGCTCTCTATCCTAATGATGGATCATAGAGCGTGATGCGGAATGTTGATTCAAAAAGCTTACACATAATCGAATCAAGAAATAACTACTGAAATTCTAGAATGGCCTAGTCTAAACATCATAATAGAGGTAAAAATTTTACTTGGGCTATCCACTTTCTATCAAAGTTTAATTTCAAATTTTAGTAGTATTGTAGCACCTATAAAAAATTGCACCAAAGGAAGGGAATTTGTGTGGAATAATGATGCATAGGCAAAGCAAACAATTAGAATCTCAATAATGTATGCGCTCTTCCCAAGTTTAATGGATACACAAACAAGGCATGCACCTAACAAGGCTACAAAATTCAAAATGTTTACTTTTACACCTAAACCTATATAAAACCTATGGTACACCCTTGGTAGATTAAAAATGATAGGTTAGGAACTAAAAATGTCTTTAGAACCTCAAACTCCAAACTTGATTCACACTTCCTTCACAAGTTGCCTTTTAACCTAGTAGTAGAGTAAAGTGACAAAAAAGGGAAAAAAATTTCACACAAGTGAGACCTCTAAAATATAAACATAGATTTGAGTACCCATTAAGGGCTTACATAACATACTATGAAATCAACTAGGGTTTCTTCAGAAAGTATCCTCTGAAAATTCACTACTAAGTTCACACAATGGCCTAATTAGGCTTGTTTTCAAGAGGGTTTATTTGTTCTTAGATCTCCTAGCCTCAAATATCTTCATAAACACCTAAAAAACTTCATTCAAGGCCTAAAAATTCTTCCCAAACCAATTACCACACTTTCCCAATGCTTCCTTAACAAACCCTAACCTCTAGCCATCCTTTCACACCTAAAAACCATGAAATTTCATCTAGGGCATCACCCAATCAACTCCTAAGTCTATCCTTTTCCCATGCAACTTGGTAAAAAAATAAATAAACCTAATTTACCTCCATTACACTAAGTTTGACAAGATTTCAATGGTGTAATGGAGATTTCTACATTTTTCTTCCTTTCAACACTATTGGACTAGGGTTTCTAACTTGTCTGAGGTAAAATGGCAATAAAATCCTCAAAACTTAATGAAACTCACTAATACCAACACCAACCAAAATATAATTAAATTATCCATCCAATACAATCAACCTAAATTCATGAAACCTCAGTACAAAATTATAAAATGCTCTAAAACAACAAGAAACATTAGAAATCTGTAGAAAAAATAGGGTTTTTTTTAGTTCTCTCTCAAAATACAAGTTTCCAACCTTGGGATCATCTTATCAAGGCCAATTTAAACATATTAAATTATTTTTATAACTATCCTTTGAATTCCAATGACCAAAAACCTTCTTTCCCACCAATGACCCTTCATATTTCATTTCTTGCATATTTTGCATTTTTTGCAACAATGACATCATTTGCAAAGTTGACAACTTGACTGCACAAACCACCTAGCAACCTAATCAATGAATCAAAACACCCAAAAACCTAAAATTAGACCATATTTACATGATGAAGCTAGCTTCCACTACACCATACACCTAGAAAAAAAAGGAACTCAAGTCCCCTTGAGGACTATGTTGCAACAAAACCACGCTTGATCATGCCATTCTTTGGTCTCCAAGTACCTTTCCATCTGTTAATCCCTTCCAATGAGTCAAGTACTAAAAACATGCATTATTTATTTCCTTTGACCATTTTTTTCCTTGAAAATTTTTCTCTTCACTTGATGGATGACCTTTGATTGCTCTTTCATATGAGAATGTGGTCACATCTACCCTTGTACATACTACCAAACCTCTTCCATTCTTGGATTGAATTGTCTTCATCTTCACTCCCTTTGTGTGCTTTGATTTTTTCAAATTTTCTTGCAACTTACCCCTAATCTCCTTACCTTTGCTACTCATCTTTTCATCCTTTTGTTGTAGTACACCTAGTATTGTTCCTTCATCAGATCTATTAGCATCTTTTATCTCTTCCATTTGTTGATCTACCCCCATATTTTCTACTTTCTCAGATTTACCAATCTATGATATGAAATGACCAACCTCATGTTTACCAATCTCAAGTTTACCAAGCTTTGAATTACCACTATATTCTTTGGAAAACAATGAATAGAAAATATCTTCTAACTTCACATCAACATGCTTCTTAACCCACTCTTGAATCTCCATAATCAATTCATCCTTGACCTTCTTAATATCACTTTCCTCCAAAATTGAATCTTTCTTAAATGTTTCTATCTCAGTACCTTCAAGATTAGAAATGGCTGCAAGGTCTCCATCCTTCTCTTGTTCTACTTTTATGAATTTTTTTCTACCTAACATTATCACTTTGGCTGGCCTACTTTGTCCCTTATCATCTTCTACCAATGGAGTCAAATTAAAAGATATTCCATCCTCTTCAATCTCATAGGTATTATTCCTACCATCATACATTGCATTCCTATCAAATTTCCATGCTCTCCCTAGCAGCAAATGGCACACATCCATAGGAAATACATCACATAGAATATTATCTTAGAATATTATTATCTTTGTAGCCACCTATATTGAACTCAACCCAAGCTTGCTCATTTTCTAAAATAGATTGACCTTCATTCAACCAAGAAACTTTATAAGGAGTATCATGTGGTATTCTATGTAATTTTAGTTTCTCAACCATTTTAATGGACACCATATTACCAGTACTACCTAAATAAACTACAACCTTACATACCTTACCCATGCACTTGCAAGTGGTCTTGAAAAGTGTTCTTTGTGGTGACTCCTACTCTTCTAATGTTTGGATTAGTGTTCTCCTTACCATTTGTGTTTCACCAACCTATAGAGTAGAATGTTGTGGTGTTGAATTCACACTTTCACAATATTCTTCTTGCACCAATTGTGTTCTCCTTTCACCACCATGTGGTGTAGAAGCTTATTTCTCTGGGAACTTCCATGCTTGATGACCAAATTGATTGCAATGATAACATCTTCCAAATAAGGTACTTAAACCTCTACCTTGTCCTCCAAATTTTCCTCTAGAACCTAATCCATTGCCTCTAAATCCACCTCTCTAATCAAAAACTTGCTCTTGACCTTTACTTACATCTTCTTGGTCCTCATAGGACTGCATTGAGTCGGAAAGTGAACCTCTACCTCTAGAGGTGTTGTCTTTTCCTCTACTTTGTCTCTCTTGCCTTCTCTTCAAATTTTATTCTTCTCTAACAACCAACTGAAAACATTCTTCAACCATTCTAGGGTTGGAAAGACTCAATTCATCTTGAATATTGAACCTTAACCCATTCATATACCTTGCTATCTTCTCAACTTCATCCTCAACATGAATTTCTCTAATGCTCAACTTGTGAAACTCCTCAGTGTAAGCCATGACATCCATCTCTTTTTTCTTGAGATTTTGTAGCTTTCTAAAAGTCTTAATTGAATAGTCACTAGGTGAGAATTGAATCTTAACCTTTGACACCATCCTATCCCATGAATTTATTTTTTCTTTTCCCTTTTTCATTCTCCCTTCATGTACATAGTTCCACCAGGTTAGGGCAAGGCCTTTTAATTTAGTTTTTGCAAACTTTACCTTTTGTTCTTTTGCTACCTCCTTGTACTCAAAGTAATTATCCAGTGCATCAAATCAATCAAACACTTCTTCACTATCCATCTTCCCAATAACATGGTAAATTCCATTTTCACTTCATTAGTCTCTCCTCTGACAATCGTCAACACCTTAACCATCCTTCTTTCATCAGGGTCCAACTCATCATCATCTTGGACTCCTCTTTAAGGGTATTCATTCTCACCCTCTTCCTCTTCCTTTCAGT
This sequence comes from Sequoia sempervirens, assembly GCA_007258455.2. NCBI lineage: Eukaryota > Viridiplantae > Streptophyta > Pinopsida > Cupressales > Cupressaceae > Sequoia > Sequoia sempervirens. Next base: position 198,537,996 of record VDFB02353493.1, on the reverse strand, counting down.
CACTCCCATCTTCAGTGGCCCTACCTCTTCTTTGGTTTATTTATGCTGCATGTCTGGCCAAAATAGCCTCTTGAGACTCCATCATTCTTATTTCCCTAGCAATGATTGCACTACCTTTAGGAGGCATCTTTTCTTCTTCAAATTGCAATTTTTCCTTCTTCAAAATTCACCCTTTTTCCTTCAAATGATCAAAAACTATGCTCTAATACCAATTTGATATAGAGGCAAAGGAAAAAATCAAAATCTCAATAAGGTATGCACTCTTCCCAAGTTCAATGGTTGCATAAACAAGGCATGCATCTAACAATCTACAAAATTCCAAATGTGGATTTTTACACCTAGACCTTTATCCAACCTATGAGACACCCTTGGTAGATTGAAAATGATAGATTAGGACCTAAAAAGGTCTTTAGAACCTCAAACTCCAAACTTTATTCACACTTCCTTCACAAACTTCCTTTTAACATAGTAACACAACAAAGTCACAAAAATGGGAAAAACATTTCACAAGTGAGACCTCCAAAATATAAACATAGATTTGAGTACCAATTAAGGTCTTACATAACATACTATGAAATCAACTAGGGTTGCTTCAAAAAGTTTCCTAAGAAAATTGATTGCTACATTCACACAATGACCTAATTAGGCTTATTTTCAAGAGGGTTTATTGGTTATTAGATCTCTTGGTCTCAAATGGTTTCACAAACACCTTAAAAACTTCATATAGTGCCTACACATGCTTCCCAATCCAATTACCACACTTTCCCAATTCTTTCTTAACAAACCCTAACCTCTAGCCACCCTTTCATGCCTAAAAACCATGAAATTTTATCTAGGGCATCACCCAATCAACTCCTAACTCTATCCTTTTCCCCTACAACTTGGTAAGAAATAAATAAATGCAATCTACCTCCATTCCATCAAGTTTGATAAGATTTCAATAGTGGAATGGAGAGTTCTACATTTTTCTTCCTTTCAACCCTATTAGACTAGGGTTTCTAACTTGTCCAAGGTAAATGGTAATAAGATACTCAAAAAATAATGAAACTCTGTAATACCAACACCAATAGAAATCTTGTTCAATTATCCATCCAATATAATCAACCTCAATTCAGGAAACCTCTGTACAAAATCATACAATGCTCTGAAACAACAATAAATGTTAGAAATCTGTAGAAAAAATAGGGTTGTTTTAACTCTCTACCGAAATACAAGTCACCAACCTTGGGCTCACCTTCTCAAGGCAAATTTAAACATCTTACATCAATTTTCTAATTGCCTTTTGAATTCCAATGACCAGAAACCTTATTTCCCACCCATGACCCTTCATATTTTTGTATATTTTGCAATTTTTTCAACAATGACAACATTTGTAAAGTTGATGACATGACCCCAAAAACCAACTAGCAACCTAATAAATGAGTTAAAACACCCAAAACCCAATATTGGACCATATTTACATGATGAATCTATTGGTTTTTTTCAATGAACTAATCAAATCTCACTAGATACCTATGAGTTTGCCAAACTCAATTCTTGAATACCTGTAAGATAAGTGGCCAACAAACGAGATATAGCACCAATTGATTTATGTCCTACAATTTGGGCTCTGCAAAACCTGGGAGGTTGGTCCCACAATGTAAATTATATGAATCTTCCAAACAATTGATGTATACATTGCATAGATAAGTAAATATATTCTCAAGAAAGGTTAACTAGGAAGACAAAATACTTCAAGAAATTGGCATTTCCTTGAAATACCTACAAATCAATAATCGAGAATACAAAAAACATCAACCAAAAAAAATAAAATATTGATTGAAAAATTATTTAAATTGATGTTCTCAAGTTGGGTAACTGGAATCCTAAGAAATGATTATAATAAATGTGATTAGTGTCATTATCTATGGGCTGGGAGTTGACGTAAATTGAAATGCAAGGTATATTTAATCCTAAACAAAAATGATCTTAGTGAAATTAATTTTCAATTAACCCATCTATAATCAAATCCTAAGACTACTTATCAAATCCAATTTTTCTTTACATGAATTTATGATCAGATCTAAGCATTTTAACTGATTCTTTGAACCAAAGCTAAAATCAAAGCATATACCAAAGCTTAGCAATGATGGTAATTAATGAAATGATCTTTGATCAACATTTTCATTAATAACTTGAGTAAAAATTAAAACTGGACAGACTACAGACTCAAAAAATTTGCAATTATCATTCTGATATGATTAGAAACCATACATTTGACAAAACTTACTATCTAGACTCAAAGCATTAGATAAATACTCCTAACATATTTGCTCTATGTTCTTCAATTACATCATTTGACTCCAAAATTCAACAAAAGACCTATACTAAGGGCATTGAATTCCCTTTTATGGAAACAAGGGAGAAATTTTTTATGGAAATAAGGCAAAAAAGCAAGCTTCGGGCCAATAGTATACATGTCACATTCTAATTGGACCACTAAAAAACAATATTCCCTTAACAGTTCTATTTACATTTCCAATTCGAGGGAATAAATATGCAACAAATATTATTTCCCTTTGTTGTGAGAAGCAACATCACCTTCCAAAAGGCACATGTTGAAAATAATAATCTTCCATCAATTGTAGCACATCCAATTCATTGGGAAAAATGAAAAAAATGGCAAAGGTAGGAAAAGAAAACAAAATCCTGATTAGCATCCACATCATCAATAATCAATATTTTTCTATGATACCTTTAGTTTGAACTCAATAGGCCAAACCTACACAATACTTGACTAGGTGTATGTGTTCCACTTTTAATTTAATAATCTAATCTAGCCATGAAATCCTCTTCCATTGTTCATACTCCTCTTCAGATGACTAATCAAAATGAATAATTTCATCCATATTCTTTATGTAAGGAGCATACTTTGTCATTACTGAATTATCTTCCTTATCAAATTCTTTGAGAAAGCTAATAATGAAGATAACTTCTCCAAAGTATCTTTTCATATGTCAATATTAACATCCCGGTAGATTAATTCTACCTAAGTAACAATTGTAGCATCCACTTGGTTCTTCCACATCTGTAGATACTTCACTTCATCATGGGCTTGTAAAATATTAGGCAACAATGTCAATTAAGCCTAATCATACTTTATTTTTAACTCTTATTTTCTACTATAATGGAGCAACATACCCATGGATTGGTTGTTCCCTAACATAATAGACAAAATTGTAGGTTGGGATTACCTTTGGAGGGATGTGCCCTTGTTTCTTAGCACCAGTTACCATTAGCTTCAAATCACTAACTCTAGGAATCCATCTATCTAAAAGTGGGGTTCTTGATTCTCGATCCCTCTAACAAATTTCTTCCTTTCAACGTCAAAGAGTAATTAGCATGGAAACTATTCAAATTACCTTGAATTTTCCTATTGAGGTGCCTCAAGACATTATGAAAAATATTTGAATTGTTCTTATTCATCATGACCTACATTTCCTCAAGAAATTTCTTATACTCCTCAACTTGTTGAAGCAATTGTTCTTTTGTGGGTTCATCTGATGGAGTTGCCTCTAATGTACTTGCTTCTCAACTACAATAGACTGTTGACCCATGTTGTAAGGAAGAATTGACAAGGATTTTTCAAGTGGATGAGAATGAGGTTGAGTTACATGAGAAGTGGGAGTAGTATGGATTGAACTAGCCTACCCTTGAGAATTTAATGTCTCCACTTGTTGTTTCCAAAACTCTCACTATAATTCAAGCTCAACTACTTTATATTGACTCTTGTTATAGTCATCTAGGATATCATGATATTTGCTTCTGAATGTATCCCTATCATTATGAGGTGCTCAACTATTTCCTTTGTAAATCTAGTAGCATTGATGGTCATATCAACAACTTCTAATGTTGGAGTATCTGCAACTCTTTCTACAATCAGGCTGCCACTAAAGTCTGATACCTCTACAACTTTGGGTTTCCTTGAACTAAGAGACATTGACCGTATTCCTAGAGCATCCCATTCGTGACTGAATGCAGATCCTTGAAGTGCCAACTTGGATTCTTCTTCTATTTCAAATTTTTTTTATTATCCCTCCTTATTGTATCCAATACCACTACATCAACAATATCCCATTTAGGAAATAACAATAAACCACTTTTTCGTACAAGTTATCTTCCCTGCTCAGGTGTAATATCCTTAATTTTTTTTCTCATCTCTTGCCTCACATTGGCTTGAACAACATTTTCAGGAGACTCAGGATGTATACTTCTTTCAACAACAACCCTCTCTGCATACTCTCCAACCTTTTCTCTCCATATAAAATCCCTGAAGGCTGGTGTTTCAATAAATGAGTCATCCTCCATAAACTCTTTGAAATCTTCCTCCCTCATGTCATTGATATTTCTTACACCACTTAATTTTTCTTTTCCCAATCTCAAGTTACTTTTCCTAGAGCTTGTTGCAACTTCTCTCAGAGGAGAAGGCATCCTTTATTACATATCTTCAAAGGTTATTACAATATCATCTACATCACTATCAGGGTAATCAACTACCATGCTCATTTCAACCCTTTGTTTCTTGATTGGTGGCTTCTCTAAGGAAGGAGGACTTCTTGGAGGGGAGTCAATGTCAATTATAACAAGAGAATATTGCTTAGAAGGAAATGAAGCTGATCCAATTGGAGAAGATGGCCTTGAATCCTTTGATACAATAGGGGCCAGTTCTGCCTACTCCTTAATTATCTCCTTCTTCCTAGTATACACCCTAAAATTATTAGGTGGCTTGCAGGAAGGCCTTTTCTCCAATGCCACATATGGTCCTTCTTCTGTTGTCAATTCTTTTTCCTTACCTTTGAGAATCTCTTCTCTTCTCAACACACCAACAACATTTTCAAAGTTTTCCAATACATACTTTACCTTGTTCTATTATCCTTTGATGTTGGGAAGAGGAACATATGTCAGATCTGACTTTGGAATATTAGTTACCATCTTGTCATAAGAAAGGTACATTGCTTTTCTTTCATCCTGCAACTAGAAATCAAGAATGTTTTTGATAAAATCCTTAGGGTAGTAGAAATTGTGAACAAACACCCCCAATGACCTCTTTACTTTTACTTCATGGATGAATCTTTCTGGGTCATGGATTCTAGGGTGAGCTGACACCAATTTGTAGGGCTTGAGAACTTCCATCAAAGGATCCCATTTTCCTTTAATCAACACAAAATCTAAAAATACAGTGTACTCAAGGAAGAATGAACCCTTCTTACTTTTTGGACAATGGCACTCTTGGGTTCCGGCCAACTATCTCATGAATTCTATGAGTCCCATCCTAAGGGGTGCATCCCTTGGAAACACAAAAGGATAGGTGGAAGTCCCATATACCCTGAATATAGTTCTATATGGGTATGCAATGATATCTCCCCAATTATGGGTTATATTCAGTTTAGGCCTCCTATGCATAGGTCTTAGAAAGTCATGAATCTCTTTTTGGATCCTTGACCGATTAGGAACCAACATTCTCTTGAGCTTAGATGCAAAGAGATTATGATAGACCATATAATCATAATTTTGGTCATGCATATCTAGAATTTAGTTCCAACATTGGATAGGTAGCTCAACATTATCCTCTTCCTTCTTTAAGGACATCTTCTCCAAAATACTTCTCTTGCTTATACAAAATCATATGCATTAAAAGAGAATACCACCAAAATTTTAGCCAATGCTTTCCTCCCTTGAGATCAACTAGGTGTGTATGCATGTTCTCTACTAGGTAAGTGGAATAATCATAAACCACATTAAAAGTTGCATATTAAATATGGTTGGCCATGTATAGATATTCAACAAGTATTGTATTATGTGCATCAAAGCCAATAATATGATACAAAGAACAAATAGTTTTCTTAAAGTAATGCGTAAAATAATTTAGAGGGAAAGGTTCTTTTTCATCTTATCCAATCTTAATCCGCTTCCTATTCTTCCCTATTCCAGTAGAAGCATAGTGCATAGGAAATAATGTAGTTCAGAACACAACTTTGGTGTTCTCATATTATTTTTTGAAATTCTCCAAGTCAATGGGTATCATATCCTAGATCCATTCATGCAATTTGAAAACTTCTACAATTTCTTCCTTGCTAATCTTGATAACTTTGGTACCAATACAAGCCCATACAATTCTAGACATAGGATCATATCTAGCTGTAATATCTTTGAGAAAATCCACATCCATATATACATTTGGGACCACGAGCTTCCCCATGTCATATCTCTAGGTATGGAAAATGGGATATTCATAATTCCTATTCCCAAACCAATTTCTAAACATTTTCTAACCAGTATAAGGTGGTTTGGCATCTTATATCCAAGCCTTCCTATCCTGCCCTTCATAAAATTTAGGACCATTGTACATCCTTGCTCCATTGCTCTTCTTGTTAGTTGAGGGTTTCAACTAGCCGATAATATCATCAGAGAGAAACCTAGATGGGGTTTTAGATTGAGGCTTTTGTGCTTTGGTGGCAATGGATATTTAGGTGGGTTTGCAATGGAATAGGGTTCTAACAAAAAAAAGCACAAAAACTTGTTACCTTACAAAGTAGCTTAGGGTACAAATACAAGACACAAACCTGGACAAACTTGGCCAATGGGAAAAATCTTATACACAAGTTTTAATGCAACAAAGAAATCAAAGCATGCAGGTTAAAGCAATTGGAAGAATACAATCTCAATCTAGCCCTAAATCATGATATTTGAAATGAAGCATAGAGTCCAGTTTTAATTATACTCGCAACTTTTTGCATTTTCAGGAACTATAACTTGTGCAATCTCAAACTTGAACACTTTGATCAACTTTTGGGTTGCTCTACACCAATTCACAACCTTCAATAATGTGAGGAAATACATTTTTGCATATTTCATGACCCAATTTCAATAACTGCTTATGTCCTTTCAACCACTACTACTCGCTTGTGTGAAGAAAAACAACTCAAATTCCTACGTGCTCAATTTTAAATAGCAGCTGTCAATTTCATTCTAACTTGGCACCATGAGTGACTCAAATTGAGTCAACACAATTTGAATTTACTTTTTAATACTTTACCAAATTTTCAGCCAATAGGAGAGTGCTGATTGGAAACTCTATCATCTCTTTTTTGTGGGCTCCACTTCCTCTTTCCATTGGAAAAAAAAGTACACACGCCATCCTTTCATGGACCTCACACATCTCCCAACAAGCATTATACTAATGTTGTGAGGTGTGTGATAGATGACTAATATTTTTCCTTGATATTGCTTGTGAACCATCGATCTTGGAAGTATTGGACATCAAACATAATGCAAATAGACTTGACCCCACCATAGCAAGGACATGTGTCACATAATCGAAGACCTCACACATCTTCTAGAAGGCACTCTTCAACTCCTACATGGTGTGCAATAGATGGTTAGGATCTTGCATTCAGATTGGACAGATGGTATTTTCTACACATGCCAACAAGGTTTAGTTGTTAAAATGGGCCCAACAATAGGTTAATGGATTTTGACCCTCAAGGTGAACACTTTTAAAGGTGAATTTATAAGATTTTTTTAAACCCAAATTAAACATTATTTAAGAGATGATGCAAAACCAGATGATTGACATGCCTAAGTGAAAGGAACCGGTAATAGGATGTTCATGATAGCCTAAGATATAACTTTGAATAATCGATGACCAGATAGAGTAAGTCAAACCAAAATTAAAATGTCGAAGGCTTAAAACATGAAGAACATGAAAGAAAGGATGAAGAGCTAAAACCCTAGACCATACCAATGGACACACATGTGACATGCCATTTCCAAGCAAAGAATGAACTCAAAATCTCAAAAAATTTAGGAGCTCCATCAGTGGCTCATGCTCGAGGATGCATACCACTGGCGGGTATGGCAAGGAACAAATCTTCTAGTGAAGTAGAACAACACAGAGGAACTCCAAAAATACCATGAGCTTTCCTGAACGAGGCAAGTAGATGCAGCAGAAAGAAAACAAGACAAACCTATGTATTCCATTTATAGAAATGTACAATGTACATGGAAAGATAATATATTTCAAGAGAAATAGGATTTTAAGAACTTTCCATGTATTAGAAGTTCTAGAAATTCACCTGTTAGTGACTATAAGAAATTGGAGTCTTCCCCATGTGTGTCTGCAATCAGATAAGGCCCAAGCCATAGCGGATCAAACTTTCCATGCTTTCCTTTGTACTCCAATCTTGCATTCCACATCAAGACCATACACCCTACTTCAAAATTTCTTTGAATAGCCTTTTTGTCATATAGGTGTTTGACTTGGAGTTGTAGCCTCTCATTTATTTTATGAGCTTCTCTTCTCATCTCGTCAAGCTCAATTATCTCATCCATTTGATGTTGCATCTCATCACAAATATCATCGTCATATTCCTAAACAAATTTATACATTTTCATCAAATTATTATGTGGTATTTTGGCCTCAACCCCATACACCAAGTTAAAAGGCAATTGTCCAATGACTTTCTTCACTGTAGTCCTATCAACCCATAATGCCAATTGCAATTTTGAATCTCAGTCCTTATTTTTTTCAATCACCCGCTTGATAATCTTCATAAAGCTTTTGTTGTTGGACTTAGCTTGCCCATTCCCTTGGGGATGGTATGGGGATGAATAAGATACATTTATGCCATGCTAGTTGCAAAAATCCATGAATTCCTTAGACCTAAAACACATGGCATTTTCAAAAACAATTCTTTCAAGAACACCAAACCTACTCTGAATATTATTCATCAAGAAATCAATGACAACTTTACTGGTTACTTTTCTGGTAGGAATAGCTTCAACCCACTTGGTGAAATAATCAGTTGCAACCAGAATCTAGGCATTTCCTCCACTAGACTTTACATAGATTTATCCAATAAAGTGAATACCCCATTGTGAAAAGGGAGCTTGGGTTGATACTCGCCTGAGTGGTAGGTTTACTAAGAACTTTAGTTTTCCTGTAAACCTCTGACAGGCATCACATATCTTTACAAATTTGTGGGAATCCTTGAATACTGTAGGCCACCAAAATCCTACCCTCAGTATTTTATGAATAGTTTTCTTGGCCATGTAATGGCCTCCACAAAATCCTTTGTGCATATCAGTCAAAAGATCTTATGCTTGGTCACCATCCACACATCTGAGAAGCACACCCTCAAGGCTTCTCCACTAGAGTTCACCATCAATGATAACATACTTAATTGCCTGCAATTTTAAAGTTCTCTTCTCATTGTTAGGCACCCCATTAGGGAATTACATGGTCTATAGGTACTCTACAATCCTTTAGTACCATCCACAATTTTGCATATCACATATGGGGGAAACATTTTCATGTTCAACCTGATTAATTTGATTTTCCTCCAAATTGGTCTTAGCCATCAACTTGAATAGACCATGACCCCTCACTAATTTTGTGATTTGGAGGTCGATGTTGAACTCCTGGATCCTATTAATCCATCTGCACCTTTAGCCTACGGTCTCCTGCTGAGTGAAAATGTCCTTAACTATTGCGCTTGGAACATAAGTTACACTAGTTGCCCCAATCAAGTAGGGTCTAAAATTCTTTACAGCATTTACTAAGGCATAAACTTGTTTCTTTGTGACATCTTACTTAAGCTCAACAACTTGCAATGACTTGCTAAAGAAAGCAATCAGCTACTCAAAGCCCTCATCATTCTTTTGTAACAACACCCCTGCCATTGTGTGAAATGAAGCAAAGGTAAAATGTTGAAATGGTTTAGTATAATCATGAGATTTAAGGATAGGTGCCTCGTTTATTGCATCCTTTATGGCCTGGAAATCCTTAGTAGGTTCTTCTATCCAAGATATCTTCTCTCCTTTCTTCAACATTTTGGATATGGGTCAAACAATTTCAGCAAAATTGCTAACAAACCTTCTTACAAAGTTAATTTTTCCAAAAAAGGATTGAATTCCTTTCACATTTCTAGGTTGTGTAATTTTATCTATAGTTGCTACTCATTCAGGATCAATTCTAGCCCCATCTTTTGAAACAATATGCCCCAAAAACTTACCTTATTTTACTCCAAAAGCACACTTCTTGGGATTCAAAGAAATCCCAAACTCCAAGGTTCTAATAAATTTTTTCTTTAAATGGGAACAATGATCTTCCTCCTTCTTGTTGTGAGCAGTCAAATCATCTTGATATATAGCTAGGAAGAGATCAATAAAATCTACAAAGGCCACATCTAGGCTCTTTGGAATGTTGCATCTTCATTAATTAGGCCGAATGGCATCCTTACATATACATAGGTCCCCCATGGTGTTGTAAAGGCAGTTTTATATTGTTCAAACTCTCTCACCATGACTTGATTATACCTTGAGAATCTATCCATCATTAAGAGTAGCTCACACCCTATGACCTTCTACAAGATAGCTTCCATGTTAGGTAGTGGATAGTTATCCTTTAGAGATGCCACATTGAGATTTCTAAAATCTACACATAGCCTGATATCACCATTTTTCTTTTTGACAGGGACCAAGTTTGAAACCCATGATGAATGTCTAATAGGTTTGATGATACCAGCATCTCTCAACTTTGTAAGCTGCTCTTGCATCTTTTGTTGCAAGGTAGGATTAATTGGCCTCTTTTTTTCCCTAAAAGGATTTTTATAAGGTTTCAGAGGGATTTCATATTGAAAAAATTCCTCTATGTATGCCTTTAAATCATCATATGACCATGTGAATACATGTCTGTAATTTCTCAAAAAAGAAATTAACATATTCCTAACATGGGGTTTCATCTTTTTACCTATGTACACCTTCTTAGGAGAATTTTTTGTTTGAAGTTTTATCTCCTTTAGGTATTCTTTATGTGTAGATGCTTGCTTGGCATTTGATTTATTTAGGCCATCAAAGACCATTTCTAGTGCAACTAGTCTCTTAGGGATCTTATTTGTTTTCAACTGAATTATCTTGTTTCCAAATAATGTCTCTTTTCCATCAACTTCCAACACATATGAGCTAAATTCAATCTCTTGACTTTCATACTAGTCAATGCAATGTAAGTACTTCAAAATGTCATTGTCATCATCAAACACTCGCTAGTTGCAAATGTTGTCAAGTACTGCAGGCCAAATCTAAACTTCTATTTGTGAGACAACATCAAAGGTGACATCATCCAACCTAACAACAATATTAGCTAATAAATATGCTCTGACATTTTTTTCTCTAGATCTATCTAATCTATACCAAAGGCATCAAAGGCTTCAATAGTATCCCAAACCTCATTCATGTATTGTCTCAGCCCCTTTTCCTCAGTGAAAAATCTAGACCTAACTTGAGAAACTACCAACTTAGAATCTCCCAACACTTTCAACAATTTTATGCCATGTTTATAAGCTAACTTTAAACCAAGTAATAAAGCCTCATACTCAACAACATTATTTTTACATGAAAATTGTAACAAGAAAGAGTACTTAAAAGTCTCACATTGAGGAGAAATAAGAATAACCCCTGCACTCAAGCCTTCCTTTGAATAGGTTCCATCAAAATACATAGTCCATAGAGCATCTTCATGTGGTGTTTCCAAAACCTCTTTAACAATTGGTGTAGGCTTACTTTCTTCTTCTTCTTGCTTCAACTTTTCCACTCGAAAGGTTTCTATGTTAGTGTATACAAAGTTGATTATTGTTGGCTCTTCAGGCTCCCAAGTATGTTCAATCATGTGGCAGATCCTTGGTTCTCTTGTAATATTAACATCTTTTTGATCTATTGAAAAGGTTACAAATGATAGGTTGCACTGAATATTCCCACCAATGGAAGCACTCAAATGCCTTGACAATAGCATCCCATAGGTCAGTGGGATGTCCTCTACTATGATACTCATAAACAACTCCTTCTCTATGAGAGCTTCTAATCTATATGGAATCATATTGATTACCCCTATGACAGGGACTTCCTTTGAGTCCATGGCATAGAACTTTCCATATGTGTTGTCAACCTTTAAGCCCATCTCTTCCATGATTTTTACTGGCATTACATTATTTGAGGCTCTTGATTCTATCATATAATTTTGAAGAAATTTACCATCAATGATCAAGCTCAGATAAAAGGGGTTGACTTGGATTGGAATGGTAGTAATGGTGGTCCCCAGGTATACTTTTGGAATTTCATTGATTATAGCTTTAGCCTCAACATTCTTTTCTTGTCTTGTGCTTGCTTCAGATTGATCAAGTTTATATTGTCTTTCCCACTAGTAGCAATGCTATTAATGAAAGAAATAGTCTTATTCTTGTGCTCATCTATTCTCATCATCTCTAGAAGTGAGACTATGACTTTGAATTGAGATAATACCTAAAACATATCTACTAGAGAATAACTTGGTAGCTCAAGGATTATGAATTCTTGAGAAATTACCTTGTCATCTTGGCATTGGACTTTCTCAGCATCGAGCTTCACATCTTTGGTCTTCTCAACTTGATGAACAACTTCACCATCAGTTTTTCACTTTGGTGCCTTTCTTGGCCCAAATTCTCATCTCTTTAGCTTCCCTAGGCTTTGTCTCTTCCTTCTTATTTTCTGCCTTTGTTCCTTTGTTTTCTACACTGTTCTCTTTCACAAACATGCTACCAAGGCTACCTTGATTACCACTTATGGTTTGATTCCTCAAAACAATGTCATTTATCACCTTGGAAGCTAGTACAATTGTGTACCTCTCAATTTCCTCATTTGTAGGCTTCCTCAAGGAAAAATTATTTGACTCTAAAGTATAAACCTTATAGTCATTCTCATATTCTTCATCCATAAATACTTGTTGGTGAGAAGAACTTTCCTCCTACCTTTGAATATCAACACCATCTCTTTTTGGCTCATCATTTGAGGAGTATTCTTCACAACCAAGATCTGATTTAGTCATGAGTACATTTGTCATTTCATCCTAACTTGAAAAAGGGTTGGACCCTTCTAGATTATCTTGAGATCCTTCTAGTGACCATTTCCACAACACATTTTTGTGAAGAATGGGGCATTTGGCATACTAAACACCAAGGAAAATCTTTAGCAACATTAGTGCAATGTTTTTGTAAAGGGTCTGGTGTACCCTAGGTATTCTTCTAATTGTTATTTACTAGCTTCCCATTATTCTAGTTTGTATGATAAGGATAATCCTACAATCTGGGAGGCCTTTCATTCCTTTGAAACTATGGCTTATTATTCTTGGCTGCCTTTTGTACCAAACTAAGAATCTGATCTATTTTTATATCAAATATTGTAGCTTTAATTGCACTCATTCTAAGCTTTTGGGTTCTTCAAAGGCTTAGGGTCATCCCTTCTTCCAACTTTACTAGATTCCCTTCTATTTTTTTCAATATTTACTGCCATTTTGTAAGCTTCCATTAGGGACTGTGGATTCTTGTCCCTGAGCAGATCACACATCTTTGATTCATATGCATTACATTACACAACTAAACATGATCTTTCATTGGGCCTCAAGAATGCAAGAACTTTGTACATTTCCTTCTAGAACCTTACATTAAACTTAGTAACCATCTCATTATTCCCTTTTGTGATATTATTAAAGTCATTTAACCTAAACCATGGATTAGTTTGATCTCCATATTGTTCTCAGAAGATTCAAAAGAAGGAATCCTTAGAATCGATGCTTGCATCTGGCAAGCTCCTATGCCAATACCTTGTATCCTCTATTAGATATTTCATAAATTATTTCATAGCTACATCCTCATCCCACAATTCAAAGTCTTCTATAAAAATTTGAAAATCCTTTAAGTGGTCTTCACCACTAAGGACATTGTTGCCAATTGGGGTATCCTGGGATGTTTTCAAAACATAGCTACTTGTACCTATTAGTGTGCAATAATCTTCTCCCACCAGGTCCTTCTTCCTCATCTTGGCTATCATGATCCCTTCTTATGCCATTATTGTTTCCTAACCTTCTATGTTGTGAATCATGTTGATCATTGAAGAAAATTGTTCTTGCCTTATCCTCAGGTTGTGAGGAGGAGCTAGAATGGTTTCCAGTAGATGATGAATTTTAATTTATATGTGGACTTGAGCATGAGGTGCAGGCTTGAGGGCTCTAGGTCTTAGCGATAGGGTCCTTCAATGTGGACTCTTAGAAAACAAACTTCCTCTTCATCTCTTTATTTACAACAAGTAACTCCATCTCCTTCATCTTCCTATCCAACTCTTCATTTTCTTTCATTAATTTGTCCAACAATGAAATAGAATCACCTTGCAATGTATCATTCTTAGAAGAACCTCCCTCATTAATTTTTACTCCATTTTATTTTCTCTCTTCCATAGGTTGTTTTTCTTTATCAACATTATGGGATTCACGATTTGTATTTTTGGGAGGAGTAACTGGGATAGAAGTCTTTTTAGCAGTATTGGTTTGTGGATTTGCAGTAGTATTACCAATTGAGGGAACTATAGGAATTTTTCCTACAACCTCTTGCACAACTAGATCATATTTTTGGTCAGATTCGGCTTCTAATCTTTCTAGTGCCTCCATCTCCTCAACCTTCCTTCTTAACATATCCCTCTGCATCATGACATCTCTTATTCTTCTCTCCTTCTCCGCATCCCTCTTCTTTCTATTTTCTTTACATCAAAAGAGCAGTTGTATATCATCTAGAACCTCTTCTACCTCTAGAAAAGTAGAATCTCCATCATATGCTATTTTATGCAAAGGAAATGGGACTTTAGGAAAATAACACAATGACTTCAAAGATTACAACGATGCACTCTCAAACACCCTTATAGAAATAAGGCTCAATGGCTCACTCATAACTTATATGCTTCCCTATTGACCCAAACTATTGGAACACTCTTATGAGACTCAATAAAACTTGTCTTGAATGGTTTCAAGGCCCCAAACCTCTGGCTTAAACACAAACCTACTTTTTGTACCTTGACTAGGCCTCTAGCCCAACTAGGCCTCCAATGCCTATTTTTTTGACTTTTCTCTCAAAAATTCCAAAGGAATCCCAAAAATAATGATTGATTAAGATGTATTTTAAGATGCTAAACAACCTACTAAAATCCTAATGGAACTTTTTTTGGATCAAACTCCCCAAAACCTGTTGTTTCCTCAAATTTAAGGCCTAATTAGCCCTCTTTTTCAAAGCAACCCTATTCCACTCTTATCCCCTAACTATGAGACTCTCAAAAGTATCTTAAAATGCTCCCAAACCAAGGATTTTCAAGTTTTTAGGCACCTATGACACCCTTGACACCCTCAAACACAAAGCCCTCACTAAATTGCTCCAAAACTAGGGCCTCTTGAAAATTAGCTTTCCCAACACTTCCAGAACCTTCTCTTGGACTTTTCACCAATGAATCAACATATCTAAACACCTTAAACTCAAAAATATACCCCTTATTAAGGTAGATCTCTTGCTGCTATACCTTAGCCTCCATGTTCATGCACTTTTCCTTGCCAAAACTCAGTGTACACCCAAGAATCACTCTTTCCTGCACAATAACTTGTTAGATATATATAATAAAATTTAGATATGATCCATTTCAAAAGTTTTCAGTCACACTCTCCCATGAAATGGATCATTTATTCATGAAGACTCTCAAAACTAGTGAAAAATCTGTACTTTTTGAGGACAGTCAGCAATATAACACAAGGAACTGATTCCCAACATTATTCAGGTCATTCAAAAGGTTAAATGCATGTAAATACAAGTTCTTAAACCATTGAAATGAGAATGGCACCAAAAGGAATTAGAGATTCATCAAAAAAACTCAAGAAAATGCAAAAAGATTGAAGTTTTTATTGATTTTTTGTAGTAGTCCGTACAACACTTGCAATATCAACCAACAATCCATACAAATGAATCGTCTAACATTAAAAAACCTTCCCCCAATTTTCCTAACTAATTAGAATTGGTTTCATTACATTATTAGTGCTAAATCATCAAAAACACACTTTCCCGCCCAAAGTTGGATTTTGAAAATTTGAATTCTCCAACTTGAAATTTATTGAACCCCTATCAACTATAAAGCTTCTAAACTATTACATGGAATTATTCAACCTTTTTTGACTGAATTAAAACATAAAAACACCTATCTAGTCTCTTAGGACACCATTGGTCCATTTGTAATGCATTTTAGTCCTATGGTCCTTATTAGGAACCTTGGGACTTTTGACTCCTTTAACATTTTTATCCAATTCAAAATCCATTATAAGCTTCAAAATGATATAATTGATGCTTTGAGATGCTTGACAAGTCTTCATGACCCCTACATCCTCCTGGGCCTTGAAGTGTTCCTTGAAGATCTTGGGTGCTCCTGCACCACTATTATAGTCTTAGCTTGATGGGGAACAATATTATGGTAATATTCATCTCTAGTTAGTAGGTTAGGAGGAATAGGGGTGTAAGGATGAGAATGTGGGGTTAAATTTCCTTCAGCTCTAGCATGTCTAGCACTAGCATTGTATTTTTGTATTCTATCTGTTTCTATTCTATCTTTCTCTCTCCTTTTCATGGCTTGCACACCTAGTTCTAAGGACTGCTCATTTACCACAAACTTCATAAAAAAATCTCCTCTCTCAGCTGAAGTACTAGATCACTAAAATCTAGCAAATTATTTTCAAATTTTAAGCTAGAGCTAGTATGAATATCACATTCATGGGTAGGATGGGGAGTAGACTTACATTTTTTTGTGTCCTTTGCTTTTATCCATTTCCCACATAAGTTCATGTTCAAAGGTAATTCACCTTCCAGCATCTACTCCATATGCTTCTTTATGTGGCCTTGCGTTCCTCTCATTTGTACTTGGATCTTCTTCACATCTATCACCTTGTTGGATATTTATAATTGTATTCTTTACTTGTTTGATATCCTTAAACATTGGCTTGTACTGGTGTAGAGACTTCAGAGTTGCCATCCAAATTCCTTAGGACTAATTAGTAGCAATTTTGTTATGCTTTATGCAAATTTCAATAGATCCTTAGAAATTGAGACAAACTTTCACACATATGATGTGCATTTGCATGAATTTTGAACATGTTCTTTGAAGACAAAACAACGAGAAACTTATCAAGAACTTTGTTGAAATACTCAACAAAGATTTGAGCTAAACTTAGCAGACACTTTAATTTGACCAACTCAATAAGTAAATACCCCCATATAGCATAGTGATCTATGATAAGGCATTCTAGAGAACTAATAATTGTAAAGCTTATGTCCCTAGTAGAGTTTGAATTCTATTGGTTGTTTTCACTGAACCAATCAGATCTTTCCAGATACCTATGAGTTATCCAAACTCAATTCTTGAATACTTGCAAGATAAGTGGCCAACAAATGAGATTAGCACCAATTGATTTATCTCCTACACTTTGGGCTCTACAAAACCTAGGAGGGTGGTCACACAATGTAAATTATATGACTCTTCCAAACAATTGATGTATACATTGCATAAATAAGTAGATATATTCTCATGAAAGGTTAGGAAGATGAAATCCTTCAAGAAATTGGAATTTACTTGAAATACTTATAAATCAATAACTGAGAATACAAACAACACAAACCACAACAAATAAAAGATTGATTGAAAAATTATTCAAATTGATGTTCTTAAGTTGGGTAATTGGAATCTTGAGAAATGCTTATAATAACTATGATTAGTTCCATTATCTATGGGCTAGGCATTGACGTAAATTGAAATGCAAGGTGCATCTAATCCTAAACACAAATGGTCTTAGTGAAATTACTTTGCAATTCACCCACCTATAATAAGATCCTAAGACTACTTATCAAATTCAATTGTTTTACACATGAATTTATGATCAGATCTAAGCATTTTAACTAATTATTTGAACCAAATCTAAAATCAAAGCGTATACCAAAGATTAACAATGATGAAAATTAATGAAATGATCCTTGATCAACATTTTCATTAATAACTTGAGTACAGATTAAAATTGGAGAGACTACAGACTCGAAAAATTTGCAATTATCATTCTGATATGCTCAAAAACCATACATTTGACAAAACTTACTATCTAGACTCAAACCATTAGATAAAGACTCCTAAAATATTTTCTTTGTGTTCTTCAATTACATCATTCGACTCCAAAATTCAACAAAAGACTTGTACTAATGGCCTTGAATCCCCTTTTATAGAAACAAGGGAGCAAAACAAGCTTCAAGCCAATAGAACAAATGTCACATTCTAATTGGACCACAACAAAACAATATTGCCTTTACAATTATATTTACATTTCCAATTGGAGGGAATACATATGAGACAAAGATTATTTTCCTTTGTTGTGAGAAGCAACCTCACCTTCCAAAAGGGACATGTTGAAAAGAATAATCTTCCATCAATTGTAGCATATCCAATTCATTGGGAAAAATGAAAAAATTAGCAAAGGTAGGAAAAGGAAACAAAATCCTAATCAGCATCCACATCATCAATAATCAATATTTTTCTATGATACCTTTAGTTTTGAGACACATACTTTATACATTGCAACTTCATAGGCCAGACCTGTACAATATTTGACTTAGTGTATGTGTTCAACTTTGAATTTACTAATCCAATCCAACCATGAATATCCTCTTCCATTGTTCATACTCCTCTTCAGATGGCTAATCAAAATGAATAATTTCATCCATCTTCTTTTTGTAAGGAGCGTATTTTGTGGTGTAGAGTGGCAGAGGAAGACAATCTCTTGAGAGCTTCTCTCAAATACTCTTAGATAGACTCCTTAATACACCATACAACTAATGAGCAACCTAAGCACTATTTTAACTCCACACACCCAAATTCGATCAAGAGGCTTGGAAATGACTCAAAATCTCTTAACATGGCTAAACTAAGCCAACAAACAAGACTTCTCACTTGGGAACACTCTTTCATCTATCGTTGCCATACTAGGCATTGTAGCCCTTGTAGCCCTATCAAATGGGACAGTCAACATAAAATACTTCTAATGAATTAAAGTATACCAAACTCATTGGTTTTTGACACTTGATAATATCCTCCACAAACCCTCAAAACCACAAGTTTTTACTCCAACACAAAAGGCAACAAATTACCTGTTTTCTAACACTACAAGGAGGCAACAAAGACACTTTTCAATGCAAGAATGGTTACCTTGGCACACCCAAACACCCCTAAGCCAATTAATACCTTCCTATACCTTCAAAAAACTCATTCCAACTTATCCCAAGTGCCACAAAACAGAAAACTCAAAAATCTTTCCTCAAATCAGATTTTTGCAACAAATTTTTGGCTTGTCACATAGAGATGCCAGGCCTAGGGAATTAATTTATTCTCACCAAACTCCATATTCCAATATGAAACCTTTTTCATCTTTAATTATAATGCAATCCCTTCCATTCAACCAAAAATCAGATTTTTCCTATCGTGGAATGGAGAGAAACTTGCATTTTATTGATCAAACCCAAGTTGTGGAGGGTTTCAGACCCACTTGTAGTAAAATGCAGATATCTCCCTTGATTTTTGATGAAAAAAATTCAAAGCACAGCAAAAGAAATATATTTCAGTCCTCTATCGATCCATTATGGTATCCTACCCGTATAGTATGTAATATGGCCATACCACACATTTTTGCAGCAATTTTACACACATAAAATGAAGAAAAACAAGGTTTCTTTTATTCAAACTTTCACCAAACTTCACCATCAACATGCCTCGACCAAAAGAGGCCTATTTCAACCTTTGAAACCTATTTCCAATGTTCTCCAACTGATTTTTAAATTATTTGGATGTTACAAACAAGTAATTTTTTTAAATAGACTCCTAATTGCCTAGTTAAGGCAATTTATACTACTCCCAAGAAGCCCGATTACAATGAACATTTAAAAGGTGTTAAAACACCACAAAACACATCAAAAAATCAAGTATACTCCCCTCAAATACCTAGTTGCATAAAGGCATCTTAATTCCTTAACTTGCCTAGATGCACCAAGTTCACATGGTGAGGAGGGAGACCTTGTTATTACATCAAAACCTAATACCAAACCTAAAAACCTATTAAAAATCATTCAAGATGGTCCTTAGGACCTTATTTAGACTCAAAGACTCAACACATGACCACATAACTCATTACCTATCAAATATTTCAAAAGACAAAGAGAAGATGGGTGCTCCTACACCATACACACCACCATACAAAAAAGACTCATGTCTCATGAGTGAAGGTCTGTCTGCACTCCCCAAGCCAATGTTGTCTTGTATTTCCTCTTGATTGTCTTGGACACTCAAAACTGGTAGCCCATTTTATCTTCTTTCCTTTGTATGCAGGGAATCTTGCTTCCTTCTCTGAGTTCAAGTCAAAAAGTGGTCTGTTATCTATACCCAGACCCAAACAAGTAAATCTCCTCACCTTCAGCCCTTTGAACCATCCTTTAGCCTTGCCTGCCTTGTTGTTTGCTATTATTTCTGATGGAGACTCATCTCTACTTCCTTTTCCCTTCATAACTAATGGAAGACCTACTCCAACCATCTTCATCCTTATACAAGTAGTATACAGTCCCTTATGACTTTGTTCTTCCCCATCGACTTGGTTTACTTTGCTTTGACCCTTGAAAGTAAGAATCAGACCTACTGCCTTTGTTGATATAGTCCCATACGTTACTATGTTATCATATTGTAGAGATCTCCTTACACTTCATTGTCTTTCCCTTTCATAAAATGTTATAGGAAAAACCATTGTACCAATCAGAATTTCTTCCACTTGATTAACCTATCCTTGTTGTGTCATTAGCAACTTATCATGATCTTGTCTTAAATCAGTCTCCTTCATGGTCTTCTCAAGAATTTTATTCTCCATGTGAGCATCAACCTTCACATTATGAGTTGCCATTATCTTGGCACCATTCTTAGGTGTCTTTTTTTTTGTTCCAACATTAGAACTTTGCTCCAAAATAGAAAACAAATTACTCTTACCATCCTTACGCTTTATTGGTTCTTTTCTTCCAAAGATTACCACCTTAGCTTTTCCCTTGTCCTTCTCTTTTCCCTACAAAGGAGTTAGCTTGAAACTTTTATTATCTTTCCAAATGGTGTAGGTGTTTTCCCAACCATCATGCATAGACTTCCTATCAAATTTCCATGGCCTTCCCAAGAGAAGATGGCAACAATCCATTGGAAATATGTCACATAGGATTCTATCCTTGTACTCGCCAATCTAGAAATCCACATATGCTTGCTCATTCACCCAAGAAACCTTGTAGGGTGCTACATGAGGAATCTTTTCTAGGCTTAACTTATCTACCATCTCCCTAGAAACCATATTATCTTGAGAACTAGAATAAATTACTACTTGACACACTTTACCTTTGCATTTGCATGAGGTTCTGAATAGACTCCTTCTTTGGCTCAGATCTTCTTCCTTTTGTCCCTGCAACCAGGTTCTTCTTACCATGAGAGCTTCTCCTACTTTTGCATCTACAGGTCTGCTTGATGAAGTCACTCTCTCTTCTTCATCTCCTTGCACATATTGGACTCTTTTATCACCTTTTCTTTCACTTTCACTTGTAGTAGCACCAAACTTGTCAGGACACTTAAAAGAAAGATGACCAAACTCACCACATTTATAGAACCTTCCTGAAAATTCATTTGAATCTCTTCCTCTATAATTTTCTCTTCCACCTCTCCATCCACCTCTAAAATCAGTCCCTTGTTCTTTACATTTCTCAGCATCTTCTTGGCCTTCTTTGGATTTGTTTTGTGTTGGAAAGGTACCTCTGCCCCTAGATGTACCTCCTCTACTTCAAACTGCCTTCTCTTGTCTCCTCTTCAATTTTTCTTCTTCTCTCATAGCCATTTGAAAGCACTGTTCAACTAATTTAGGTGCCAAAATGCTGATCTCATCCTGAATTTTATACCTCAAGCCATTCAAGTACCTAGTAACCATTTCATCTTCATATTATTCATGCTTAGTTCTTATGCTCAAATTATAAAATTATTCAGTATATGATTGCACATCCAAATCTTTTTGTCTAATATTTTGCAACTTTTTAAGCAATTGAACATTGTAATCACAAGAGAGAAATTTACCTTTCATTTTAGCCTTCATCCTTTCCCATGAAGTGATCTTGCTCTTTCCTTGTCTCTCCCTTTCCTCTTGTACAAAATTCCACCATACCAAGGAATGTCCCTTCAATATTGTTTTCGCCCTCTTCACCTTAAGTCCTTCATCAACATCTTCACTATCAAAGTAGTTTTCCATAGCCCCAATCCAATCCAGGATCTCTTCATCAAGTTTTCCTCCATACATAGGAACATCTATTTTTCCATGTCACTCCTTCTTCACATCCTTCAAAAGCTTCATTTTTCTTGTATCATTAGGTTCCATCTCCTCTTCTTCATCTTCAGTTTCACTTACATCCTCTTCCACTCTATTCTTTGCCTTCCAAGTAGCCATCTCTCTTTTTAAGGCTTCTATCTCCCTGTCATGTGTGTCAATTTTCCTTGCAACTACACTTCCTTTGGGTGGCATTTTCATAATAATTTTTGAACCTAACTGCAAAACCAAGTCAAAAAAACAATACAAGATCTACTACCATGCTCTAATACCACTTTGGTGTAGAGTGGCAGGGGAAGACAATCTCTTGAGAGCTTCTCTCAAATGCTCTTAGATAGACTCCTTAATACACCATACAACTAATGAGAAACTTATGCACTATTTTCACTTCACACACCCAAATGCAATCAAGAGGCTTGAAAATGACTCTAAGTCTCTTAACATGGATAAACTAAGCCAACAAACAAGACTTCTCACTTGAGAACACTCTTTCATCTATCATTGCCATACTAGGCCTTGTAGCCCTTGTAGCCCTGTCAAATGGGAAAATCAACATAAAATCCTTCTAATGAATGAAATTAGACCAAACTCATTGGTTTTTGACACTTGATACTATCCTCCACAAACCCTCAAAACCACAAGTTTTGACTCCAACACAAAAGGCAACAAATGACATGTTTTCTAACACTACAAGGAAGCCTAAAAGACACTTTTCAATGCAAGAATGGTTACCTTGGCACACCCCAACACCCATAATCCAATGAATACCTTCCTATACCTTCAAAAAACTCATTCCAACTGATCCCAAGTGCCACAAAATAGAAAACTCACAAATCTTGCCTCAAATTAGTTTTTTGCAACAAATTTTTGGCTTGTCACATAGAGATGCCAAGCCTAGGGAATTAATTTATTCTCACCAAACTCCATATTCCAATCTGAAACCTTTTTCATCTTGAATTATAATACAATACCTTCCATTCCACCAAAAATAAGATTTTTCCTATGGTGGAATTGAGAGAAACTTGCATTTTATTGATCAAACCCAAGTTGTGGAGGGTTTTAGAACCACTTGTAGTAAAATGGAGATATCTCCCTTGATTCTAGATAAAAATGAGTCAAACCACCACCAAAAGAGATATATTTCAATCCTCTATTGACCCATTATGGTCTCCTTCCTGTACAGTATGTAATATGACTGTACCATGTGTTTTAGCAACAATTTTACACACAAAAAATGAAGAAAAACAAGGTTTCTTTTATTCAAACTTTTACCAAACTTTCACCAAAATTCACCATCAACATTCCTTGACCAAAAGAGGCCTATTTAAAAATTTTAAACCTCTTTCCAATTCCCTCCAACATATTTTTGAATTAGTTGGATGTTGGAAACAACTAAATTTTTAAAAATGTTTCAAACTAGACTCCTAATTTCCTAGTTAAGGAAATTTATACTACTCCCAAGAAGCCTGATTACAATGAACATTTAAAAGGTGTTAAAACAACAAAAAACAAATTAAAAAATAAAGGATACTCCCCTCAAATACCTGGTTGCATCAAGGCATCTTAATTCCTTAACTTGCCTAAATGCACCAAGTTCACATGCTGAGGAAGGAGACCTTGTTATTACATCAAAACTTAATACCAAACCTAAAAACCTATTGAAAATCATTCAAGATGGTCCTTAGGACCTTATTTAGACTCAAAGACTCAACACATGACCACATAACTCACTTCCTATCAAATAATTCAAAATACAAAGAGAAGTTGGGTGCTCTTGCACCATTTTGTCATCACTAAATTAGCTTCCTTGTCAAATTCTTTGAGAAAGCTAATAATGAAAGATAACTTCTCCAAAGTATCTTTTTTTATGTCAATATTAACATCCTAGTATAATAATTATTCCTAAATAACAATTGTAGCATCCACCTGGTTCTTCCACATCTGCAGAGACTTCACTCCATCATGGGCTTGCAAAATATCAAGCAACAATGTCAATTCAGTCTGATCATAATTAATTTTTAACTCTTTTATTTTCTACTCTAATGGAGGAACATACCCATGGAATGGTTGTTCCCTAACATCATATACAAACCTATAGGTCGGGATTACCTTTGGAGGCTTTTCCCCTCATTGCTTAGCACTGGCTTCCATTAGCTTCAAATCACTAACTCTAGGAATCCCTCCATCTAAAAGTGAGGTTCCTAACTCTCCAACCCTCTAAGAAATATTCATTGCTTTCAGCATGAAAGAGTAATTAGCATGGACACTATTCAACTTACCTTGAATTTTCCTATTGAGATTCCTCAGGATAGTGTGAAAAATATTTGAATTGTTCTTATTCATCATGACCCGTGTTTCCTCAAGCAATTTCTTATACTCTTCAAATTAATGAAGTAGTTGTTCTTTTGTGGGTTCATCTGATGGAGTTTTCTCTGATGTACTTGGCTTCTTAACTGCAATAGGCTACTGACCCATGTTGTAAGACACAATTGACAAGGATTGTTCAAGTGGATGAGACTGAGGTTGAGTTATAGGAGAAGTGGGATTAGTATGGATTGAACTAGCCTGCCCTTGAGACTTCATTGTCTCCACTCGTTGTTTCCAAAACTCTCACTCTATTTCAAGATCAACTACTTTCTATTGACTCTTGTTATATTCATATAGAATATCATGATATTTGCTTCTAAATGTATCCCTATCATTAGTGATGTGCTCAACTATTTCTTTTGTAAATCTAGCAACATTTTTGGTCATATCAACAGCTTCTAGTGTTGGAGTATCTACAACTTTTTTTACAATCAAGATGCCACTAAAGTCTAATACCTCTGCAACATTGGATTTCCTTAAACTAAGAGATATTGACCATATTGCTAGAGCATCCCATTCATGGTTGAATGTAGATCCCTAAATTTCCAACATGGCTTCTTCTTCAGTTTCAAATATTTTGTTATTAGCCCTCCTTATTTTATCCAATACCACTGCATCAACAATATTCCATTCAGGAAATAACAATACACCATGTTTTTGTACAAGTTTTCTTCCTTTCTCAAGTGTAATATCCTTAAACAATTTTCTCATCTTTTGCCTCACATTGGCTTGAACAACATTTTCAAGCAACTCAAGATGTATACTTCTTTCAATTAAAACCCTCTCTACATACTCTCTAGCCTTTGCTCTCCATATAAAATCCCTGAAGGCTGGTATTTCAATAAATGGGTCATCCACCATGAAATATTTGCAAACTTCCTCCCTCATGTCATTGATATTTCTTACACCACTTAATTCAGCATTTCCCAATCTCATGATACTTGTCCTAGAGCTTGATGCAACTTGTCTTAGAGGAGAACACATCCTTTGTTGCATATCTTTAGAAGTTATTACAATATCATCGACATCACTGATAGGGTAATCAACTGACATGCTCATTTCAAACCTTTTTTTCTTGATTGATGGATGATTTGAGGAAGGAGGACTTCTTGGAGGGGAGTCAATGTCAATTATAATAGGAGAATATTGCTTAGGAGGAAATGAAGCTAATCCAATTGAAGAAGTTGGCCTTGAATCCTTTGATACAATAGGGGTTGGTTCTACCTACTCCTTAATTATCTCCTTCCTGGCATACACCCTGAAATTCTTAGGTGGTTGGTAGGAAGGCATTTCCTCCAATGGCACAAATGGTCCTTCTACTATTGTCAAGGATTTTCCCTTACCTTTGAAAATCTCTTCTCTTCTCTACACACCAACAACATTTTCAAAGTTTTCCAATAAATAAGTCACCTTGTTCCATTCTCCTTCGATG
The DNA here is from genome assembly GCA_007258455.2 of Sequoia sempervirens. Taxonomy (NCBI): domain Eukaryota; kingdom Viridiplantae; phylum Streptophyta; class Pinopsida; order Cupressales; family Cupressaceae; genus Sequoia; species Sequoia sempervirens. The sequence goes on along the minus strand of VDFB02353493.1, from coordinate 198,511,909 downwards.
TTGGGAAGAGGATCATAAGTTAGATATGACTTTTGAATATTAGTTACCATTTGGTCATAATCAAGGTACATTTATTTTCTTTTGTCCTACAACTGGAAATCAAGAATGTTTCTAATAACATCCTCAGGGTAGTAGAAGTTTTGAACAAACACCCCCAATGACCTCTTTTCTTTTACTTCATGGATGAATCCTTCTAGGTCATGGTTTCTAGGGTGAGCTAACACTAACTTATATGGCTCAAAGACATCCATCAAAGGATTCCATTTTCCTTTAATCAACAAAAAATATAGAAATATGGTGTACTCAAGGAAGAATGAACCCTTCTTACTTTCTGGTAAATGGCACTCCTAGGTTTGGCCAAGTATGACTTCTATGAATCCCATCCTAAGGGGTACATCCCTTGGCAGCACAAAAGGATAGGTAGAAGTCCCATATACACTGAATATAGTTCTATCTGGGTATGCAATGACATCTCCCCAATTATGGGTTATATTCATTTCATGCCTCCTCTCTATAGGTCTTAGAAAGTAATGAATCTCTTTTGGGATCCTTCATAGATCAAGAATCGACATTCTCCTAAGCTTAGATGAAAATACATTATGATAGACCACATAATCATACTTCTAGTCATCCATATCTAGAATTGGGGTCCAACATTGGATAGGCAGCTTAACATTATCCTCTGCCTTCTTTAAGAACATATCTTCACCAAAATACTTTTCTTGCTTATACAAAATCATATGCATTAAAAGAGAATAACACCAAAATTTTAGCCAATGCTTTCCTCCCTTGAGATCAACCAGGCATTTATGCATGCTCTCTATTATGTAAGTGGAAAAATCATAAACCACATTAAAAGCTACATACTAAATATGGTTGACCATGTATAGATATTCAATGGGTAATGTCTCAAGTGCATCAAAGCCAATAATCTTATACAAAAAACAAAGATTTTGATGGAGCTCCCCAAAAAATTGTAATTTTTGAGTATCCCATGGACTTAATCAACATATAAAGCCCTTTTCCCCATGGTTTGATAGGGTTTTGGCTTAGATAACCCTCTATTCTTCTAATTCCACATTGATTTTCCCTGTCGGTTTCCCGTTTCCCAAGTTGTCATTTGAGCCATCATATGTGTTCGGCCACTGGCCCCTTTGGTTTAGAGTGTCGGTCATCTAGTTTGGCTTCCACTTTAATATTTTCTGAATGTTGAGCTTTAATATTTTGACCCTAAATGGGGGTATATGCAGGATCATGATGGGCCAAAAAGTGGCAATATGGTGGGTATGTGTAGGGTATGTGGTTGACGAAATTTTTTTACCCAAAATTGATGATGTTAGAACTATAAAAATCTGATATTTTTACATATGATTTCATTCATAATTTTCCAAATAAATGCCTTCTTGAACACTTTCTGCCTGTGTTTTACCATATTACTCCATATGTTCCATCGTGTCATGCATGTTTCACATTCTGGTCTATTTCGGCGTGACAATTTCTGGGTCTCCCCGATCCATTTTTCTGCTAGCAAACATTTGTTGCCTATTGGCAAGACGTTTCTATTGTTTTTGGCGACTGTGGAGACGTTTATGGGCATATGTTATGGCTTTTGGGGCAGTGTTTTATTGAACTCAGTCCATCTCCCTGACTTGTGCATATGGAGGTATTCGGCGAGAGCTTGGCAGTATCGATGCAATGTCATGGCGAGCTCAGCATGTTATGCCAAATGACGCATGTGGATTTGTTTTGGCCAAGCTAAAGGTTTTCGGCATTAGGTCTTGGTGAGGCTCCCTTGTCTTGCTGATTGGTATGATGGGTGACACACCTTCGGCTTGAGTTTTTGTCTTCGGTGTATTATTTCATTGAGTACTTTTTGACTCGCCGACTGGCGCATTAAGATTTCACTTCGATAAGACTTATGGGCTTCAGAGTATAGTCTTAGCAAGCCCATTACGTCTTTCCAACAATGTTTAATGTTATGGCTTTTAGTGTGAGATCCGTGTCATCTTGGCGATCTAAGGTTACGGGGCTTTCGGTGAAACAAAGGATAGTCTATATAACCTCTCCCCGATTTTGTATTGTTTCAATGAAGGTGAATGATGGGCACTCATCGGTTCGAGATATCTTGTGTCATAGCGAATGGAATGCACACAAAGAAATGCATATCGATATAACCTTGTGTAGCCTGTGAGACATCTCCCCAACTCAGCTAAGTTACGGCGACAAGTCTTGGGGCGGATGGACTTGTCGGTGAGAAATTATTTATGTCACGGTGATCTGCAGGTGAATGATGATCTTTGGTGAAACAAGGAGTTTTCGATATAATGTCTTCACGATTCGGATGTGTTACAGCGATGAGCAGGGGAGCACGAGTAGTAGCGATCAACATTATTATTGCCTTCAGCATACCTACAGGGTTGTCTAGGCAATTTCCTCTATAGATGATTAATTAAGATTTATACACTGTGGGCCGACATATGAAGATTTCTAAATGTTGTTGAGGCCGACATGATTTTGAGTCCAAATTCTATGGAGGGTCAACATGAATTTGAAGTGTTATATTTTCTAATGCTGGTGTATAAATAGGCACCCTAGTTGTAATTGAAACATTATTAGATTTTAGATCACATACAATAGTTAGGAATGGCTACAATAGAATAATTTTCTCTTATCAGAGACTATGTGCATGTTTTAAAATGGCGAATTTAATGAGAATCAGTTGGTGTGGCAGGTTATTTCTGGTGTCAATTGTATGTTAAACTTATTGAAAAGTATTGTTGAAGTTGTCTCCAAGTTGATTCTTTCTGGTTATTTAAATTGATGTAACAAGTTTACTTTTGGTTTCTCAATGCACATTTGCTATATTTGTGTGATTAATTGACTAGTTCTCTCAAGTAGAGATTAAATCCTTTTCATTAATCATAGTAATTAGGAAGATTCATTTGGATTATTAAAGAAGAGCTCAGTGGTCATAGTCTTGCATTGTTTATACAAGTTATGAACAGATCATATGCCTGCAATTTGATATTCTGCCAAAATAAGTTGCCCACTTCTATTTCATTTGACTCTGCATACCCAATAAGGCACTGGTCTCTACAATTTCATTATTTGAATTCATTCAATCTCTTTTTATTAGTTAATTGAGCATTCTAGGATTTAGATCAAAAGATAACTGTCAATTTTGGTTTCATTTGTTCATTGTTATCTATCATTGTGGACAAAGAATTTCAAAAAGATAATCACAAGTTAAGTCTACACTATTCAGAAAGGTACACCCACCTGGGTTTAGTAGCACATAAAGAGTAGAAGGTTGAGTTCTCTTGGTCTTGTTTGTTACCCTAAACCGTATCAAGAGATTGGCAGCCTCTTGAGGCATTTAGCCTGCGTTTTTGAGAGCTAACAAATTGGTGACTCTATTGGCGATTACATCAAAAAATTTGGTTAAAGACCATCATATAGAGTCAGTGAAGAAAGACATATTTTGAGAAGTTTCAGAAAGAGTGATTCTGCTAGAAGAAGATTAGAAAGAATTGTTTTCCTACTTTTGGAAAAGTAGGCGACGACTCTGAAAATTTTAAAGAATGAAATGTGTGTATGGAATGAATGAATACACAAATGCAAGAAAGTATTGGGTCCCTCATGTTCCTGGTAGTACAATTGGAGATTTTTACAGTGGTGGAAGTGCATATCATGCACAACATAGCACTTATTCATCACAGCCATTAGAGCAAGTAAGTGCTTATCCAATCCCTCCTGGACAAAGATTGGCAAGTTATCAAGAATTCCAATGTGATCAGTGTCAAATATAATGTCAATACAGTCAGTGTCAAGTGCAGCATAACTCTAGCCCACTTGGAGATGTCAGTCAGAATCTCCAACAAGGTATGTATCAAAACCAACAATCTGATGAATATTTCAAAAATCTTTTGGATAACTTTCTTGGTATAAGGAGATATAGAGGAGAATCTAGGTGCTCTTTGCTCCACAGAATGACAGATATTTGTAGGAAAATACCTATTAGATTCCCACCTAGTAGGTCTGACATCATTCTGTAGTTCATGAAGGTGTATGAGCCAAACCCAGTATATTGGCCTGAATCATACATACCAATTTTTGTAGATCAACTAGTTGAATGGGCTGATATTGTAGAAAGGAAAAGATATGAAGATAATTGTGACATCATTGATGAAGATAGAGATATTGATCAGAACATGCAGCAAAATTTGTACCATAATCAACAATTTGAAGCAGAAGAAGATGAGTATACTCGAAGCTAGGACTCCATCATAGAATCAGAGTGCAGATTTTCCCCCTTGGATGCATTTTTTGACATAAGGATGTATGATGGGGAGGATTTGGGTTCTCTTTACAATAGAATGATAGATATCTGTTTGTAGATACCTTCTCATTGTAGGCCAACAAGGGCCATGTTTTTTGAGAAATTTGTAAGAGCATGGGAGCCTGAATCAGCCTATTGGCTTGAATCATCAATACATCATGCCTTTGATGTAGTCAATAAATTCATCGATGCCATGGAGGAGAAAAGGTATATGAAAACTATCAATGTTGATTCCAATGATTGTATTTCTGATGAGTATAGAGAAATTGATCAAACAATGCATCCAATAGGAGATGAGATATGTGCAAGTCAGTATGATTCCTATGATAGCTTGCATAGTGGAGATGAAGGTACAAGATATCTTGCTTGCATAATAGATTGTGACAAGGAAAGTAGTGTGTATTATGAGGGATCCAATGAATATTCAAATGCACCTATGGATTTTGATATGCAGCAAGGGGATTCTTCTACCTCTTATGAAGATTAGGATGAAGAGGCAATGGGAAATGTTGATGGTGAATATACAATGCCTCCAACTATAGTTGAAAGCTACATAGATACATTTGATGAAGAGGAGGTTTGTAAATTTGAGAATGGCTTCCAAATTTTTTTAGGCCCATTGCATGTTGAAGTCTTAAAAGATGATCAGATAAAGTTTTTCCAAGGTATGCCCAAGAATAAATTTCAGGTATTTTCAGATCCATTTGATGATAAGGAAAAGATATTTTTAGACAAACAAAGTGATGTGTCAAATTATGGAACAAGTGACTATGTTGGTAATGTTCCTATTTTCTCATTCTCTTATGACCTTGGACCTCTTTTTGATGATGAAAAAAGTGATGAGTATGACTGTAATAATGGGGAAACTTGTTTGCTTAGCGGTGAGAAAATTTCAGATTTGTTGACTCTTGAGTATCAGAGATATACAAATGAAGGTGGTCTTGAAGTCCTTTGTCCAGTTTGCATTTGTTTTGATAGTGAAAGTTTTTTGTGCAATAATTCATATGATTCTCAGTGCATTTCTCAAGTTGATGGTGAAACCTTTGAAGTTGGCCACATGTCTGTGTCCATTTAGGATAAGGTATGTGATTTTGAAGTTCCTAACTCATATGGAAAAGATGTTTATTTGTGTGTCAAGAATGATAGAATTCTAGATTTGATTGCTTCACATATGCATAACATTGAGGATGTGAGTCATGATCCAGTGTTGTATCCAAATGCTAGTGTCAAAGAGGTGCAACAAGTTTCATATATGTTTGTTTCAAACAACATTGATATGACATAATTTTTTGATTCTCAAGAGAAGTACTTTGATGGTGAATTTTCAATACAGCTGAAAGAATGTTTCAAAATTCATAACAGTGAGAGAAATAATGTAAAAAGTTGTATTTCATATGCATGCATTTTGTGTATTGAAGATAACAGGGGTTTGTCCCATGATGATGAAGAACTCAAACTATAGAATGGTGTGGGCATTTTGGGCCAAACCAAGCATGATGATACTCTAAGAATTGGCAATAAAAATGACAGGAAAGATTGCATGAGTATCTTCAAGAAGAATCTAATGAACTCGAGACAAAACCAAGTATTTGATAGGGGAAAGCATGGTTGGAGTTTCAAATTGTAACAGCTTAGAATAGGTGAATTGGAAACATAGAGAATTAAGGGTTGCCAATGCATGGAAAACTATTGATGGTCCTCTTTAAAATTATTTTCCATGCGCAACAGTTTAGGTTTTCATCCATCTCCATTTCACTTCCATTTTCCATTCACCTCCATCTTGCATTCACTTTGCATTCACTTCCACTTTGCATTCATTTCCATTACCATTCATTCCATTGCTGCTCACTGGTTCATCATTTTATGTCTAGTCTACTCACCCAAGATTCTGGATCCTTGCAATGATCTCACTATCATTCATCCCCAGACGGAGCCACTGTTAGAACTGTAAAAATCTGATATTTTTACATATGATTTCATTCATAATTTTCCAAATAAGTGTCTTCTTGATCACTTTTTGCCCATATTTTACCATATTTCTCCATATGTTCCATCGTGTCATGCATGTTTCACATTTTGGTATGTTTTGGCATGACAATTTCTAGGTCTCCCCGATCCGTTTTTCTGCTAGCAAACATCTGTTGCCTATCAGCAAGATGTTTCTATTGTTGCAGCAACCATGGAGACATTTATCAACATATGTTATGGCTTTCGGGGCAGCGTCTTATCGAACTCAGTCTGTCTCCCCGACTTGTGCATATGGAGGTCTTCGGCGAGAGCTTGGCAGTATCGACGCAATGTCATGGCGAGCTCAGCATGTTATGTTGAATGACACATGTCGATGTGTTTCGGCCAAGCTAAAGGTTTTCAACATTAGGTCTTGGTGAGGCTCCCTTGTCTTGCCGACCGGTATGATGGGTGACACACCTTTAGTGTGAGTTTTGGTCTTCGGTGTATTGTTTCACTGAGTACTTTTTGTCTCGCCGATTGGCGCATTAAGGTTTCACTTCGATAAGACTTATGGGCTTCAGAGTATAGTCTTGGCGATCTCATCAGGTCTTGCTGACAATGTTTAATGTTATGGCTTTCGGTGTGAGATCCATGTCGTCTTGGTGATCTAAGGTTTACTCGGGGCTTTCAGTGAAACAAAGGATGGTCTATATAACCTCTCCCTGATTTTGTATTGTCTCGGCGAAGGCGAATGATGGGCACTCATTGATTGGAGATATCTTGTGTCATAGCGAATGGAATGCACATAAAGAAATGCATATCGATATAACCTTGTGTAGCCTGTGAGACATCTCCCCGACTCAGCTAAGTTATGGTGATAGGTCTTGGCGCGGTTGGACTTGTCGATGAGAAATGATTTATGTCATGGTGATCTACAGACAAATGATGATCTTCGGTGAAACAAGGAGTTTTCAATATAATGTCTTCATGACTCGGATGTGTTACAATGATGAGAAGGGGAGCATGAGCAGCAACGATCAACATTATTATTGCCTTCGGCATACCTGCAGGGTTGTCTGGGTGATTTCCTCTATAGATGATTAATTAAGATTTATACACTATGGGCCGACATATGAAGATTTCTAAATGCTGTTGAGGCCGACATGATTTTTAGTTTGAATTCTATTGAGGGCCGACATGAATTTAAAGCATTATATTTTCTAATGCTGGTGTATAAATAGGCACCCCAATTGTAATTAAAACATTATTAGATTTTAGATTGTAACGCTGAAAATGAAACAAGCTTTGCACAATAGACAACAAGGAAGATCGTTAGAAGCACACATGCATACAATACTAAATCTAACATGCAAATTCATACATTAAGCAACAAAGAACATGGGAAAGTAAAAACATAATTAAAACTGAAACAATCTCACCAATTCCAAACGTATTTCCATGATTCATCTCGATTGCCCTTCTCCATTTTTCTTGTGTAGTATAATTGCCCTCAGATTTTCAAGTTCATGCAAGTATAGCCTAAGATAGTGATTAGCAAAATATCGAAGATTCAAGATATGTGCTCTCCAAAATTACAAAATTCGCGAGAGAGATTGGAATGAAGAATGACATATCAATTTATAGAAAATTGATTATTTGAACGACAGGTCAAGAATAAAAGATTAATGGATGGTTGAAATTGACAGATTGGACATGCATTCAGATAACTGATAGTATTGACATGAATGATTCAAATTAGAAATAGAATTAAAGATTAAATAAATGATTTAATCTTCAGTTCGACATTCGAAAATAGAAGAAATATCTTTGCATGACAAAGATGAAGATTGATTATAATGACTCTCTGTTCGAATGCATGCAGAACATTTAATTAATTAAATAATAATATTTAATCAATATGCATGTGCACGCAAATGAGTTAGAACTGGAGGATTGCATGATCTGAAGAAGAGATTACTCGAGACAGCCACTCAGACATCAAATGAATAGTTAACTAAACGATTAAAATAGATGTCGAGTCGAGTAAAAGTGAATACTTAGATAACTCACATAATTATCTAAAATATAGAAGAATGTGTTAAAATAGAATTAATGAATTAAATAATTCATTTAATTCAAGACTTGATATTTGAGAAATAATTAAAGAAATAATATTTATTTAATTAAATGATGAAGGGGATTTAAATGAATAATTAAATAAATAATGAATTTATTTAATTATTGTTGAAATATGATAAAGAATAAATTAAATAAGAATTTATTTAATTTGACAAGACGGATAAGGTTAATTAGTAATATAATTAAATAAAAAGCGTTTATTTAATTAATCAGATAGAATAAAGAGAAGTGAATTAATTAAATAATTAACATTATTTAATTAATAGAAGAATTAATAGAAGATGAATTGATTAAATAATTAAGATTATTTAATCAATAACCATGAATAATATGAATTATGATGAATGTGGAAGCCGCAGGCTAAAAACCAGATTTCGGTGTCTACATTTGCCGCTCTTTGATTCAATATCATTTAGGCGTTGTGTCAAAGAAAGTCAATGAAAATATGCCCCAGTCAAACTCCGGATTAGAATAGGTGAAGGTATGCCCCCTCGGGAAAATTGACAAATTTTTTTTTTTGAAATATTCACAAAAATTTGGAAATGCACCCGATTAGTCCAGTAGATAGGCAGAAATGCAATGCAGTTGACAGAATTGGGTTCGGAAATGGGAGGGACGGGTATGGGATGAAAGAAAATGGAAGTTTGCATGGCCAAAAGGAAGGAAATGCCACCTAAGCCCTAGGTATATATTTGAATTGGGGTGAAAAACTATTCATTTGCACCCACCTAGCTTAGAGATTTCAAAATTTGCTCTGATTTCCAGCGAGGATGTCTCCAGTTCCAGCCACCCATCATCGTGCATACAGGATCAAGACATTCCAGAGACCAGCCGGTGCGGACCCCCCGGTATGGACCTAAAACTTACCTTTTGAAATTTTTTTAATTTGCGTGTATTTTTAGACATTTATTGCATTTTATGTTATGCGTCACGTTTTATTTTGCACCGCATGTGTATGCACGAATGACGCATTTGCATTTTAATGCCGACCGGTTAGGCTAGTTTTAGAAAATAACCGCATGTGTTTATTTTGTTACGCATTTGATTATTGTGATACGCATTTGATTTCCTGCAACGCATGTGCTTATTTATAGCCGCATTTCCATTTTTAGAAACGCATTTGAGATTATGCAACGCAAATAATAGTTTTATGACACATTTGATTATTATTAACCGCATTTGATTAATAATGACACACATGTAATTTGTGAACCGCATTTGTGGAAAAGCGACGCATGTGTAAAAGAATGACGCATTTGCAAAATAACGACGCATCTACATTTTATGTTAAAACAGTCATTTTTCACTAGAATAGATGATTCAGGCTGACATGAGACATGTTGTTGCAAGTTGTACTTGACCCTATCTATACATGTGAGTCGAGACCCATGACATTTTGATTCAGAGACAGCCTATGACTGGCCGAGCGATAGACTCTATGGCATTCGGGTTTGTTGCACGTGACCAATATGCCCCAGATTAGGGAAAATCAGGGATTATTGATAGCACTATGTGAGTGGTGGCATTCAGAGACATCATCGTTCCATCTTCCGACTGGAGAGGCTACAGTGACTCTAGAGAATGTTTATAGGATATTGAGACTGCATATTAGAGGGACACGGGTAGTGTATGATACGCAGAGGGGGATAGCAGAGATGTGCAGATATTACCCCCACGCTGACGTTAGACAGCTAGGGGTGGACGATTATGAGATTAGATGGCAGACATTGGCTCAGAGGTATAGATAGTTGGACTGTCTAGTAGTGACCTTGATAGGTGGTATAGTACTGCTTGACCGCCAAGGACATGGATTCCCTGTAGGATGGGGGGAGATGTTAGTGGGAATGCTTGAGCACTGAGTCGTATATGCTTGGGGTTCGTGTGTGCTAGGGATGTTATACTTCCACTTGCATGACATTGCCTACAGAGAGGCATAGTTTATGAGCTGCGGTACCACGCTTCTGATGGTTTGGGCATGGGAGCATATCACCATTTTCAGACCGCCTGTTACAGTTGATGTACCTCATGGAGCACCATATGCCTTCCGTTATGCGGGGGCCACCACACAGCACCATATTGGGGACACTAGTTATTTCAGGCATGCGATAGATTTGATGCAGGAGTTCACATGGAGACCGTACTTGGGCTGCGAAGTATGGTCAGATGAGGATGAGCACCTGCCTTATTGTAGATAGACATAGTATCTAGTGGGATGGACAGTGTCCCATATGCACATTATAGAGCGACAGTTGCCGGACCGAGTCCTGAGACAGTATGGAGAGGTACAGGATGTACCTAGAGGGAGAGTAGAGTTTGCTCGGTTGTCACGAGAGGTATTACTATGGGGACCAGATATTCCAGTCACCACTGTAGAGGCAAATATTGATGGTTTACAGGCACAGCCATGGGGATGGAGGGGTGGACCAGTAGATCCAAGGATGACCCCAGCTTATGATCAGTGGTGGGAAATGCATAGGTCGATTCCCTTGACAGATCCAGGGCAGCCAGCACCAGTAGAGCGGCGTGTGAGAGGTCCCAGAGGCAGACAAGGTAGAGGAGGTGGTCGAGGAGGCAGAGGTGGCCGAGGTGATGGTGGAGATGATGGCAGAGGTGGCCAACATGGAGGCAGGAGAGGGAGGCATGGTCGATGGGGATGAGGACCAGCCTTGTCACTGATCTGAGAGGAGAGAGGAGGAGAGGAGGATGTGGCCATGCTAGATATGGCCAGAGGTGGCGAGGAGGAGCAGCCGGAAAAGGTAGTTATCCCAGACATCCCTAACATCCCAGCATAGGCAGAGGTAGGTGCCGAGGAGGCAGTTGGAGAGGAGGCAGTGGGAGAGGAGGCAGAGATCGATGCCCTTGGATTGCTAGGTGCCTACCAGGAGGATGATGAGGAGGAGGATGATCACGAGAGAGAGATTAGGGATCAAATCTTGGAGGAGATGGATGAGGAGGAGGATGGGTGAGACAGGGTCCGTCAGGATGAGACAGAGGTAGAGGTGCCCGACACTGATATATTACGAGCCCAGGTTGCCTCCTTGGAGGAGCAGATGAGGGTGTTGATGGCTAAGAGAGATGCCTATAGGGTGGAGAGAGACAGAGCCTTGATGGAGAGGGATCAGGCAGTAGCCCGGCGGCAGGAGACTGAGCAGAGATTCACAAAGCTCAGGTCATTATGTACAGGACCATCAGCAGCATTTTCCAGAGAGTTGGTCAGAGCTGGCGAGAGGAAGAGATACTACCGAGATCTGTATGAGGCAGAGGTTCCCCTAGAGAGATGGGCTCCCAGTTTTTCAGTAGCACAGAGTAGTAGGTCTCAGACCAGGACCCACACATGGACAGTGAGCACAGAGGGAGTGGATCAGCCACGTAGAGTAGGGCCCTATGACAGACCTCCCACAGCTCTGAGATCAGCCGGTTCTCAGCATCAGTATCCCACACACTCCCAACATGATGGCAGTGGCAGTTCAGGATAGAGATACAGTTTTGAGGTCCATTTGAGACATTGTATTTTGATCCTATAGCCTGCGGGCTTCCATGTATTTGTGATACATTATGACATTGTGATGTGACACATCTGAGTGATATATATATATATATGATTTTTGCGGCGATTCTTATGATATGCATTGTCTATTTATTGATTATGTAGTCTTGATTTATACATGTGATGTTTATATGATATGTTATGTGATGGATGATTGTATGTATTGTATGATTCTATATGATATATGCAATTTATATTTACAAGATGCAATATAATGCTTATATGTATGATGTAGATGATATGTGTGTTAATGCAAATGTAATGTGATGCCCGTATTTACAAATCATTGCTTATGATATGCATTGTTAAATGATAATTATTGTCTATTATGCCATGATGATCTAAATGTGAAATATGGCTATATGTATGTATGTTTCTAACATGTATGTTGATGCAGGATGATGTACACCGTTTTGTGTCATAAGACATCGTCATAATGCAAGAAAGAAGAACTATTAATGCGGAAAGAAATATCGACACAGAAGGAGAAGACAAAAGATAGATGTTAGTATTAGGAATCTTTGATGTTTTTCCGTATCACAATAGGTATTGCACTTTATCATCATTGGGCGGGACTAATACAAATGGAGACAAACACCAGGATATGACATAAATCAAGGTGTTCAAGGTCATCCACTTGCTAATAACAGACAGTCACAGACAAGGATTGTCAGTAACTCATACTAAAGGCACAAGTTGCCCCAGTCTTTTTGTCAGGACAAACCACAGACAGCAAACAAAAGAAAAAGATGGGTCATGAGACATCATCGCTCCTCTAAATCCTTCATGGGACATCCTTGAGGAAACTAGTAACATGACTCAAAATCAAATTGAAAAGATAGTCGACAGACAACAGTCAAAGAAAATAGAATTCCGATACGTCGTTGCTTCTCTAAATCCTTCATGGGACATCCTTGAGAAAGCTAGTAACATGAATCCTAGTCATCAATTCAAGATAAATGATAAGATAAATAAGCCATAAATTCAAAAAGCCTGTAAAATATTTTCCAAGACATGATTTGTTTGTTTGATTTGTTTGATTGATAGAGCCTGATTGCAGGAGATACACATACTGGATAAGACTGAGTCCGGTTTCGATGTTATGACTATTTGTATAAGGCATGACAAAGCCTGGTTTTAGAAAGACATGTATCGTATAAGACGTTAAGTCAGATGCCGTTGATGTGATAACCTGTGTAAGGCTATGTTTGATTGTTTGACCTTGTCGATTATGCAGGAAGGACTCATCCTAAATAAGACATAGGTTGATTGTTTTGATAACGTCTGTTTCCAAGAAGGACTCATCTGTAGCAGACTTTTGGTTGATCTGTTTGAATTGTTTTGTTTTGGCAAGTTGTTTGATTTGACTTAGAGACGTCATTGACTTGTTCACTAGAGTAATGCATGACTTGATATGACATGTTGACAATTGACTGTGTGTGATGACAAACCCTAAAGGACTGACCTAGTGCGGCCTCGGGGGCTCATCATGTGATGGCCTTGCCTATGTTGTACACGCAGAGACCTTGTAGTTTGACTTGAATACACTGACAAGACTGACTACAAATAGAAGATGTGTGTGAAAGTGAATGTGACGAACCCTAATGGACTGACCTAGTGCAGCCTCGGGGGCTCATCGTGTGATGGCCTTGCCTATGTTATACACGCAGAGACCTCATAGTTCGACACAACCAATGACCTTGTCATATAGACATATGGATTGACTCAAGAATTTATACAGACAAATCTAAACAGACTGACCTAATGCCTCGAGGGCACATGGGCAGATGGCCTTGCCTACGTCCAGTCACAGAGGCAACGTAGTTCGACAAACGATAAAGACTGACAAGTGCGACTGACTTTGACTTTGTTTTTTGGGATTTTTGAAATGTTTTGATTTTTTTTGTCTTTTTGAATTTTTCTGATGTTTTTGTGTTTTCTCAAGTCATTTTGCGATGTTCGTGGATTTTCCATGGTGTTTCACGTCTTCAACACAACCAATGTAAGAACCAATATGACACATGTCAAGTGTTTGCCCCCAGTCGAGTATAAGACCAATTGATTATGAATAGGGTAAGATGGGGGATATGAAATGCTCTCGATGTCAATCGTTCCAGGTTATGGGAAAGACTACCACTTATTATGAATGGTATATACACACGATGGGTATGAAAGATAAGGGATATGTACAGGGATAGGTAGTATGTATAGGGATAAGGACTATGTACAGGGCTGTGGGTTATATACAATGATAGGGACTATGTACAGGGATACAGATTATATACAATGTAGATTAGAATAATAGTAGACAAAGGAGCAGAGTTGAGTACACATGGTGCCTGTTTGCCAGGTTTTCACCATGGTACCTATCCAAGGTGCCACCGAAGTGGTTTTCACCATTGGATGAATGATTTGTCTTTACTATTTTCTATATTAACTAATTTTTTTGGTGTTAGCAAGATGCCTGTTTGCTAGGTTTTCACCTTGATAACAATTTTTTTTTGATTTTCTAATTTTTTTGTATTTTTTGCTAAATAAGACAAAGGCTTCCAGAAGCTATGCGTAGAACTTCTTCAGATGCATACTATTGATTGGTGAGGACAATGGTTCACCTTCAGGAGTAGATAGTTGGTATGCTCCTGATCCAAAAGCTTCTGTAACAACATAAGGCCCCAACCAGTTAGGTTCAAATTTTCCTGGTTTGTCTCTTTCTGCTTGATTCTTTGGGTTCTCCATTAAAACTAGGTCACCAATGTCAAAATTTCTGTTTAAAACCCTCCTATTATAGCTACGACGAAGGTAGTTCTAATATTCTTGGAGATGGTCCAGTGCCTTCTTTCTACACTCATCCAGGAATTCTAACTCATGGAGTCTCGACACTCGATACTCTTCATCGTCAATGTGACCCTTCAGGGATACCCTTAGGGAAGGAATCTCAACCTTAATAGGTAAAATTGCTTCAGATCCAAAGACAAGTGAATATGGGGTAGCACCGGTGGGAGTACAGATACTTGTACGATAAGCCCATAAGCCAGGGTTAAGCTGTAAATGCCAGTCACAACCAGCATCATTGACAGTCTTCTTGAGGATTCTAATGATGGTCTTGTTAGATGCCTCTGCTTGGTTGTTACCTTGTGGGTAGTATGGAGTGGAGAAGTGATGTTGGATGTGAAATTGATCACACAAATGACAGACCTCTTGGTTCTTAAATGGGTGGCCATTGTCAGTGATTATGGACTGAGGGACACCATACTTACAGATGATATAGTTTAGGATAAATCTAGAAATCTGTGTGCCAGTAATGTATGTCATAGGAATGGCTTCAATCCACTTCGTAAAATACTCAGTGGCAATGATAATGAACTTGTGTCCATTAGATGAGGTGGGGTGGATCTTACCTATGAGGTTGAGTCCCCATTGGGAAAAAGGCCATGGTGATGTGATAGGACGAAGCTCCTGTGCTGGGGCATGTATCAAATCTCCATGAACTTGACATTGGTGACATTTTGTTACAAAGACATATGAGACTTTTTCCATAGTAGGCCAGTAATAACCTAGTCTCATAATTTTCTTGGCTAAGGTAGGACCGCTATAATGGGAACCGCATATACCCTCATGCACCGCACGCAAGGTTGCTTGTGCTTCAGTAGAATCAAGAAATCTCAGTAAGGTATTGTCTAGGGCACGTCTGTATAGGGTGTCTCCGACGATGGTGTATTTGGCTGACTTGCGGAGGAATGTCCTACGTTGGTTATTGGATAGGCCAATGGGTATGACTTCATCATGAACGTAATCATAGATTTCTTTGTACCATGGGGAATCGGGACCAACGATGTCACACACCATTTCAAAATCTGGGATATCATAGGCTGGGACCAAAAGTTGTTCTACCAAGAACTCAAACTTAGGCATGTTGTTAGGAATGTCAAGAAGTGATGCAATAGTAGCCATAGCGTCTGCTGCCTTGTTTAAAACATGAGGTATCTGATGAAACTTGAATTTGTTAAAGTACTCTTTAAAACTATCAGCCATGCGCTTGTACGGAGCAAGCTTCTCATCCTTACTCTCATAATCATCATTTACCTATCTTATTACTAGTTGAGAATCACCATAGACCTGTAGGTGCTTAATTTTCCACTTGACTGCCATACATAAGCCTATCACTAAAGCTTCATATTCTACCATGTTGTTAGTGCACGGGAATGCAATTCTGAATGACTTAGGGATGGAATCACCTTGTGGTGTGATAAATAGTATCCCAGCCCCTGAGCCATGATTTGTGTGTGAGCCATCAAAGTACACTTTCCATGTTATGTTTGTGTCAAATGTGAATATTAACTCATCAAGAAAGTCTGCAACTAATGGGTGATCTGCCTGTATGGGTGCATCAGCTAATTGATCAGCAATGACCTATCCTTTAATAGCCTTTCTTTCTACATACTGTATATCATACTCACTAAGTATCATAACCCACTTGGCCAGTCGTCCTGTTAATGCTGCCTTACTAAGAAGATATTTCAGAGGATCTATTTTGGCAATTAGCATTGTTTGATGGTTTAACATGTAGTGTCATAGTTTTTGGGTAGCAAATACTACTACAAGACAAGCACGTTCAATGTTACTATAGTTGAGTTCATAACCAACCAAAGTCTGGCTGATATAATAGACTACCCTTTCATGACCTTCATTGTCATTCTGTGCAAGCAATGCTCCGAGTGATGAATGGGTTGCTGTGATATAAAGAATCAATGGTTTACCTTCAACAGGTGGCATTAAGACAGGTGGTGTAAGTAAATATTCTTTAATCAGTTGAAAAGTTTCTTCACATTTAGGTGTCCATGCAAAGGGTACTCCTTTCTTAAGTAGATGTTGAAAAGGATGTGTCTTGTCGGCTAGCTGCACTATAAATCTTCTGATAGATTGTAACCTTCCCTGTAATGTCCTTAGTTGACTGAGATTATTGGGGGGTGGCATGTCCATGATTGCTTTTACCTTAGTAGGATCTACTTCAATGCCTTGTCTAGAAATGATATAACCTAACAGCTTTCTTGACTTGACTCCAAACACACATTTCTTTGGATTAAGCCTCACTTTATACTTTTCCAGCCTCTGAAATATCTTGTCTAAAACCTGTAAATGTTTTGCTCTTGTCTTGGATTTTACAATAAGGTCATTGACATAATCCTCCATACAAGTGTGTACTAGATCATGAAAGATAGTAGTCATGGCGCGTTGATAGGTTGCTCCCGCATTTTTGAGTCTGAAGGGCATAACATTCCAGCAATACATTCCCCAAGGACAAGTAAAAGGCGTCTTATGTTGATATTCAGTTGCAATTCTAATCTAGTTATATCCTGAGAATCCATCCATAAGGGACAACATCTCATATCCTGCTGTCATGTCAACTATCATGTCTATGTTAGGCAAAGGGAAGTCATCCTTAGGACAAGCCTTGTTGATATCTCTAAAATCAGTGCAGATGCGGATGCCCCCAGCTGGTTTGGTAACTGGTACAAGATTGGAAATCCAATCTACATAGTCAATAGGTCTGATGAAACCAACGTCTAACAATTTCTTGAGTTCTACCTTAACCAATAAAGCGATCTGTGGATGCATTTTTCTCAACTTCTGTTTCACTGGTTTGGCACCTAGTTGTAAGGGTGAATGATGTAGAACAAGGTCGGGATCCAACCCTGGCATATCCGCATATGACCACGCAAACTTTATTTGTCTCTGTGCAAAGAAGTCATGGAACTCAGGCTTCTCTTGTGTTGTCAATGACGCTGCAAAATAAACCAGTCAAGGATTCTCTTTTGTGTCTATGTTGACCTCTACGATTTCTTCAACAAGCATGGGTGAATTTTCCTGTGTAATGGGAATAATGTTCAAACCTCCATCCTTGGGTGCCTCAGAGATGTTTTCACCTTCGGATGCATCCTTTCTTTTTACTTTTTCATGGTCTAGAGGTGCCTTGCGGTTTTTCATCTAGAGACCCATCCTTTTTATCTTGTTTATTCTTTTTCTCATTTTTGCGACTGGAGGGTTGAATAGATTCCCCCAAATATGCTTTATTGTCCAAGTCAATGGTAAAACCAGCTTTATGATCCCCATTAGGTATTCCTTCACGTAATCCCAGGAACTCAGCAAGTGCTTCGTCATTCTCAAAAGTGTCTAAAACGGGTGTATCTTGTTGATCCCAATCAATGAGTTGGGGATAAACTAAGGGCATATCATCGTCGGAGTTATCAAAGTCTAATGGGGTCAAGGTAAAGATTGAATTATTCATGTGGTCACAAAAATCTTGTACCAAGTCCTTTTTGCTCTTGGGTTTAGGTCTAGGTGGATGAATAGGTGTGCCTAATGCCAAGGTTTGGCAATTTGAAATAGGTGGCTGAGGTTGCCAAGAGGTACGATCAAGTGATTCCCAATAGTAGTGTTTAAACCACTCCTCTTTTGTCATTTTCTTTGGTGGATAGGAATTTAGGGGATTGGGTGAGGAACTTAACATCAGGTCGAGTTCTCCAAATAACTTGTCAAGATCCATGGAGGAAGTAGAGGAAAAGGAATCCCACTCATAATCATTAGAGCCAGGGGAGTTACAATGATTTTGGTCTATTGGTTCATGAGATGTCTTAATATCATCTGAAGCACACACTTCCTCAAGTAAGGGTAATGGAGTACTAGGAATGCCAATCTGAATCGGTTCAAACCATAGCCCTACTCCTTTTGGCCACTAAGAAACAAATATTGGTTCAATTCTGCCATCTTGGTTTAAGCCTAAACCACTCTGTCCATCATATCCTTTGCTTTGCATGATTTTAAAACCCTTTCCATATAGTCTTGTAGGAATATGAGCAAGTAAAAATAGTTCTTGATTATCTTCCTTATATAGCCAGGAAGTAACATCTTCCGTCTCTACAGCCTCTTTGCTTAATTCACCCCATTTAGTGAAATATGTTGTGGGGGGAACATGTATAGTGATTAGAGACTATCCTCTACCTATTGTAGGCAAACCATATGACTTAGGAGGAACCAAATGGTTAACACAATAAGAAGTCTTCATGTAATACTCTCCACAACCCTTGTCTTTGATCTCAACCCTAGGAGTAGTAGGAAATGAGGGTGAAATAGGTGTTCGAGTGAGTGTAGATGGGTCAACATAAGAAGATGGATTAGATGATGAGGCCTCTTGGTTCACTGGCACTTGGCATTGAGGGATCTCCTTTAGATTAGTGCAATACTGGAAAGGATCGGGATCACCATCGATAGTTATTTCGGTGCCATTGTAAGGGAATTTAAGACATTGATGATACGTGGAAGGGACTGCCTTCATGGAATGAATCCATGGTCTACCTAGCAAAAGGTTATATGGGAGGGTGAGATCCAAGACTTGGAACTTTGTCTCCATTACGGCAGGACCAATTCTGATAGGAAGTGTTACCACCCCCTTTGATTTTCTTTCTTCATCATCATAAGCCTTAATGACAATACTCTTAGTGGTGTCCACGCATGCTTCTGAGATACCTAATGCCTTAATTAGTTTTAGAGTGCATAGATTTAACCCTGCTCCTCCATCTACCAAAGCTCGTCTAACTTTGGTGTCATCGACTAGGACTTCTAGATGTAAAGGGTCATTGTGGTTCATCTTGTCAGTGGCATAGTCTTGTTCAAAAAATGTGGCATGGTGATTATTGGTCAAGTAGCCTACCATTTCCTAAAAACAATTGACATCAAGGTCATTAGGGACCGTGGTATTCTATAAAGCCTTATCGAGGATGGATCGGTGTTCAGGTGAAATACGCAACAATTCCAAGATTGAAATTTGTGCTGGGGTCTTCCCCAACTGGTCAAGTAGGTTATATTGTAACTTGGAAGGTTGTGATGTTTGCTGTGAAGGAGGGCCTTGGATAATGAACTTAGTATGATGAGTATTGACCACACATTCAGGATTAGCATTGATAGTAATGGTATTGATGTTTTCATTGGCGACACAAAGGTAATGAATGATTTTGCTGCTATCATAATCATGTTTGATACTCGCATAATTGGCCGACATATTGGTCTTAGTACTCGAACTGGGGACAATTCCTTTCCCATGGTCATTTAGTGGGTCTGAGAAGACTTGATGATCAGTGTTCGATGTCTTTTGTTTTTGTCCACTAACTTCAATAATTCTCCTGTCAACAAGATCCTGTATGATATTCTTCAGTTGTCTACAGTTTTGTAGGTTATGTCCCTTATTTCTATGATAATCACATAAGGCATTGTCATCCCACCAAGTTGGTTTAAACTATCCTGGATCATACTGTCTTGGTTCCTGTAGCTGTATGAGGTTGTGTTGTAGCAGTTGTTTGAACACCGACTCAATGGGTTCCGCTAAGGGAGTGAACTCACATTTTTGGAATCTCCTTGGTGGTGGACGTTGAGTATTTTGGACCGCGTTGGGAGGTTGATTGACAACATTAAGCGTGTTGGAAAAGTTATGAGGCCCTTTTAATGTGAGGAGGGGTCCTGCTTGTAATGTTTTAGCATTGACCACCCCATCATTTGTGACATTTTCATTGCAAGACCAAAATCTGTTTCTATCCGTGGGGTGGTTTTGTACGATAGGGTTTCAATTGGGTGTTGTCATCTTGAGTTCACCCTTTTCAATGAGATCCTTCTCTATTATCACCCCTTTTTCCACTAGTTCTAAAAAAGATATGCAACAATGTACCCTTAAATTACTCCTGAGTTTTGGATGAAGGTTTTCTTGAAACATTGTGACCTTTTTTTTTTCGGGTATCTCAACAGGACATCTACTAGCAATAGTTCTCCATCTATGGAAGAAAGAAATGAATGTTTCACCTTTGTCTTGTCTTGTGTGGCACAAGGTTGCTATATTTATCTCATGGTCAATGTGGAAGGAGAACTGCTCCACAAATTTCTCAACTAGTTCTCCCCATGATCTAATGCCAGAATCTAGACCCGAAAACCATTCTAGTGCAACTCCTACAAGACTTCGTGGAATTAGCCTCATATGGTACGTGGGGTCGTAAGTGACATCAATGCATATGGTAGAAAATTCCCTGATATGTTCTACTAGATTGCGTTTGCCATTGTACTTAGGAAGATTTGGTATGACATATCCATGAGGGAAAGGTGTCATGTACAATGATCTATCAAAAGGGAATGGGCATATGTCCTTTGGTGAAAATGATTTCTTAGTAGACACTGACATGTTATCCATTTGTGTTTGTAATGCCTGCATTTGTGTTTGTAGGACGTCAACTTGAGTCAAAGATGTGCTAGGAGGATTATGTGGATCCATATATGTATTCTAAAATCCAAAGTCTCGTGACGGGTTTTGATTGAACATTGGCATCTGAGGTGGATTTGGATTCGGAATGTTGGTAAATGTATTTCAATCTGGAATCAGCATAAATTGTTGTTGACCTAGGTTCTATGTAAATGGATTCCGAGTACCACTCTATGAAAAGGGATTCTGATTCAGAACCGATGTGAAATAGTTTTGGCCTGGAATCTGGGTAGACGGATTCTGGCTACCAATCTGTGAAAAGGGGTTCTAATTCGGAACCGATGTAAATTGGTTTTGACTGCTAGTCTGGAAAGGTGGATTTTGATTGCCATATTGGAAGGAGGGAATGCCCCCTGTTTGTGTAATCCTTGGTATAGTACTAGTGATTTGAGCACTAGGTATGGCCATCGACTGTGGTAAGGTACCCATGATGCTAGCAGTAGGTACAGTCGTTGATTGTGCGCTCATGACACCGACATAAGATGTATGGGCTGATGTTTTAGGTCTTTTACTCCCACTAAGAGGACCGAAGGGAGTAGATGATGAAGCCCCTATAGTGAAACTAAATCCCAATGTCATGGTAGGTGTACCAAATGGGGACATATGGACTGTCATACTCTGTGTAGACGTGCTAGATGGCATAGTGGTGGTGACCAGTGGTATAGTAGTACTAGCAGTCATAGTATTTATCCCTTGTATAGGTTGAGTTTGTAAAGTACTGATATCAAATCCTAGAGGTAAAGTAGCACCTTCAGCTAGCAATTTGCCTAAAAATCATTGACGATCATTTGCTAGGTACTCATCTACAAAAGAGGCAAACTCTGGGTCTTGTGCGGTAGCCTCTATGTCCTCTGTTGTAACATGTCCTTGAGTGTTTCTAGTGGTGAATTTGTCTAATAGAGTCTTATGAGGTCTTGAAGAAAATGGATTGATGAACTCGCTTGGGTTCGACATGTTTTCTCTCTGTCTTCTCTTAGACCTAGTTTCGACCATGTAAGATAAGCTCAATATGCAGGAGATGCAAGACTATTTGTATGAACAGTATGACCCTAATCTATGTTTTTGGGATTTTCTTATGCAAAAATAAGGGATGTCCTAATATGACACTAGTCTAGACTCTAAAGATGCAAAAAATCTAGGCAAGACCCTGAAGTTATCAATCCTATATACCCAAAGTGAAGGGACCAACTACCTAAAGTCAAACCAAGGTGTCAATTTAGTTAAGTCAAAGAACCAATGTAGGACAAAGAGCAAAGACAAGATGAGTTTCCTAACTAGACTGATGAGCTAGGATGACTCTCTGTAAGACAAAGTATAAGATGATAGGACTAGGTTCAATGACAAATATTGTTGACACTATGACCTTTCTAGAGTGTAGATGGTACATCAACCCTAAAGTTCGTAAGAGTGACCTTCCTAGAAGTCTAATGCAAGGTGATATGTACCCTAAGATGAAGGTAAACTCTAACTAAAGACAACTATGGTAATGACTAAATGAACCTAAAGGATGCAAAATTGAGCAAATCGTTTCAGGTTTCTGTTTCAAAGACTGTTTGTGTGAAGACCACTGAAACTGGTATAACCCTGCTAACTGGACAGTGACTGAATTTTTGGTTTTTCTAGTAATCAGACAGATGCGTTTCAAATTTAACAATTGCGGTCCAAACTGACAGATGCGACTCAGGATTACCAGATGTGACTCAGAACATAACGCATGCGGTGTTTCTAAAACATATGCGACCTAGCAATTATTGATGCGACTCAAAACTACCAGATGCGACTTTTATAAATTAGATGTGAGCCAAACTGACAGATGTGACTCAAAAATTATAGATGCGACTCAAAACTAACAGATGCGACTCTAAAAATTAGATGCGTGTTTCTGGTGAACAATTGTGACTCTGTGAATTTTCAGTGACATGAAATTTAAACTGACTCTGTTTTCTATAATCAAATTCTGACAATCAAAGACAATCATAAGACAAAGTGTTTAGAGTTTCAATTTTAGACTCAAAGAACGTTTAAAGTGATAAAAGACAAGCACATCCTAATATGCCAAAGGCCTAGGGTTTGTATACTTGGTATAGCCCACCTATTATACCCCGGATTGGTGATGAACACCTTTCCTTCTCGAGAGTGGATAGCTTAGGAATTTGGTGGCATTGGCTCCCCTCCACAGCTCATTAACGTCTTTCGAGCACACCAATTCCAAATTCTTTGGGCAGTGACTTCCCAAGATCCGCTATCTCTACTCAAGGGGATCAGTAGTGAGTATCTTCAGGAATGATACTGTACCCTGCACTAATACCAAGCAACGGCCACAAATAGGTTGGTCTCTACAACAAAAGGTATTTAATTCGGGCATTCCGTTCGTGGGGTGTGATCCATACGGTGCAAGTCCCCTTTCAGATCCATCTCGTCGGAACCACACTCGTGATTCTTGGGGTTTCCCCAAGAACCCACTTTTATATACCAGCTGTAAGTCCCTCGGGTTTAGGGTGCTACCGGTCTGAGTCGTTCTGGGGTGAGTACTTTTTCCCACCAGAACAGGCCCAAGTTCTAGAGTTGGTAACCGTTTCTCTTACACCTAGGATCGCATGAATGCGCAAGGAGAGAGGATACTTTGATGTACCAAGTCATAAGGGTGACAAAACTTGTGCTTTCACAACAAACACAATAGACACTTGTTAATTTTAATCCAAATGAAAGATTTTCTACACTTCAAAATTTAACTAGGGTCTTCGACAATCGTCCTGCAGAAGATATCATTAGTAATTTTTTCAATATTGTCTTCGTCAATCGTCCTGCAAAAGATTGTTAACTACAAATGGCCACACGCTGGAAATATAATAACAGTAACACGAAAATCAATTGAAAATTCCAGATTTCTGAAAGCAAAAATAAAATTTTACTAGTCAATTGCGTCGTTTCGTTACCAGTCAGATGCATCATTTATTTTTCAATTGTGGCTCAGGATACTAGTTGCGGTTTAGGAGTTGTCAGATGCATCGTTTCTCTATCAGATGCGGTTCATAAAATTCACATGCGGTTCCAGAAAGTCAATTGCGGTGCAGAAACTTCACATGCGTCGTTCCATACGAAAAATCTGCAAAAACAAAAATTAAAAGATCTACGGATTCACGAAGATGGTGTCTTCACGTCGGGTTCACCAAAATGTAACACTGAAAATGAAACAAGCTTTGCACAATAGACAACAAGGAATATCGTTAGAAGCACACATGCATACAATACTAAATCTAACATGCAAATTCATACGTTAAGCAACAAAGAACATGGGAAAGTAAAAACGTAATTAAAACTGAAACAATCTCACCAATTCCAAACGTATTTCCATGATTCATCTCGATTGCCCTTCTCCATTTTTCTTGTGTAGTATAATTGCCCTTAGATTTTCAAGTTCGTGCAAGTATAGCCTAAGATAGTGATTAGCAAAATATCGAAGATTCAAGATATGTGCTCTCCAAAATTACAAAATTCGCGAGAGAGATTGGAATGAAGAATGACATATCAATTTATAGAAAATTGATTATTCGAATGACAGGTCAAGATTAAAAGATTAACAAATGGTTGAAATTGACAGATTGGACATGCATTCAGATAACTGATAGTATTGACATGAATGATTCAAATTAGAAATAGAATTAAAGATTAAATAAATGATTTAATCTTCAGTTTGACATTCAAAAATAGAAGAAATATCTTTGCATGACAAAGATGAAGATTGATTATAAGGACTCTCGGTTCGAATGCACGTAGAAAATTTAATTAATTAAATAATAATATTTAATCAATATGCATGTGCACACAAATGAGTTAGAACTGGAGGATTGCATGATCTGAAGAAGAGATTACTCGAGACAGCCACTCAGACATCAAATGAATAGTTAACTGAACGATTAAAATAGATGTCGAGTCGAGTAAAAGTGAATACTTAGATAACTCACATAATTATCTAAAATATAGAAGAATGTGTTAAAATAGAATTAATGAATTAAATAATTCATTTAATTCAAGACTCGATATTTGAGAAATAATTAAATAAATAATATTTATTTAATTAAATGATGAAGGGGATTTAAATGAATAATTAAATAAATAATAAATTTATTTAATTATAGTTGAAATATGATAAATAATAAATTAAATAAGAATTTATTTAATTTGACAAGATGAATAAGGTTAATTAGTAACATAATTAAATAAAAAGTGTTTATTTAATTAATCAGATAGAATAAAGAGAAGCGAATTAATTAAATAATTAACATTATTTAATTAATAGAAGAATTAATAGAAGATGAATTGATTAAATAATTAAGATTATTTAATCAATAACCATGAATAATACGAATTATGATGAATGTGGAAGCCGCAGGCTAAAAACCAGATTTCGGTGTCTACATAGATCACATACAGTAGTTAGGAATGGCTATAGTAGAATAATTTTCTCTTATCAGAGACTATATGCATGTTTTAAAATGGCGAATTCAATGAAAATCAGCTAGTGTGGCAGGTTATTTTTTGGTGTCAATTGTATGTTGAACTTATTGAAAAGTATTGCTGAAGCTGTCTCCAAGTTGATTCTTTCTAGTTGTTTAAATTGATGTAACAAGTTTACTTTCGGTTTATCAATGCACATTTGTTGTATTTGTGTGATTAATTGACTAGTTCTCTCAAGTAGAGATTAAATCCCTTTCGTTAATCAAAGGAATCAGGAAGATTCATCTGGATTATTAAAGAAGAGCTCAGTGGTCATAGTCTTGCATTGTTTATACAAGTTATGAATAGATCATATGCCTGCAATTTGATTTTCTGCCAAAATAAGTTACCCACTTCTATTTCATTTGACTCCGCATACCCAATAAGGCACTGGTCTCTTCAATTTCATTATTTGAATTCATTCAATCTCTTTTTATCAGTTAATTGAGCATTCTAGGATTTAGATCAGAAGATAACTATCAAGTTTGGTTTCATTTGTTCATTGGTATCTGCCATTGTGGACAAAGCATTTCAGAAAGATAATCACAAGTTAAGTCTGCACTATTCAGAAAGGTACACCCGCCTAGGTTTAGCAGCACCTAAAGATTAGAAGGTTGAGTTGTCTTGGCCTTATCTGTTACCCTAAAGCATATCAAGAGATTGGCAGCCTCTTGAGGCATTCAGCCTATGTTTTTGAGAGCTAACAGATGAAATGAAAAGAATTTTAAAAGGAGATTCTTAGCTTTCCACCAATATAAATTATGTTTTACTTTGAATTTAATAAATAATTATTATTCATTTTCTATTTGAATTACGACTAAAGTCTTGATTAATAAGCTGATTGAAAAAAATCTATTGCTTTCAAATGGTATCACATTTTTTGAATCTAAAATATGTGTCACATTTTATGCTTTGCATAATATAGGATTAAAAAAAATGAATTTCATAAAGTTTTGACCAAGTTAATGTGGTCAAACATACAATTTTTTATATTTTTTAAAAGTTGTAATAAAAAATTTGTGATTAATTATTTACTTGGAAAAAAATTACAAAAAATTATGCATCACATTGGGACATGAGTCCTCTACTTAAATATCTAAAATATTTTTTTTTTTTATCATTTTATAGTGGTTAGGGTGGTCAGATAGATACCTACTTATTTTTTCCCTGAAATTTAAGTACTATTGCATTGAAATTTTAAATTTTCACCAAATAGATTTTTTTAAAATAAACCTAGTAGTTTAGAAATTACATTCATTTTTCTACAAATTCTATTCTAACATATTTTGGAAATAATATAGATAACTTATTCAATTTTTTACGTCATGTTTCCCAACTTTGATTTTTCTGAATTTTTTGCCACTTAAGGGCCTTGTTTTTCCATGATGATCCAAGACATACCCACGACTTAAGCTTAATTCATTAACCCTCAAGGGTTAAACCATTGTTGGCTTAACAATGGCCCCTTATTTAATGCTAACTTTGTCGTATGTGTAGGTTTAGAGATCTGTGTCCATGGGAAATGATCTTAACCATACCGTACCAGATCATGGATGTTAAATGATGGTTAGTTACACAATGTGAGAATCACGAGATGAGGATGCATGTCATTATATGGATGTGGGGCCCGATCTCCATTGTTGAGCTTACTGCATGTGGTTTCAAACCAATTATGAAGATCATGTGTAGGGAATAATCTCTTTGTTCCTCGCTACCTCATGGAGAAAAGATGAACACTTGTTAAAGGCTATGAGATAAGCGAGATCTTGACACATGGAATAATCCACTAGTTTGTGAGATGGGTGAAGCCCACCGATGGGTGAGTTGTCGTCTGTTTTGGATGAATCTTTTTGGCTAGAAATGAATAAGCAAACAATTGTTGAATTTCAAACTCAATCATCTAATTGTGGGTTATTGATCTACCATCTCATCAAAGGGTTGATGGATGACATTGAAAATCAACAACAGGAATGTGATAGCCATTTAGTTTTGCAACCAACAAGCATTAATGGTATGCTCTTTGTGGGAGTGATCAAATTGATCTCCATGTGCTTGGAGACTTAATTTCTAGTAATCATGAAGTATGATATGCAGATTTCCATGCACTTGGGAAATAAATGATGAAAATATGCATGCCACGAAATTGCCACCAATTTGCGTGAGTGGTTTCTTTGAGCATTGATGGTTGTTATCATCATATCACTTGATAAATATAGGAGGAATGGCTGCTAATTTCATTACTTGCATTTAACAGTTAGTAATTTTATGAATTCAAGTAGAGTGAATAGTATTATATTGCAAGCTTGACAAGCTACTAAGCATTAAATTGAGTAAGTATGCTATTGGTAGAGTCCCAATTAGGAGGTTTCCAAGCTTCAGTGTGAAGGAAGATGAGGTTAGTGTTGACAAGGAGGATTGCAATGTACCTAAACATGCTACAGTCGCAAAGGAGAAGGTTCTTGCCGACAAACCTTTGCTTGTCCCTATCAAGAGTTGTAGGAGGCTATTGCACCAAAGTGTAGCCACTGGTAAAATAGGAGAAAAAGGAAAATAGCCTACCATGGTCACATCTAGAGTTTCCAAGAGGGTAAGGTATGGACGTGGTTCATATGGGTGACAAAGTTCTCCAATTGTAGTCACAGATAGTTCTTTGGAGAGTGCTACAAAGATGAATTCAAGCTATCGACACTATCTCATGATGTAGACTCCAATTGCTACCCCAGGAACAAAGGTGCTATCAATCACACCAATATTTGTGTGGACTCCGAGTGGGAATGATGTCTCTCTACTAGCAAAGGACAAGAACTAGGAAAGAGATGAAGTTTCCTCTCCTGTTGTTGCCACAACATGGAGCAGGTGCATCTACCATGGCTCTAGTGCTGGTGTTAGTCCTAAGTAATGGAATGCTTTTCTGGGTTGGTGAATTTTGTTATGAAGATAAAATTGTGTTGGTTGTTCATGTATTTTGGCGTTGATAAGTTTTATGCTGAATTTGGATAATTGAAGTTGGATTTTGTGATGACTTTGCTAACCACGAATGTGGGTTGGTGGTTTATGCTGATGGTTACTAGTTACTTTTGGCAATATTAGCAAATTTTGACAGTTACACATTTTTCCTTCCCTTTTGGGAAAATGATTGTAGATTGTGTTTTCGGGGAGTTTTGAAATGAAATGCAAATTATTGTGAAATGACACATCTGAATTGTAACTGCATTTCAAGCTAGAAGCTCATTTTCTCCTTATGCTATAAAAGGAATTCATGGCTCATTTGCAATGGGTTATGGTCTTAAGTTTTGAGTCGGATATAATTTTGGGTAGAAAACTAAGTATAGAAAGAAATTAATGAATAGAGCAGATGACATTTTTTGGCTATGAGGCATGTATGTAGTGATCTTAAACGGTTTTATAGTAATGACTGATATCGAAACAAATCTATAATTCTAATGCATGTACTCTCCTTTTGAAGGTTATTGCAAGTTTTCAATGAAATATCAAGGATATCTTTGTTCATATTCAAATATTTCTTTGAATGTGTGTCGTTGTTTTGACTTTGATTCAAGGAGTTAATTAAAATGCTTAAATAGAGCCATAAATTTTAAGTAATTTACAAAGGATTTGGTAAGTATTCATGTCTTAGAAACTATGAGCTCCATGATGCAATGTGTTATGAGAGTTGTCCATTACTATCAAAATTAAATTATTTCTATATTATCGGTTGTTGTGTATGTGACTTTGATGTGCAATTTGACAAGACACTAGTCTATTTGTTAAATATTTACATCAAAGGTGTATTCATTGACTATCTAGTCACTGATTTGAAATCAGAACAAAAATTCATTAAATAAAATTCATCAATCATGAGGCATGTGTGTGAAGTATTTTTAAATAACCCTTGATAACTAGTGAGTAGGTCATAACTTGCTTAAAGATAAGCCAATCTTTCAGTAATTCATGTATATTTTCTCCTCATAGGAATTGATCTATGAATTAAGGTTTTCTACAACATATGAATGAAAATGAACATAGTAAGAGCATGCTCCTAGGTCCCAAAGAGCCCAAAGTGTAGAATATTTTGGTCTTTGATTGAATCTTGTTAGTTGGCCATTCATTTTAATGGTCTTGAGTATAGGAGTTAGCTACTCTATAGAGATTCCTTACATGCACTAGAAAAACACCAAAAAAATGATGACTTTGCTAGGAAAAACCCTTATTCTCCAAATGCAGAGTCAAAGGGTGATGTAAATCTAAATGTCTTGTTTGGATACTAACAAATTCTTGAACTTGGTAGACAATTTGAGTGCAACAAAGATTGAAGGATTTGAATGTGACTCTACTATGGAAGATATCCCATAACGTGTTCCATTTGTAAAGAAACTTCATCTCATTTTAAGTCCAGTCCTCTAAAAGGAGGTGGAAACTCTGATTCAAAGAACTTGATAAAGCATACATCAAATTGTTGGATCTATAGTTTTAAAGACAAAGGATTGTCAGCCGCTACAAAATACTAGGTACTTTCATAGAATTTGAAGAAATTTGAGTGTATTATGGGTATATTAGGATAAATTTCCCATTCTCAAGATGTAAATGATTCCCTAATAGGTGAATTAGCAATATATCAAGGAATATTAGTGATAATGTAGCATGCCTTTTGCATAGAAGCTGAAATTTTTGTATTATGATAAAAGGTGCATGTTATATTGTTAGATCTTAGGCATCATTTATAGAGAGTATATGTGCTAAAAGGCTTAAGGCCATAGTTGCAAAAGGAATTGATGTCATATTGTATAATTGCATAGTAGATCTTATATTCCTTTTCAAGAATTAAGGATGAGTTGTCAATTTATGCTAGTTGGTGTAAATATTGATAAAAGAATGCAAGGTGAACAGTCCTTGTCCCACCAAGGAAATTTAAGTATTAATAGGTACGGGGCCCTCAACTTTGAAAATATATGTGGTTACCCAAATATTGTACCACACAAGATCAGGGATAAAATACCAAAGTTCAGTGGTGAAAGGTCAGAATCAACAAGTAAGCATGTGCAAGAATTTTCTAATGTTATGGGAGATTATGAGATAGATTTTGATGATGTGGTTATGAAACTATTTGTTCAATCCCTAAAAGGAGACACAAGAGACCGGTTCTCTTTCTTGCCAATGTCTTTTGTATAATGTTGCAGTGAACTTAAGGTAGTCTTCATTGGAAAGTTTGGTGAAAGGATAAATCCAAGCGTTGCAAGGAAGAATGTCATGGAGATCTCCAAGGATAAGGAAGATTTGGTCCCTACTTTCAACCTTAGATTTGCAAAGGTTGTAAGAGATATCCCTTAACACATGAGGCCAAACGATGCAGAATTTTTGGTTGTGTGTTTAGGAGCATTTGATAGTAAGATGGGATTCTTGTTGAGAGATAAGATCCTACTACCTTAAAAAAACCTACCAAGAGGCTATGAATATTGAAAAAAATATTTGAAGTACTCAATCATGAGGGTAGATGTGACCGCTAGTATGAATGGATCTGACAAAACTCAATCTATTGAGCCAAAAAAATTAGGGCATAAAAATATTTTTTCAGGAAAAGGATCCTTCAGATGTTATATCTACATTACTTCCATGATATGTAGAACAAGAGAAAACATCCAATTCATATCAACAAGGATTGAGAAGGGCTGACTTAGTATTCTCTATCAGTGAGTTATATGAAATGAAAAGAAATGTAAATGAATCACCATATGACTCATTTTCAATATTCCTAGATGTTCTGATGAAGATACCCAAGAGTGTTAGACCTAATGACTTAATGTGCATTGATTTGTTTTGTGAAGTCTACAATTCAGGATTAAGTAAATTGCCTGAGAATTTGAAGCCTCATAGTCTTGATCAAGTAGTGGATTGGATAAGCACTTTGGAAGACATTGAGCATAGTTAAATGCCACATGTTGTTTCTTGAAATTTGGGCAATAATTTCCATAGTGAGGAGAATCAAAGGCTAAGGTTGATAGATCAAGAAGATGCATTAGAATGTGGATGGTTAGTTGATGACTTGTTATTTCAAAAGTAATCTAGTTGTGGGCTTAGGAAATAGTGATGAATGAAGAGATGAAGTATGAGGATAAGGAAATAGTACATGATTTTCTTCCTTGGGATGTCATAGTATGTGAACAAACACAAGATGTATAGGGTGAAACCTCACATGTTGATATAATCAGTGATGGAGATGCATCCGATCTTAGTTGTATGGCACAAATGAGGAATCAAAGAGATTAGATCGAGCTTGGTCAATCCTCTATTGAATATGATTCATCTTATGAAATGGAGATGGAATCCTTTGTTTTAAGTAGGGGATATATTAAAAGTCTTGAAGGGGTGTGTTTCCTAGGTAGTGAACAATTCTTTTCATGTGAAGAATTTTTTGAATGTGGATCAATTGTCATGAATGAAAATGATGAAGAGGATATTGAAAGTGTTTCTCTATGCTCTTCAAGCGATTACAATAATTTTGAATTCACTAATGATCAAAGAGATTGGGATCTTGACATTAAAGAGGAAGGGGTACATTTGACAATTATAAAGGTGTGTAAAAACCCCTTAATTGATGAACCCTTGTTGTTGAGTGAGGTTACCAATGATGATCCCTACTGGTGTAGGAGAAATCCACTCTTTGTGGAAGATCCTGATGAGTCTCTAGTAGATACTTGTGGATATATTGGAATTGATGCAAGTTAGACAAGAAAGGGTGAATGCCTTGATGGCATTGAGGTTTCTAATCTTCTCTTTGAAAATGATAATGTTGAAGCATTGATACCCCATTCACATGGAGAATACAATGGTATAATTTTTTTTGAATAAGGTGGTGATGCACATAATGGTAGGTATAAAGTTGGGACTATCATTCCCCATGATGATGATTGTAGA
Source organism: Sequoia sempervirens (assembly GCA_007258455.2). Classification (NCBI taxonomy): domain Eukaryota; kingdom Viridiplantae; phylum Streptophyta; class Pinopsida; order Cupressales; family Cupressaceae; genus Sequoia; species Sequoia sempervirens. The sequence goes on along the minus strand of VDFB02353493.1, from coordinate 198,479,227 downwards.
TATAGTACTACTATTGATGAAAATCTCAAGCACAAGGTAGAGGATGTTTATTATGATGAAACAATGATTGATGAATATTTGCACATCCCTATGGCTTATAGTGATTGTGGTAAGGTGGTCATTAGAGTAATATCTACACCTACAAAGGAAAATTAAGCACACATTAGTTAAGGAGAAGGCTTATTTCTTGACCATAAAGAGAAACAATTTGAAGAATGCCCAAACCATATGGACAAGGTAGAATCATTTGATTGGTACAAAGAGCTATTAGATGATACAAACAATAGTAAATATGGTAATGATCAATATGAGGTGGGTTTCAAGTGTTACTTTTCTGATGCCCCATATCTCCTTGATTTGATCATGGAAATGTTTCCATTAAGTGGGTTAAACCTGGCATTGAAGACACACTAAATGTTGATTCATTTGAACAAGAAAATGTAGCTTCAATTTTGGGTCTTGATTTCCAACTCATTCAAATTCTAGAATTTGAGTCTTTTTATTTTGATATATTTGAGGATTGCCTACATAATGTGAGTTAGAATAGCTTCACCTTCTTGCAACTAGAAATGTAGGAGGGGTATGAAGACAAGATTCATGATAAAGACAAAGAAATGGAATATGGATATTTCATTTTTCCAATGCAACAAAAAGAGACCATGTTAGAATGGGACTATGGGAAAGACTATCTCAAAGAAATGGTGGGTCATGTTGGTCGTAATGATGTAAATGGTGTAGAGGTACTTGGTACAATGATAGATCCATTGCTAGTAGAACAAGATAAAATATTTGATAGAGGAAAGAGATAGGCCTAAGTTTTGGGGGCCAAGGGCCTCCTATTTGAGGAATGAAGCCAATTGTGTGAAAAGGACCCTTAGGAAAACAAACTACATTGTATATATTGTAAATAATGTATATAGGTTGGCTTGGAGTGTTTGCTTTCTATTGTGTCTGCTTGCCTTGTTTGGGTATGTCCTTGGGTTTTGTTTTCTATCCCGATCTGCTTCAACCTGTGATTTGGATTCTCTCTATACCCACTGGGGGTATACATCCTTGAGCATGAGCCACTGATGGAGCTCCCCCAAAAATTTCAATTTCTAAGTAGCCCATGGACTTAATCAACATATAAATCCCTTTTCCCCATGGTTTCATTGGTTTTAGCTTAGACTCTATTCTTTTAATTCCATGTTGATCTACCTTGCCAATTTCCTATTTCCCAAGTTGTCACTTGAGCCATCATATGTGTTCAGCCACTGGCCCCTTTAGTTTAGAGTGTTAGTCATCTAGTTTGTGAAATATACTGAACCAATTTTTTCAATTGTTTTTCAATGTAATTACAAACAACATGCACCCGTTAAGGTTAGATGAAAACCTAAACAATGCATAATGAACTGTAACCAAGAATGTACACCAGGATCCCGAGATGGGAAAGGTGTGAGCATATGGTTAGAGGATCTCAATGCAATGCAATACTGAATAACTCTAACCAAGGATGCGCCAGATGACGATGAGCATATGGTCAGAGGATCCTATCATCTACAATTCTGAAAGAACTCAATGCCAAGAATGTGCTATCCAACCCAAGGTGGGCATGGAGCTACCATAAGGCAGAGATTATAATGAGCTACAATGCAATACAGAAAGTAAATAGGTGGAAATCCAGCCTCTTCCACTTATTCAATGGGTATTACAAGCAAATAAGGAAAGTAAGTGAGAATGATGACAGTACTATTGTTCAGCTTACAACATGATAGAGAATTGCTTGCCACAAACATGAATCAAGAGTTAAATAGTGCTGCAACAATATTTAGAATCTCCTTTGCTTGATAAGGAAGCTCAGATCAGAAAAACTCCACTTTAGTGACCAACTTGAAAATTTAATTTTTAATAGTCATGCTTTTCAAATGCATAAACAGTAGCTCTAGAACTCACTATTTTACTTACAACTCACTCCAAACTCACTCAAGATTCCTGAGACAAAGTGCATATTGGTCCTAGGATGATGGCACCCACGATTGAATCATAAAAACTGACCAAAAGACATCACATATTTTATGCATAGATTTCAAGGTAGTCCCAAATATTACGACCCTCAAGGAAGGGCGATTTGCCTTGACAAATTCAAAGACTTCTTCAAAAAATCTGAAAGTTAGTAGAAAGGGTCACCCCTCATAGACAAAGAGATATATGCAATACCTAGAATGATTCTTTTTGTATTTTTTGACTTATGAGTAAAAACAACATTCAGCTATAATGAAGAGAAAACTCCAAAACTTCACTAATAAGCATGAAAATGAACTACAAAAGCCACACAACTACTATAATGCAAAATCTAACTAAAAAATCACTCAACTACAACTATCTCACCACTAGTTGCTATCTTTCAAGCAAGAAGCAATGCTAAGCTAGGAGGCATACATTCCCCAAAGCAGTCCCAGTACCATTCGGGCAGCATAACATTTTTGTAGACAAAAGATGACCAAATGAAGAGAAGAGGCCTCCTTATAAAGGCACAACAAGGAATCTCTAGAAGCTTCTAGAAGAGAAGCCCTAAATTCAAATTTGAAATAAATCTTTTCCCTCCAAGAGATGGCATCCACTTTTTAAAGCTTCACTTTGAATTTTAATTTTAATTCATCCCTTCAAGAAAATAGGCATCCAATTTAAGCTTCAATTTTTTACTTTAATAGAATATAAAATTACCTCCATGAGGCGCCCACCCTTGAAGAGCGCTTTTTAAAACAACATTAAGTTATAAGACTAGGCCAAGGGGATAATATAACATTTAAATATAACATTATTTAAATTAATTGAACTTATCTCTCCAAATGCATCCCAAGGCCAACATTGAGCAACCCAATTGAACTGACAGCTGAGGGAAGCCAACTAAACTAGAACCAACCTATTAACTGCCAAAAATAGAATTTACTAAAAATTGTAAATTCCAGAAAGTGCTTGGAATGCAAAGCAAGTTAGACCACTACAAAGCTCTCTGAAAGCCCATAAAGAATCTATAATTCAATCTCCAAGTCATGAGCAACAACAACCTCGAAAACAAGAAACCCTAATTTCAACCTCCAAGTATCCTACGGGTCTCCAGAATAGGCCAACGGTCAATTGAGTTCATCACGCTTAAGAATGGGACATTACAATCCACCCTCCCCAAGATTGCTTGCCCTCAAGCAATCGCAAGTCTGGATGCTGCAAAACCTCCTCATTCTCCCAAGTTGCATCCTCCAAAGGCAAGTTCTTCCACTTCACCAAGTATTCTCTGATTGTTCTCTTTCTCAAAGAACACTCTCTAGAATCAAGAATCTCTTCTGGAATCAAAACTAATTGTCCTTCTCCATCTAAAGGTGGTAACTGTGATGAAGCAACAACATTGTCTCCAAGTGCCTTCTTGAGGCAAGACACATGGAATACATTATGTACTCTTCTATTTGAAGGTAGCTCCAACTCATAAGCTACTGCTCCAACCTTTTTGATAACTTTGAATGGCCCATAGAAACAAGGTTTGAGCTTCTCAGCTCCACTCTTCTTGAGACTAGACTGTCTATAAGGCTATAGTCAAAGATAAACCATATCTCCAACCTCAAAAGAGTGCTCAATACACCGCTGATCAACATACATCTTCTACTGATTATGTGCAATCTGAAGGTTTTTCTTCAAGGATTTCAAGATATCTTGACTTTGCTGCAAGAAATCCTTGGCTGTAGGGGCTTTGCTATCACCAAACACCAAATTAGCAAAGCTAGGAGCCTCATAACCATAAAGAGACATGAAAGGTGACATCCTTATTGACATGTGAAAGGAAGAATTGTAACAATACTCACCTATGTGAAGCCATTTCACCCATGCTCTTTGCTGCTCCGAAACATAGTTTCTCAAATAACCTTCCAACCATTTCTTCACTATTTATGTTTGAACATCCATTTGAGGGTGATAACTAGTGCTTGGAGTAAGCATCGTACCACTCATCCTAAAGACTTCTTGCCAAAAAGTGCTTAGGAACTTGCTGTCCCTATCACTCACAATTTTTTTTGGAAACCCATGCAATCTAAACACCTCATGAAGAAAAAAATTTGCAACTTGAGCTGCTGAAAATGAACTAGTGATGACAAAGAAGTGAGCAAACTTTGTTAATCTGTCCACTACAACATAGATACAATCTTTGCCTTGGACCTTAGGCAACCCAGTGATGAAGTCCATTGATATGCTTTCCCATTTTTTATTGGGAATGGGAAGAGGTTGCAGCAAACTAGCTAGTAGAGTATGTTCATTCTTGTTCATCTGACAAGTGGGACACTCCTGGATGTAGCGTTGAACTTCCCCTTTCAGCCCTTTCCAAGAAAATATTTCCCGAATCTGCCTATATGTCTTGAAGAACCCCTGATGAGCAGCAAGTGGAATCATGAAATGTCATCAAAATCTTCTTTTTGAGCTTAGAATTAGCCACCAAAAAGATTCTACCCTTGTAGTGTATCAAACCTTCAACCACCTTGCACCTTTCATCATGAAAAGTACCTTCAATGACGCTAGTTGCAAACTGATTTTTGGCATAATCAGAAAGCAACACCTCCTTCCAATCAGCAGTAAGCTCACACAATGAGCTCAAATGACGTCTTCTAGATAGAGCATCAACCACAATATTGTTTTTCCCTTTGACATATTCAATGTCAAAATTGTAAGCTTGAAGCTTACTCACTCACTTTTGTTGCCTTTTGTTCAAGTCCTTCTCATGCATGAAGTGTTTGAGACTATTGTGATCAGTCTTGACCACAAACTTGCTCCCCACCAAGTACTGTCTGAACTTAGCTAATGCATGCATGATTGCAAGCATTTCCTTGTCATAGATGGAGTAGGTCCTTTCAACACCTCTCAAATTTCTACTCTCAAACACAATGGGATGCTTGTCTTGCATCAAAACAGCCCCAACACCTTCTCTGGATGCATCAGACTGTGGCTCGAAGGGCTTGGAAAAATATGGAATAGCCAAAACTGGACAAGAACTCATGATCTTCTTAAACTTATCAAAAGTAGTTTGAGCCTTTTCTGACCAACAAAAGGCCCCCTTCTTCATGAGGTCAGTAAGAGGAGCAGCATTTTGTGAGTATCCTTTCACAAATCTTCTTTAAAATCCACAAAGACCCAAGAACCCCTTCAAATGAGTCAGGTTCTCTGGAGGTGGCCAATCAACTATTGCCTTGATCTTTTCAGGATCAACCTTCACTCTATCAGCAATGATTATGTGACCAAGGTAAAGTAGCTCCTTCATTCCAAATTCACATTTGGATTCTTTGGAAAATAAGCTTTCTAATTCTAGGATGCTAAGCACTTCCTCCAAGTGCTTGAGATGTTCTTCCCAAGTCTTGCTAAAAATCAATATGTCATCAAAAAATATCAATACGAACTTCCTCAACTGCTTCTAAAAAACTATGTTCATACAAGACTGGAAGGTAGCAGGAGCATTAGTCAACCCAAATGGCATGACTAAAAACTTGAAGTGGCCATAGTGACATCTAAATGTTTTCTTCTCAACATCAGACCCTCTCATCCAAATCTGGTAGTAGCCTGACCTCAAATCAATCTTTGAAAAGAACTTGGCTCCATGTAGCTCATCAATGAGCTCATCTATCCTTAGAATGGGGTATCAATTTTTGATGGTGCTTTGATTCAAAGAACGATAATCCACACACATGCAGATGGTACCATCCTTCTTCTTCACAAGAACAACTGTTGAAGCGAAGGGGACCTTGCTTGGATGAATGAAGCCCATCTCCAAGAGTTCCTTAATTTTTTTCTCAATCTCATCCTTCTACTTCTTAGGGTACCGATATGGAGTTGTAATAACTGGCTTAGCTCCTTCCTTGAGCTCTATGACATGCTCTGAATCCCATTCAGGAAGTGGTCTATGAGGTAAATCAGCAAACACCTTTCTCTTCTTGGTGAGTAAAGATTGAATATCAGGAGGATAGTCCCACTTTGTCTCAACTAGATTAGCTGGAAGAATCATACATTCCGCAACCCACTCAACTTGATCTTGCCGAATCAGCCTTGCCATTCTCTTGAATGACACAATCTGAGGACCACCATTTGACATTCCCCTTAGCACCACCTTCTTCCCATCGGATTGGAACTTAAATTCCATGGTTTGCAGATTTAGAGAAATCTCTCCAAGAGAACGTAGCCATTGAATGCCTAAGACAACATTTGTATCTCCAATGTTGACTACATAGAAGTTGTCCTTGACTTCATAGTTGCCCAATTGCATAGACATGTTTGAAATCTTCTTGGTGCAGGAAATGTGAAATCCATCAACAACCATAACCTTGAAGCCTTCAAATTCTTCTATTTGCAGCCCCTTCTTTGCCACCACAACTTCATCAATGAAGTTATGCATTGCTCTAGTGTCAATCAAAGCAACTATTCGCTGCCCCTTAATCATCCCTTGAACTTTGAAGGATTCATTCTTTTGAAAGCTCGAAAGTTGAGCCAAGGTACCTCCACTTCCTTTTTCATCTTCGGACTCTTCGGGAGCTCTTTCCACTTCCCTGTCATCAAAATCAGACTGGTGATCTAAAAAATTAGAATTGCTTTCTTCAGCTGAATAGTATTCAATTTGATGAATTTTGACTCCTTTTGGACAAATATGATCTTGGGACCATTTTTCTCTACACCGGAAACATAACCCCTTTCTTCGGAGTTCGTTAAGTGTCTCTGGATCCAACCTTGTGACATGATTTTTATGTTGTTTTAACTCCTTATGGTGAGGTCTTTTTCCTTTATCCCTTTTGTGAAATGATGGCTTGGATTGAAACTTTGCTTTAGGAGCAGCCCACTCCATGTTTCTTGCTTTCTTCATTTCCTCCTGTAGGGAGGGTGGATCAAAAGCTTTAATCCAACCCTTGAGTGGCTCCATCAATCCTTCACTGAATAGGATAACCAAACGCCTCTCAGTGATTCCCGTGAAAATGACTGAAAGTCTCTGAAACTCAGCTATGTAAGCATCAACTGTGCCATATTGTCTAAGCTATGCCAATTCTCTAAAATGCACTTCTAGACCTTTTTTCTCAAATCTCTCTATGAGCCTATTGGTGAACTCATCATAGGTAGTGATAGACCGATGACCCAAAGTGACTAGTCCATGGTACCACCACTTGTCCGCCACCCCATCTAGGTGTAGCATAGCGAACTTAATCACCTCCTCTTCTGCCATGGGTCTAAGAGCTAGATAGTTGTCTAACTTATGTATCCAAGCTCTTGTTGAATTGTTGTCACTCCCATAAAAATGTGGAAGCATAACCTTGTTGATAGCTTAATGCAAATCCCCCGGTACTACTGTTCTCTTTTGTTCATAATCTCTTCCTTGTCCTTTATTCTTCCTTTTATGATCCATAAAATCATTGTAAGACATGTCTATCTTAATTTCATTAGGGAGAGAATAACACTCAACATGGTCGAGTATCAACTGTTCCACAAATGATGCATTTTCTTCTAGATTAGGTTGAGGGTTTACTGGTGCCAAGAAGGTGGGTTTGAATGGCTTGGAAGAAATGTATGTGCTATTTGAAGCAGGCTGAGTAGCATGTCCATTATGTTGGTTGGAGGCACTGTGTTCTCTTGTATGTCCTGGATTGTTTTGTGGAGTTGGGTTCTGACCCATTTTTCCCATCATGAAAGATACCATATCCATTAGGGCATCCATCTTCCTCTAGAACCTCTTTCCTAGACTTGGCATCCTTTCTCTTCCCTTTCCACTTTCTTCTCTGTTGCTGGTAAACCTCTCGTTACCACCCAATGTCCTCTCATTGTCCCCCATTTCTTTTTCTGAAGATGACTCCCAATTTGCTCTTAATACCTCTGATGTTGTCTGACCTTTCGAAGCTTGATGCCACTGAAACTGACTTGTAGCCTTCTTGTATTCTCTTGCTAAGTATCTCTATTCTTTGTCACTCATAGAAGGTTTGTTTCACAGGATGGTAGGATGCGTGGCTTAGATGCGTGGCTCTGATACCATTGAAATATACCAAACCAATTTTTTCAATTTTTTTTTAATGCAATTACAAACAACATGCACCCATTAAGGTTAGACGAAAACCCAAACGATGCGGAATGAACTCTAACCAAGACTGTACACTAGGATCCTGAGATGGGCAAGGTGTGAGCATATGGTCAAAGGATCTCAAAGCAATGCAATACTAAATAACTCTAACCAAGGATGCGCCAGATGATGGTGAGCATATGGTAAGAGGATCCCTATCATCTACAATGCTGAAAGAACTCAACACCAAGAATGTGATATCCAACCCAAGGTGGGCATGGAGCTACCATAAGGCGGAGATTCTAATGAGCTACAATGCAATACAAAAAGTAAATAGGCAGCAAGCCAGCCTCTTCCACTTATTCAGTGGGTATTACAAGAAAATAAGGAAAGTAAGTTGGAATACTGATAGTACTACTGTTTGGCTTACAACATGATAGAGAATTGATTGCCACAAACATGAATCAAGAGTTAAATAGTGTTGCAACAATATTTAGAATCTCCTTTGCTTGATAAGGAAGCTTAGATCAGAAAAACTCCACTCTAGTGACCAACTTGAAAATTTGATTTTTGACAATCATGCTTTTCAAATGCATAAACAACAGCTCTAAAACTCACTATTTTACTCACAACTCACTCCAAAATCACTCAAAATTCTTGAGACAAACTGCATATTGTTCCTAGGATGATGACACCCATGATTGAATCATAAAAATTGACCAAAAGACATCACATATTTTATGCACAGATTTCAAGGTAGTCCCAAATGGTATGGCCCTCAAGGAAGGGTGATTTGCGTTGATAAATTCAAAGACTTCTTCAAAAAATTTGAAAGTTAGTAAAAAGGGTCGCCCCTCATAGACAAAGAGATATATGCAATACCTAGAATGATTCTTTTTGTATTTTTTGACTTATGAGTAAAAACAACAATCAGCTATAATGAAGAGACAACTCCATAAATTCACTAATAAGCATGAAAATGAACTACAAAAGCCACACAACTACTATAATACAAAATCTCACTATAAAATCACTCAACTACAACTATCTCACCACTAGTTGTTATCTTTCAAGCAAGAAGCAATGCCAAGCTACGAGGCATATGTTCCCTGAAGTAGTCCCAGTACCATTCTAGTAGCATAACATTTCTGTAGACAAAAGATGACCAAATGAAGAGAAGAGGCCTCCTTATAAAGGCACAACAAGGAATCTCTAGAAGCTTCTAGAAGAGAAGCCCTAAATTCAAATTTGAAATAAACCTTTTCTCTCCAAGAGATGGTGTCCACTTTTCAAAGCTTCACTTTGACTTTTAATTTTAGTTCATCCCTTCAAGAAAATAGGCATCCAACTTAAACTTCAATTTTTTACTTTAATAGAATATAAAATTACCTCCATGAGGCACCCACCCTTGAAGACCACTTTTTAAAACAACATTAAGTTATAAGACTAGGCCAAGGGGATAATATAACATTTAAATATAACATTATTTAAATTAATTGAACTTATCTCTCCAAATGAATCCCAAGGCCAACATTGAACAACCCAACTGAACTGATAGCTGAGGGAAGCCAACTGAGCTGGAACCAACCTATTACCTACCAAAAATAGAATTTACTAAAAATAGTAAATTCTAGAAAGTGCTTGGAATGCAAAGCAAGTCACACCACTACGAAGCTCTCTGAAAACCCAGAAAGAATCCGCAATTCAATCTCCAAGTCATGAGCAACAATAACCTCCAAAACATGAAACCCTAATTTCAACCTTCGAGTAGCCTATGGGTCTCTGGAATAGGCCAACGGTCAATTGAGTTCATCACACTTGAGAAGGGGACATTACAGTTTGGCACCCACTTCAATATTTTTCTAATGTTGGGCTTTAATATTTCACCTCTAAATGCCTTAAGCTTAATTCATTCACCCTCGAGGGTTAAACCATCATTGGCCTAACAATGGCCCCTTCTTTAATGCTAACTTTGTCATATGTGCAGGTTTAGAGACCTTTATCCATAGGAAATGATCTTAGCCATACCCTGCTAGATCGTGGATGTCAAATGATGACTAGTTATACAATGCGAGGATCGCGAGATGAGGATGTGTGCCCTTATATGGATGTGGGGCTTGGTCTCCACTGTTGAGCTTACCGCTCGTGGTTCCAAACTGATGGTGAAGATCATGCATAGGGAATAATCTCTGCCATTCCCCACTGGCTCATGGAGGAAAGATGAATGCTCATTAAAGGCTATGAGATCAACAAGATCTTGACATGTGGATTAATCCACTAGTTCATGAGATGGGTGAAACCCACCAACGAGTGAGCAGTCATCTGATTTGGATGAATCCTATTGGATGGAAATGAACAAGTAAACAATTCTTGAGTTTCAAACTCAGTCAACTCAATGTGAGTTTTTTGATCTACCATCTCATCAAAGGATTGACGACTGACATTCAAAATCAATAATAGGCACATGGGTATGTGTAGGATCATGTTGGGCCAAAAAGTGGTGATATGATGGGTATGTGTAGGGTATGTGGGTGACGAATTTTTTAACCCAAAATTGATGAAATGAAAAGGGTTTTTAAGGGAGATTCTTAGCTTTCCACCAATATAAATTATTTTTTACTTTGAATTTAATAAATAATTATTATTCATTTTCTATTTGAATTATGACTAAAGTCCTAATTGATAGGCTGATTGAAAAATATCTATAGCTTTCAAATGGTATCACATTTTTTGAATCTGAAACATGCATCACATTCTATGCTTCACATACTATAAGATTAAAAAAAAGAATTGAATTTCATGAAGTTTTGACCAAGTTAAGGTGGTTAGACAGACACCTACGGGTGAAGCCACAATAGTGGTTTACAATTCAAGTGAGGAAGGAAAACTCACAAAAATGACCCCAAAGCAAAAAAGGTGATTTTGGGGGTTCGTACAAACCTACTGGTTCACCCAAACCCATTAGGGGTGTGTTCAAACTAGGGTTTGACTGAACCCCTTTAAATTTTGATCGCCAAAAAAAAAAACGCATAGAATAGGGGTTCCAGCAAACCCCTAGAGGTTCGCTCAAACCCCCCTTATCCCTCATCCCCCCTGAGAGACAAAAAAAACATAAATTTTGGCACTTCAGAGCTCGGGTTTAGGATGAAAAGAGGAATCTTCACAAACCCAACTGGAATCAAGTATTCCGCAGAACCAACTATCCAACAAATATAATTTTAATATGTTTTGGTTTTTATTATGTATTTGTTTTTTAAGTTTTATTAAACATAGGTTTTTCATCAAAAATGAAGGTCTTTGTTTTGCACATGTGGAAAAATAGTAGATTATAAAAATAAAATAAAAAATATGAGTGCACTAGATATTTAAGTCCTTGGTCCAACAAAAAAAATTTAAAATTTTGATATATACAAAAAAAGTTACACATTATATGGTCACACTATGTCTGAATTTTAATTAGTTTGACTTCGAAACTTGATTAAGGAAAAAATATTCAATAAAAAACTATCTAACCAAGTTGACGCACTAGATATTCTAAATTCAAAAGAATTAGAGTTTTATCCTTCATGGAAAAAAATTTATGCGTTATACGGTGTGCGTCACTTTTTAAAAATGTTGTTTTCTAAAAAAAGTTAGTTTTCATGTGAGATGGAAAAATAAGTACAATCTGATTCCAAAATTTTTGAAAAATATATTTTTAGAATCTATAGACAAAATGTGACAAGAGTCTAGTTTGCATAATCTTCAAATTCCTCACGGTTTAGTTGCTATAGGTTCCCGAATGTGAAGATTTAGTTAAAAATAATAATTTCAGTGTCCAGTTTGGCCAAAAATTGTAAACCACTATTGTGGGATCACCCCTACTTATTTTTCCCCTAAAATGTAAATGCTACTGCATTTAAATTTCAAATTTTCACCAAATATATTTAAAAAAAAAATAATAATCCTAGTAGTTTAGAAACTACATTCAATTTGCTACAGATTCTATTCTTATTTTTGAAATAATATATATAACTTATTAAAAAATTTATGTTAGGTTTCCTAACTCTGATTTTTCTGAATTCTTCACCACTTAAGGGCCTATTTTTTCCATGATGATCCTGCACATACCCACATGATAGTCATTTAGTTTTGCAACAAGCAAACATTAATGGTATGCTCTTTGCGGGAGCAATAAAATTGATCTTCGTGCATGTGGAGATTTAAGTGCCAATAATCATGAAGTATGATATGTAAATTTCCATGCACTTGGGAAATAAACGGTGAAAATATGCACACCAAAAAACTTCCACTAGTTCGCACATGTGTTTTATTTGAGAATTGATGGTTGTTATCATTATGTTGCTCGATAAATATAGGAGGAATGACTACTAATTTAATCTCTTGCATTTAATAGTTAGTAATTTTTTGAATTGGAATTCAGTGAATCGTGTTTGATTGCAAGCTTGACAAGCTACTAAGCATCAAAATGAGTAAGTTTGTTGTTGGTAGAGTCCCAATTAGGAGGTCACCAAGGTTCAGTGTGAAGGAATAGTAGGTTAGTTTCGACAAGCAGGAATGCAACATACCTGAACATGCTTTAGTCGCAAAGGAGAAGGTTCTTCCTGAAAAAAATTCACTTGTTCCTGTCAAGAGTAGCAAGAGGCTATAGCACCAAAGTGTAATCACTGGGAATATAGGAGAAAAAAGAAAAGAGCCTTCCATGGTTGCATCCAAAGTTTCCAAGAGGGTAAGGTATGGACGTGGTTCATATGGGAAACAAAATTCTCCAATTTTAGTTATAGATCGTGTGTGTATGAAAAATAGATGCATAAATGAGTTGAAACAGCTATTCAAACACACCAATATAACATTAAATCAAAGGAAATAAAAAAAAAACAAACTCTTATGCGAATGGCTCCTTCGAAAGCGTCATATTGTCCTCTATCTTTAGTGTTTTTGTCGATTCCAGCTTTGTGTTCTCAGATTGTAGGCTAGGCTCAACAAACTGTCTTCCTAAAGAATGAGATTTTGAGAAATGTTGGTTGCTCACTTCGGCAGCATAACGATATAGTGAAGGTTCAAAAAAAGAGAATGATGGATGAAAGATGGAAGATTCCAGAATGATTTTGACAGAGTGAGGATGCTTAAGAATCAACCCCCTAAATGAATTGTGAGAGGTTGTATTTATAAAGTTTTCAAAAGCTTTTGATTGGCTATCTCGATTAACGGTTGTGATAATTCTTGATAGATCGAATGGCTGAAGAAGGATGAAACTAAAGAGAAAATAGAAAAAAACCTAAAATCAAGATTTTTCTATTTTTATGAAAGAGGAAAAAAAGATAAGAAGATAAGAAATCATCTTTCGTTAAAAGAATAAAAGAAAGATTTAAAGCTGATAAATAAATGAACTAAAAATTCAATTGTTTATTTGTGGATGACATTAAGCTTTTCTTAATTAAATAAAATATTTAATTAAGCTTTTAAAAGCAGAAGAAAGCTTTAATCAGGTTTTATTGAAAAAAGTAGAAGATCTCTATTTAATTATGATATGAGAAGATTGCACAATTAGGTAAAATACCTAATTTTGATTTAGAAAGAAAGCATAAGATATTTTTAATTAAATAAGATTTATTTAATTAAATCATTTTTATGAAATCAATCAAATGAAACATTTAATTAATTAGAAGAAGAAAATAAAATAGAAGAAAAGGATATTTAAATTTAATTAAATCAAAAGATTTAATTTAAATTCAAACAGTGATAATTAATTTAAATAAATAGAATGTATTTATTTAAATAATTAAGTGGACATATGAAAATAATTAAATAAAATAAATTTATTTAATTATGGAAGAGAAATAAGATGAATGAATAATATAATTAAATTAATTAAATTTAATCATATGTAGAGGACTTTAGAAAACTTAATTAAATAATAAATATTTAATTTATTGCCAGGATTATAGACATGACCATTTTTATGCGTATACATTTTTCCCCTCTTTGAAGTGATGTTCGAGATGATGAGATTTGTGTCGAGTAACATCATTTCAAAGAAGTTAAGGTATGTATAGAGGAAAATGGATAATGATATAAAGATAGAATGATGATGGAATGATGATGCCCCCTCGAGAGGATAGGCGGGTTGAACAAACACGGGTAGGCTCTCGAAATAAAATGATAACGATAGATCGGATGATGCAAGATAGAAAGTGGATGAAGGAGATGAAATATACGTTATGCTGCAATGAAAGATGAGCAACCATGATGTTTGTTATAGCACTAGACGTTATGCACCAAGGTATAAGGACCAAGGTGATGATGTGTCTCATGCCCCAGCGTAATACAACCTTGTCTAGACGTATGAGGAAAGAGGCTTAGAGCATTAAAGTCCTAATGCACAAAAGGTATTATGTGACCTTAGATGCAAAGGATAATGCAAAAAGATATTCCAACACACACAAGATATGAATATTAGCTGGAATGATATGGATTTGATACAAATGCAAGATAAAATCATAACACACACAAGAAAGCAAGCAAGCATGCACAAATGATACAAAAAAAAAAAGGAATTGCCCCTGATATGTTTCTGGTTTTTGATATTGATGATGATGCCCCCTCGAGAGATAAATCACGGAAGAAGAAATTGATAGTGATAGGGGAACAGTGATTTAGCTCCTGATAGATGATGTGTCTGATGCCTTAGTGAAAAAGAGGATGAAAAAATGGAAAATGCCATTAATGCCTATCCTAAAAAGACCCTTATAAGGTAAAAGGGGTAAAATGAAGTGTCATTTTCACCCTGTTGCTATAGTAAAATTTGAGCTCTGAGAGTGACTTGGCGAGATGGTGATCCCCGTGCACAGACATAGGTTCGAGCGAGCGTGACGATATCAGAGACCAGCGGCGTATGGACCACCGGTGAGTGATTCGAACCATCTATGTTGTCAAATGTTACTTTTTAGATCGAATTTGGATTGTTTTTAAATTGGATTAAAAATTTTCTGAACATTTTAGCGCATCTAGGGATAGTTTTAGCGCATTCGAAAAATCCTTTAGCGCATCTAGGAAATTCCGTAGCATATCTAGGGATAGGGTAAAAAATGATCCGTTAGCGCATCCGATAGATAGAGTTGCGCATATAGGGTGAAATCGGCTAGGTAGGTGTTTTAGTGCATCTAGGGCACAGAACTGCGCATTTAGGGTTTGGTCCAAAATGTTAGAGTTGCGCATCTGGTAGTTAGAGTAGCGCATCCGAGATACAGAGTAGCGCATACAGAGTTTTAGCGCATCAGGGAAATAGTTTAGCGCATAGGAGGAAAACTTTAGCACATATGGGCAACATAATTGGGCATTTATGAAATTTTTCCCAAAACACTGATGTGATGAAAAATGATGATTAAAATTGCTTCCTTAGTCAGTAGATAGATAAATTGTAGGGCCATCATGCTAATAGGATAGAAAATTTGATAGAGAACTGATAACGTTGCTTTCAAAATAGAAAACAAAGAGTAGATAGCTGATAACTTTGTGACGAACGACAAAGAGTAAAATGATTGATTTGAGTGATGTGATTTTGATAACTTTGCTTCTCGCAATTGAAAAACAAAGAGTAGATGTGTGATAAATTTGCATTCTGCGATAGAAAACAAATAGTAAAAATGGAGATAAAAATTTGCATTCATGATTGAAATACAAATAGAAAATGATATGTGTGTTGATAAATTTTCTTTCCTGAAAAGAAAAACAAATAGTAAATGATGATAAAGTAGATTGATTTGACATGCTGATAGATTGATGTAACACTTGATATGGGTCATTGATATGTTAAGTGATATGAGTCTGATTTGATGTATTTGTTGTGATGGTTGAACAAAATAGGAGGCTTTCAAAAGCCTCCAGATCAGAGAGTGGTTCCCATTATGTTGGGAGTGGATAGGAGAGCTGACTCCTGCAGAGTTATAGGTGATAGCAGACTATGGGTTGGGACCGTTGTTGGCCATGCCGCGAGGCATTCGGGCCAACAGGGGGCTATTGACGGCCTTGGCCGAGAGATGGCATTCAGAGCATAACACCTTCCACATGTCGACGGGTGAGATGAGTGTGACGCCAGAGGATGTGTATCAGATTCTGGGGATTCCGGTTGTTGGAGCCCTTGTGGTTTATGACCACAAGGAGATCGGTGGGACCGAGGCGTTGCAGCGGATATGTGGTGATCCTGGTATATATGGTTACTGGATAGACTGGGATGATTTCAGCAGGTATCCTGCTCTAGTTGCAGTGTTGGCTGCATTTGTCAGAGGTTTCCTTGGACCAGACCATCGGTCCAAGGGATTCGCCATGGGTTGGGGGAGGATGCTAGAGTGGATGATTATACAGCCACAGAGATTTTCCTGGGGGAGTTGTGTCTTGGCTGATATGTATCACAATCTTCATCGAACACAGGCACAGGCATAGGCACAGGCAGAGGTACAGGCACAGGCACAGATACCTGCCCCAGATTCTCAGGTGTCACAGTTGATAGCCGAGAGGGATGCCCTTAGACGACGAGCACTGGAGGCCGAGGGTGTGGCACAGAGGCTGATGGGTACCATAGAGAGTACCTCCTTACGAGAGGCCATTGTTGAGGGGTTTGAGGCTACCAGGGAGGCTGAGTACTATAGAGTTCATTACGAGGATCTATGCCCTCCCGAGCGGCGAGAGCCATATCCCCGATCGTACAGCAGGACGAGGACCCGATCCCAGACATCGACACATGGCAGAGAGGTTACAGGGCCTCGACAGGATCCTGATGTAGGTACGAGTGGCAGGCCACCTTCTTCCGGACCAGCTCCTTCAGGGGCATCCACCAGTTAGCCATTTTGGGGCTGATTTGTTATGTATATTGAGTTTTGATCATGTCTTATGTATTTATGTTCTGACCTTGTTAGCTTCATTGGACATTTGGGCATTTGTATTATTTTGATGAGCGATGATATGCAGCAGCGATGTTTCTGATGATGTTATGTTCATGTGTTTGTGATATGAGAAGGATATTACTTGTATGCATGTATGATATGAGATGGATTTTGATATGATTTTTTCTATGTTTGCGGACTAATCATTATGATGCAGGATGGTGTAGTAATTATGATGTGAATGCAATGATTTTGTGATGATGTATGTATATATGTGAGATGTTAATTTATTTTTGAATTTTGCAATGTATGCAATGCATCGTGACATGATAGATAATGAATGTGGTATGAATAATGATGAAAAGATAAATGATAGGTAAAATGGTAATATGATGATAATGAAATGATGATAAAATGATAAATGCGAATGGTAATGAAACGGTATGAGATGATAAAATGATAAATGAATGATAAAATGATAAATGATAATGGTAGTGAAATTATATGAGATGATAAAATGATTGAGATGATAAATGGTAAAATGATAAATGCTATTGGTAATGAAATGATATGAGATGATAAAATGATAAAATGATGAAATGATAAATGGTAAAATGATAAATGATAATGGTAAATGAAATGATATGCGATGATAAAATGATAAAATGATGAAATGATAAATGATAATGGTAACTGAAATGATATGCGATGATAAAATGATAAAATGATGAAATGATAAATGGTAAAATGATAAATGATAATGGTAAATGAAATGATACACGATGATAAAATGATAAAATGATGAAATGATAATAATAATGGTAAATGATAATGATACAATTATAATGATATATGAGAAGGATGATGATAATGAGAATGATAATGAATAATAAATGATATGGGAATGATCAAGATAAATATGATAAAATGAATGATAAAATGAGAATGAATGATAAAATGATAAATGAACCATGAATGGATGCAATGAATCAAATGTCCAAATGTCCTCCACAAAGACTCAAAACTATAGGACAACCGTTAATGCGTTCATTCAGCCTTGCAAAATACTGATGTGAATCCAATATGCAGATATATGCAATGATCTAATGAATATGCAACTATATGAAACTAACCAGTTTGTTGAGCCTGTTAGAAGCCTTCTTGAATCATCATAGAACGGTTTAAAATGTTGGAAGTATGTACAAGCATCAGAGGGGAAATTAGCGCCAATGATGACCAGAGTACAACTTTCATGAATTTTGATATAGCAAGCGAACACAAGCATCGAGGTATAATTGAACCAAGATGACCTGAGCATTTCTTGCATAAACATACAAAGATTAACCACCTTTCTGATGCAAATGTGGAACTGTCATCGATGATATTGCTTTGGTGATCATGTCCTGTGACATATTTGCATCAGATTGATTGTTAACCTCTAGACAGCAGACAAAAGAAAAATCATTCTCGTTCCTTACTACTCTAGTTCAGTACATCATTGAGTGTGCTCCAGAGTAATGATATCGAAAAGCAAACAACTTTTGGTCAAACATGTAATACTGTTATTTCATACATTATTCAGATATTTGGATCATCTGATAGACAATGATATGATATCTTGCTGAAAAGTGTGTCATGATCGGATAAAGTTGTTGTATGAGTTTGTTGTTTGTTTGCATGATTAGATCCTATGTCATGGTCTAGCTGTTTTGGTATGTGCTGAAAGTTAAGTGCCCCCAGTTGAGTTTTGCCCCGTTGATTGACACAACTTGCGGAAAGGAATATGTACAAACGATCAAGCCATGGTAAGACATTTTAACACTCTGGGCAAATGGCGGCAGGATGATGCAATTTATGACCCTAAGATGCGAAAAAAAGAGGTGCGGAAAAAGGAAAAGCTGAAAAGGCAAAGTGCAAAACGAGAACTAATAAATGGAGAGGTACAGATAGCGTCTGTTTGCCAGATTTTCACTATTCGTGTTTATTGCATTTTTCTGATTTCTTTTTGATTTTTTTGTATTTTTCTGTCAATAGACTACCTGTTTACCAGGTTTTCACCCTATGACATTCTTTTTGATTTTTTTGTATTTTTCTGTCAATAGACTGCCTGTTTGCTAGGTTTTCACCCTATGACATTGTTTTGATTTTTTTGTATTTCTTCAGGACTTTTTCTACTGTTTTTGGATTTCTTCAGGACTTTTTCTACTATTTTTGGATTTCTTCAGGACTTTTTATGCTGTTTTTGGATTTCTTTAGGACTTTTTCTGCTATTTTTGGATTTCTTCAGGACTTTTTTGCTGTTTTTGGAATTCTTTAGGACTTTTTCTGTTGTTTTTGGATTTCTTTAGGACTTTTTCTGATGTTTTTGGAATTCTTCAGGACTTTTTCTGCTATTTTTGGATTTCTTCAGGACTTTTTCTAACTTAAACATAATATTTCTTAAGATGTATACTGTTGATGGGTTCATCAAATAGGTCTCCTTCTGGCGTTGATAACTTGTATGCTCCTGAACCATAGACTGCAATAACCACATAAGGGCCTAACCAATTTGGTTCAAATTTTCCTTTCTTTTCTTTGTCTTGTTGATTGCGCGGGTTCTCTTTCAGAACTAGATCACCCACCTGAAAGGTACGTGGCTTTACTTTGTGATTATAGCTACGAGACATCATTTGTTGGTACGCTTTCAAATGGTCTGCTGCTCTCTGTCTCTTTTCATCTAAAAGTTCTAACTCTTGGAGTCGGGAAACTCTGTATTCCTCATCTGTTATGAGACCTTTCAGTGATACTCTTAATGAAGGTATATCTACTTCTAAAGGCAATATAGCTTCTGCTCCATAGACGAGAGCAAAAGGTGTTGCTCCTGTCGGTGTTCGGACACTAGTTCTGTAAGCCCACAAGGCGGGATTAAGTTGAACATGCCAATCCTTCCCTGAGTCATTAACAGTCTTCTTCAAGATCTTTAGTATAGTCTTATTTGAGGCCTCTGCTTGGCCATTCCCTTGAGGATAGTAAGGCGTGGAATATCTGTGCTGAATATGGAATCTTTCACAAAGTTCATCGACATCCTGATTCTTGAAAGGATGACCATTATCCGTAATAATGGCATTAGGAATACCATATCAAAAAATAATGTAGTTGAGTATGAAGGATGAGATTTGTTTTCCAGCGACTTTAGAGAGAGGTACTACCTCAATCCACTTAGTGAAATATTCTGTCGCTGTGATAATGAATTTATGCCCATTTGAAGAGGAAGGATGAATTTTGCCCACGAGATCTAACCCCCATTGAGAGAATGGCCAGGTGGGTGTAAATGAATGAAGTTCTTGTGCAGGAGCATGAATAAGATTCCCATGAATCTGACATTTTGAGCATGTTTTAACAAAAGTGAATGATTCCCTTTCCATTGTAGGCCAGTAGTAACCCATTCTAATCAATTTCTTGGATAAGGTTAGTCCACTCGAATGAGTACCACAAATGCCCCATGACTTCTTGTAAAAGCTTTGTCCGGATTAAAGTCCGTTGAAAAGACATCGAAGTAAGAGTACCATCGAACCCACACGGCAATAAAGGTATCGTAATAAGGGTATATCGAGGAGGATTGTCAGGATAAAGGATTCGTTTTTGGTTGCGGGATAAGTCGAGGTGGTAAAAAGTATCATCTTTAGGTAGGCAATCTTTACCGTACCAAGGTGAATCGGATCCTACCAAATTGACCAAGATAATTTGGCTTTTCGGTGTGTTATAGGTAGGTGTAGATAATTGTTCCACCAGAAATTCATAGCGAGTCTATTTTTCTGGGAGTTGTACCAATGAGGCGATCGTAGCCATAGCGTCAGCTACTTTGTTGTCACTCCTTCCTTGGAATTTGTGTGAATTGAATGTTTACAAAGTACTTTTTGAAGTCATCAATCATCTTCTTGTACGGTAACAACTTGTCATCCTTAGTCTGATAATCATCATTGATTTGGTTAATGACTAACTGTGAGTCACCATAAACTTGTAGCTCGGTAATCCTCCATTCCACTACTGTCTTTAATCCAGTGATTAGTGCTTCATATTCGGCTATGTTATTGGTGCATGGAAACATTAGCCTATATGACCGAGGAATGGTATGTCCTTGAGGGGTGACAAAGAGAATGCCTACCCCCAATCCATGTTGAGTGAAAGAACCATCGAAGTATAAGGACCATAACTGCTTAGAGTCTGTCATGAAAACATCAGCGTCTAGGAACTCAATGTGTAAGGGGTGCTTTGTTTGTAGAGGAGCGTCTGCTAGTTGATCCGCAATAACTTGTCCTTTGATTGCTTTGCGATCAACATAGTGGATGTCAAACTCACTCAAAATCATGACCCATTTTGCTAACCTTCCTGTTAGTGATGCTTTACTTAGTAGGTATTTGAGTGGATCAATTTTTGAAACCAGATTGATTGTATGAGTTAGCATGTAATGTCAGAATTTCTATGAAGCAAAGACTACTACTAAACAAGCCTTCTCAATAAAAGTGTAGTTAAGCTCGTGACTTGTCAGTGTTCTGCTAATGTAATAGATTGCACGTTCTTTCCCTTCATGATCTTCTTGTAATAATGCTCCCAAAGGATAATGCCGGTTGCAGCAATATAGGATCAATGGTTTTGTCACGGATTTGGTGGTATGGCTGGTGGGTTCATGGGGTACTGCTTGATTTGTTGAAATGCCATTTCACATTTGTCATCCATCTAAAGGAACACATTCTTATGTAGGAGATGTGTAAATGGTAGACTTTTGTCGACCAATTGTGCAGTGAATCTTACGATATATATATATATATATATATATATATATATATGAATTTGGAAAAAGCCCCTTGAAAATGATCTCAATTATTTAATATTCTAACGGAGGGCATCTTCATGATTGCTTGAACTTTAGCAAGATCTACTTCAATTCCCTTTTCTGAAACAATATATCCTAATAGCTTTCCGGATGTGACCCCAAAAACACATTTCTTAGGATTTAGGCGAACTTTGAATTTCTCCAATCTGGTGAATATTTTAGACAGTATTTCCAAGTGTCCTTTTCTGGTGTGTGATTTTGCCAATATGTCATCTACATAATCTTCCATGAATGTGTGCATCATGTCATGAAAGATCGTGGTGATCATAAAACTCTTTGATAGTAGCTCCGGCATTCTTTAAATGAAGGCGACATTCAACCGATTATGTTCCCCATGAACAAGTGAAGTTGTTTTTCTCTTGGTCTTACAGTTACCAATCTTGATTTGGTTGTAACGGAGAAACCATCCATTAATGAATACATGGCAGCGGTGTCAAGTCAACTATAGTGTCGTGCTTTCGAATGAGAAGTCATCCTTTGGGCAGAAGCTTTGTTAAGATCTCGAAATCAGTGCATACTCTGACGCGTTTATCTGGCTTTGCTACTGGTACAATATTGGAGATCCATTCTGCATAGGCAATTGATCTTATAAAGCCTACATCGAGGAGCTTCTTGAGTTCTTCCTTAACCAGTAGTGCTACATGAGGATTCATCTTTCTGAGCTTTTGTTTTACTGGTTTAACTCCTAGTTTGATAGACAAATGATGCATAATGAGATCAGGATCAAGGCCTGGAATATCTGCATATGACCAAGCAAAATTAACTTGATTTTCTTTAAGAAAGTTCATGAACTCTGGGATTTCTTTTTTTGTCATTGATTCAGCTAGCTGCAAAATCCTTGGATTATCTGTACTTGCAATATTGATTTCCTTTGTAGGCTCAATCAAGATGGGTGATCGCTCATGATAGTGCTCCGAGAGAGTGTCAAGAGTCCCATCAGGTGGTGCCTTAAAAAGGTTTTCACCCTCTGATACGCTCTTTATTTTATCTTTTGTTTGATCTAGTACTGCCAGTTTCTGGTTTTCACCACTAGATCATTTTTCTTTATTTTCATTTTTGTAGCTAGGAGACTTGACACTCTCTTGATTAAAGACTTCATATCAAAAATCGCCAATGGAACAATCATTTACATCATCGGCGGAAAGAAAATTTATGATACCTTCATCATTTGGAAAAATAGGTATATCAATAGGTTCGGTTAGATCCCAATCAATGACATCAGGATGGATTAATGGTAGCATGTCATCTGGTCGTGTGAAATCGGTGATGGTTAGGGTCAAGATAGAGTTATCGGTAGGATCCAAGGTATGAGGTAGGTCAATGATGGTACTATTCTCCTGATAGTCTTGTTTGTTAAAATCTGACTCAGTATCACTAGACTCATAGTTGCGTTGTGGTTCAGATTCTTGTGGTTGGGATCCTGAACCTTCTCCTTTGACTAAAGTGGGCATATACTTGTGTATGACATCTACCTCTTTGTCCCTCCAAAATTCATCATTGTGGATGGTATCCCATTCATATTCAGTAGAATCGGTATCAGAATTATTTTGTATGAAATTCAGGACTGATACCAAACATGTCGCTTTCTTATCAGAACCTTCTTGTAGTGTAAAAACATTACCTTGTGATTGTTTAGATTGGGTAGCATCATAGCCTATTCTAGTTTTATCATATGCAGCAAGCCCTGGGAGGTGGATAGGCTCAACTACGCCTTCTTTTCTTTTTCCAAGAGGACCATTGTCATATCCCATCTTTTGCATGATGGAATATCCTTTCCCATATTGATCTGTTGGTAAGGTGACATTTAGAACTGCTTCCTCTTCATCCTTATAGAGCCAATCCAGAATTGCTATATCCTCAGGATCTCCCATGGGAAACTTTTCTTTGATAAATTGTCCATTGAACTTGGTAGTGGGCTCTGTTTGTACTTGTGCCGATGTTGATGCTGCTGATATCTGTTGTGGTGTAATAGAAGGTTTTCCATGTGATCGAGGAGATGTAGGTAGATTAGCAAGACAAAAGGAATATTCCCCAACTCCACTTTCCTTGAACTGCAGTTTCTTGTCAAAGCTTTTGGCTAATTGACTGATTTGTGTATCATGCTTAGGAGAAGTATTAGCAAGTGCTTCTCAATTATTTGGAACCAAAGTATCCTGATGAGCTTTGACATTGGCACAAGTTTGGGTGTTTGAATTATTAGCTGGTATAGTGATTTCCTGTCCATCATATGGAAACTTAAGACATTGATGGTAAGTGGATGGAACAGCTTGCATTTCATGGATCCAAGGACGACCCAACAAGATATTGTATGCAAGATCTCGATCTAAAACTTGACAAAAGGTATTTTTGATAACAGGTCCCACTCTGATTGGTAGCATGATTAGACCTTTGGACATCCTTTCCTCATCATCATAGGCTTTTATAGTAATCTTCCTTCTAGGATCAATGGAGTCTTCTGCAAATCCTAATGCTTGAACCACCTTTAAGGTACATATATTTAGACCAGCCCCTCCGTCTATTAGAACATGTTTAACACGGAACTTATGGATCATGACCTCTAAGTATAAAGATGAATTGTGGGGATGAGTCATGGAAACATCGTCTTTGTCTGAAAATGAGAGACACGTAGGTGAGGACAAATGTCCTACCATGGCTTGAAATCGGTTCACATCCAAATCCGTGGATACAGTCGACTCAAAAAGGGCTTTGTCTAAAATTTCCTTGTGTGCAGGGGAAATCTTCAGGAGTTCTAAAATGGAGATTTGAGCCGGAGTTTTTTGAAGTTGGTTAACTAAGTCATATTGATGTTGAGGGAAGGTCTCAGTGGATTTTGAAGAGGTACCCTTTAAGATAACTTTAGCTTGGGCTCTCATTGTGACATTCACTTGTCCATTGTCTACTTTCTCTTTGATTTTTATAACATTGACTCGCTCATTGTCTGTATAGAGATGACAGATTACATTGTCATCAATTTGGTTCACATTTTTGTCAGAAAACTCTCCCTTTTGATAATTTGGTAGAGGATTTCGAAATGCTTGGTGATCTTCGTTGGATTTCTGTTGTCCTTCTACTGTGATAATGCCCTTGTCAATTAGATCTTGAATAGCATGTTTCAAACCTTGACAGTTGTTTGTGTGATGACCTCTGCACCTATGGTAGTCACAAAAATAGGCCTCATTCCATGATGGAGGTTTTACACTAGGTTCATAATTGCGTTGTGGTGGTAACATAAGGACATTCTTTTCCATAACCTCTTTGAAAGCAGATTCTAAGGATTGTCCTAGTGGAGTGAAAGTTCTTCTATTGGAGAAGAATGGAAAGCATTGTGGTTTCGTGTTTGAGGTATTCCCTAAAGTGTTGTTGTTGTTGTTTCCCTGGTAGTTTTGGTTGTTGGCAGTCCCCTGATTGTTGTTTGTTGAAGGGGGATGATTGTTTGCTAGATTCGTGACTGAATTGACATTGTTGTAATTATTGTTACGAGGAGTGCTCAGGACAAATGGCCTAGTCGTGATATGATTTGCATCTACAACACCATCGTTTACAACGTTCTTGTTGCGGGTCCAAAATTTTGACTTGTCTTGATTGTTGTAATGGTTAGATGAGCTAGGGTTGTCCCTATCAAGTTTTATTGTCCCTCTTTTGACCAAAGCACTTTCGATGGTGATGGCATCCTCAATCAATTTCTCAAAGGAAGGTGGACAATGTAGATTTAAACGATAGCTCATTTCTGAGTTGAGGCTATTGATGAAAGTAACCATTTTCTCCTTTTTAGGAACATGTCATGGGTACCTAGCGAACATTCTCCTCCATCTTTGAAGAAAGGTAGTGAAAGATTCACCGGGTTTTTGCGCAACTTTGCAAAGATCAATCATGGTGATTTGGTGTTGAATGTTGTAGGCGTATTGTGTTATGAACAAATTGATCAATTCCTCAAATGTTTGAACAGGAGGTGTAATCTTAGATAACCATTCCATAGAATTGACTCCAAGGCTTCGAGGAAATAATCACAATAAATAAGTATCCTTGTGGGAAAACTCCAATGTCATGTTTCAAAAGTCTCTAACGTGGTCAATTGGGTCTGATTTCCCATTATAACGATCAAATTTGGGAATTTCACAGTGTTTAGGAAATGGAATCATGTTGAGACTTCTATCAAAAGGATAAGGACATATGTCATCCAAAGTGTATTTCTTGGTTGTGGTTCCCCCTTGTAATTCTTTGACTGTTCCTTGGAGTTCTTTAAGCTCTTGTTTAAAAAAAGCGAAATTAGATGGGGATGGTTCTTCTTCTTTGCTTTTTAATTTCTCAGTATCAAAGTCTTTAGGCATTTTAGCTCCTTGATCTGCCAAGAAAAGAAAGTACTTCTCTTTGTCACGTTGTATAATCTGTTCAAGGATCTTAAGAAACTTGGGGTTCTGTTCCGCCTCTCTAAGTTGAAGTTCTTCCTCTTGCTCATCATCACTATCTACGGGAGTTTTGTTCATGTTTTTGTTCTTAAGCAACAAATTTTCCTCTCTATCAGCCATATTGTTGTCACTGAAAAGGGGATTGCGACTCACACTAAAAAGAGGACTATCACGTTCACCTTCTTCTTGAATGTTGTGTGTGGAAGTTTCTTGTTGAGATGTTTCTCCTAGCTTGTTGTGTTGAGATCTTGTAAAAACAGGCATATGTAAGAAATCCTCGATATGATCAAAGGTCACTGAAGGATTTGATTAGGACGCGTTGAATATTCAATTGAAGGTTGTGGTATATTCTCAAACTCAAGAGGTTGATTAAGATTGTGACGTTGAGACAATGCTAATCTTTGATAATAAGCTTGGGTAGCCAAAGGTTCTACAACATAATCGTCGGTGAATCCCCTAATGTAGTCTTGGTATCTATGGAGGAATGTGCGATAATGGAGCAAGACGTCTCGACTCTTATACATGAATTCTCTGCGATCTAAAGTCTTTTTGTAACTTAAGTTTGTTTTGGGCTTCTTGATCCTATTGAAAACTGATTTCTTGGTGAACTTGGTTGATTTCCACTTTCTCAACATGGGAGTAAAATCTCAGAGATTCGGGTCTGTGTACAAATTTTGCAGAATCCTAAAAGCGCTGCAGAAAAAGGTAAATGCGCTGGAGAAAGGGTCAAATGCGCTACAGAATACCTTAGATGCACAGAAATAGAGCACATATGTGCAGCAGAATACCCTAAATGCGCCGAAATAGAACACAGATGCGCCAGAACAGAGTTTAAATGCGCTGTAGTTTTTCCTAGATGCGCTAAAATAGTTTTTCTAAGGACAGTTTTTGACCAGTTTTCAGCTGAAATTTATCATGTTGGTTTTTGGATGATCCTTTATCTGAATTAATGTTTTTGAAAGCACAACAAACAATTTGATTTAAGTTGATTCGTAACCAAGCACAGAATAAGACAAGCACAACCTAGGTTAGGCCAGGACAATATCCGCCCGGACTCCGCGTGTTCCCCAACCGCATATCCGATGGCGTGTGAATCGAGAGCTTGGTACGCATGGGTTCCCCGCAGTGCGCTATTTCGAGGCCAACCAAGCTTCCAACCCCATGAAACTCCATGGCAAAGTGATCGCCTCTACTCTTGGCTGTGAAAGTGTAGGAAGGCTTCACCGCCGTGGTCTTTGGACTAGCGGAGATAGAAGGTTTGGCTTCCTAAACAATGGTTTTTAGTTTGGGACCCAGTTCGAGTGGCCATACATGGGGAAAGAGAGATTAATCACCATTAAGGTGGCACTCCGGCTGAAGAGGAGTTAAGCTCCAGCGGGGTTTAAAGGTACAACTCGTCGTATGACACATCACTTCACAAAGCAACCTTAGGTTTCCCTTAAGATTTACATTTATATACTGGTTGGGGGTAGCTTGGCCTTAGCTCCGTTGCCGGTTTGAGTTGTCCCTTAAGGTGAGTACTTTTTCCCTTAAGGCAGGCCCAATTTCTAGAGTCAATAACCGTTTCTCTTGCACCCAGGATCACACAAGTGCGCAAGGGGAGAGGATACTTCGATTATCAAATTAGGGTTACATAGGGAAAAGTGGGTCTGGTTTTCTGATCACCTAGTTTGCACAGGGTGAGAGCATAATCAACTACCACTTTCAAGCACAGTAAAAAAGAGTAGACAAGTTCATTTTAAATGCACCAAAATCAAAAGTGATTTAATCTAAGTGAAGATTTTTCTTCACAATAGACATGGGGTTCATTTTAACTGCATGATGAAGGTGTGGTAGCTACCCTAGATTGATTCATTTTAAACCCAGCAAGAAAAAAAAAAAAGGAATTCTGTCTGCGGAAAGCGTCAGAGTCAGAATCCCTATTACAATAAAGTGCGCAACTCTGTAACCCAAATGCACAAATCTATTACTCAGATGCGCGAAAATAGAATACGGATGCGCAATAAAAGTACCTAAATGTGCGATAACAGTAATCTAAATGCACAACAACAGAAACTAGATGTGCCACTCTGTTACCTAGATGCGCAAAAATAGAATCTAAATACGCTAATGTACATGCAAAAATTCTTTTTAATTTTTCTGAAACATATTTGAATGTAGTGAAAATCCTATATGTGGTATCTAATCCCCTAAATGCGCTATAGAAATGCACGTATGTGCCACTCTGTTTCCTGGATGCACCACAGAAATGCCCTGATGCACCGAAACAGTCTTTAAATGTGCCGAAGTACCTGCAAAAAGAAAAAAAATTGGATCTTCCAGATGCGCTTTCGGATGTCAGAGAACCTGCAAGCAAACCTACAAGAAGAAAAAACCTTCAAGAAAGAAGTCTAAAATAGGGGCATAGGCCCCACGGTGGGCGCCATTTAATGTGTGTATGAAAATCAGATGTGTAAATGAATTGAAACAAATATTCAAACACACCAATAGGACATTATAACAAAACATAATATAAAAGGAAAAGAGACGCAAACTCAGTATCCTACTTCCATTGTCATCCTATCGTCCTCTATCTTTAGTGTTTTTGTCGATTCCAGCTTTGTGTTCTCAAATTGTAGGCTAGGCTCAACAAACTGTCTTCCTAAAGAATGGGATTTTGATATGATGTATGATGCAAGATTAAGCCATGATAATGATTTGAGCTAAGAAACTTGAAATAAACATGATGCTATGAGATTAAAGTGCTAAATGAACTAAATGCATAAACTCTACTTAATTGCCTATTACCAATGCTTGGATTCACATAGGTATTTATAGAGTTTTTCGATTGATTTTGATTGGCTATCTCGATTAACGGTTGTGATAATTCACAGCAAATCGAGCGGTTGAAAAGATGAAATTGAAGAGAAAATAGAAGAAAACCTAAAACCAGATTTTTTCTATTTTATTATGAAAAGAGAAAAAGAAGATAGAAATCATCTTTCTTTAAAAAAGAATAAAAAGAAATATTTAAAGGCGATAAATAATTAATTTAAAAAAAATCAATTATTTATTTGTAGGAGAGACATTCAACTTTTTTTTTTTTTTTTTCTTAATTAAATAAAATATTTAATTAAAAACTGCATGAGGAAAGAAGCTTGTGAGCCAGAGAGAGGCTTTTAATAATGTTTTATTGAAAAAAGCGGGGAATATCCCATAATTAAATAAAATATTTAATTATGATATGAAAGGTGCACAATTGGTAAAATACCTAATTTTGGATTTAGAAAGAAAGCATAAGATATTTTTAATTAAATAAGATTTATTTAATTAAATCACTGTAATTAATTAAATGAAGCATTTAATTGAATTAAGAAGAAGAAATTTAAAATGAAGAAAAGATGTTTAAATTTAGTGAAATCCAAGATTTAATTTAAATTCAAACAAATGATAATTAATTTAAATAAATAGAATGTATTTATTTAATTAATTAAGTGGACATATGAAAATAATTAAATAAAATAAATTTATTTAATTAGGAAGGAAGAATAAGATGAATGAACAATATAATTAAATTAATTAAATTTAATCATATGTAAAAGGACTTTAGAAGAAATAATTAAATAATAAATATTTAATTAATTGCGAGTTATAGACATGACCATTTTTATGTGTATACACTCCCCTTTGATTTTTATTTGGATTTTTTGTCCTTCTTCTTGCCTCTCTCTTTCAACCTTCCTCTAACAGCTAGGGCCTCCTTTGCTATCTCAGAAGATTTCCTTCTCATTTCTTCTAATAACAAAGAAGCAACAACATCTTCCATCTTGAAACTGGATGTTATACTCCCAATAGCCATCACCAGGTGATCCCAGGAAATCTGGAAAAGAACACAATATTAGTATATAATGATCCTCTTCATCAATCTTCACACCAACATATGTTAACTATGCAATCAGCATTTTGAATGCGTTCAAATGATCAACAATAGACCCTCCTTCCTACATTCTCCAAGTGTATAGCTTCTTCCTCAGGAACAATTTATTCACCAAGGACTTCCCTGATAAATAGATGCCAGTCTCTTCCAAAAGGAAGAGGCAGTCTTCTCTTCATGCACATTCAGAAGAATGAAGTCTACCAAATAGATCCTTATCAGCCCCTTAGAATTTCTATCTGCAAGGTCTCAATCTTCTTGCTTCATGCATGTAGGTTTCACTCTAGACACAACAATCCAAAAATCATGATCAACCAATAGATCTTCCATCTTAAGTTTCCACAACTCAAAATTGCTGCCATTGAACTTCTTTATTTCAATCTTTCCTGACGTGCTAGCCATCTCAATCTGCAATTCAAAATTGACAAACTTCTACAAGACTCCCACTAAATGGAAATTGACACAAAAAACCCAATGTACCCACAAGGATAGCACAACTAGCCAGGCTCTGGTACCACTTGTAAGGAAAATTAGATGCAGAAACAACTCTCCTAACATCAAAACCTCAAGGAAGAATGCAAAGATACTTTTTGAAATTACAATTATAGTCCAATTACGATGCACATGAAAGAGATAACAGAAACAAAGTATTTGACACACATATGGACACTAGATATACGTGGGAAAACCATTACGGGAGAAAAACCCACCACACCAAGAGAAATCACTTTCTATTATAGTAATGGAGATTACATAGAAATATCAGACTTATCTTTTTGATGTCATATTTCAACAACTTTCACAATGATCAAACTTATACAGGAACTTTCAAGTTACAATTTTTACAGAATAGAAATCACTCTGATTAAACAACCACATAGCAATCCATCGATCCTTCGAATCATCTAACTAGACATCATCTACAATCCTTGAGTTTAACCATGTCAGCCCTATCTATCGAGCTTCCTCTCAGAAATTCCATAACGAACTGTCTTCCAATGGTTCCCATTCAGCTTCTCTGATTGGTCGACTACAAGCCACATAGGATAGTCTTCACACGGTCAATGGCTTCAATTATGTTGGCATGTTGGTGAGATACAAGTGTCTCGTCGATGCCACAAGACCCAATTACACGTTATCGCCAAGAGTCATCTCCATCGGCAAGAGGTTACATCGATATCACAAGTTGCATTGACTTCAACATGCATATCTGTGAGACTATCACTTTCACTAGGACATCCCACCAAAGTCTCAAGTTATACCGAGTGCCAAATAATAGTCGGCAAGACTTGTCACATTCGCAAAGAGTTCATACTGAGTTCTCAAGTTATACCGACAACAGACTTCTTCATCGCTGAGACACATGTCTATTGTTGAGACTTTACTCCAAAGAATTTAAGTTACATCAAGCACCGAACAGTCAGCAAGACTTACCACTCTTGCTGAGAGTTGTTACCGAGTTCTCCAAGTTACCCCAAGACCACTAGTCGCTAGGAGTCATATCGAGAATAAACTACAACATCGGTGAGACATAAACACATCACCCAGATTGCTACAGACATTCCAAATATGAAATAATGAACATTATTCATTGAGCTAATCTAATACTAAATCTTAGATCTTTAAGAAATTTCAAAGATGGAACAACATGAACCATGCAAGATAAACCAATACAAAGAATTCACCAGAAAAACCATAATGCTTTCAATTGTATTGAATCACCAAGATGCAGCAACAATTCCACTATTCTGTTACAATATTTGCTTCAAGAAACAACCACTATAAAATGCTCTAACTCTTTTTTAATCTGGCTTGTCTCTATTATCCTTCTAATTGACTCTCTCCTACAATGAGCCAGGAATGCCTTATATAGAGAATCCTTAAAACATGTCGGCCCAGCCAAACATTTACAAAATATAATAGCCAAAACAGGTCAGCCTTAGGAATTTCAAAATAAGGCACACATTAAATGTCGATACATCATCAAGGTTGGCCCAAACACATTCCTCAATGTAGCTCAGATCAAAACATGCCTTATAATAATAGGGAAGCACAAATCTCAAAATGGGCATTAACTACCACCTCCCTTATCCTTATTCTGATCCAATGATTCATGAACCCTTAAAAATACTCTATCTAGCTCAGCAACAGGTGGCAAGGGTAGAATCTTGAGCCGACATTTGATGGAACCAATCTCTTCTTTTGACTGCTTAACAATTTTACTCCAATCACCTTTATGCACCTGGTACTTGTCCATCACAACCAAGTAAGTTGCTGCATCATCCAATTGGTGCCCTGTTATAACATTTTCAAAATCAGGGGCATAGACATCATGCCACCATTCCCTTAATTGTTCTAGGCTCAGATACTTAGGAGCAATCTTTCTCCTGCCAGTCACTATCTCAAAGAATGCAATACATCCATCGTAGACTCCAGTCAGATCACCATCCATCTGCTTCTTTCGTTTATGGATCTTCCTGATGGCTTTCTGCTGAATTTGCAAGGCCTCGAACCATTCCCAAGGCTCATTAAGTCTAGATGAAGGAAGGATTCCATCTACAACCAACTGATCCTTACCATACTCCATAATTACTTTAGATTTCTACAATAGAAGGTCAATATCTTCCTTGTCTTGAGATAAAACATGTTCTAACAAGTCCTTGGTTCTTACTGCATCCTTTCCAATCGAAAGGATTTCCTTTATTGCATCATCTCCTTTCGCTTGGACATCCTTCAACCAATCCATTGCAGTCTGGGTAGAAGTCTTCATCCTTTCAATTTCATAAATAGTTTCCTTAGGCAAGAAACCAGCAGCAGCAGAAGAAGATGGGTGAAGAGATTGCAAAGGCTTCATTAAGTCCTCTCAACACTTCTTAAGCCTCTCATTCTCCCTTTTAAGCTCATGCTTGGACTGTGCTTCTTTCCTTAGTCTACCAATTATTACTACACTGGACCCTTCATACTCATCAATATCCTGCTCCACAGAAGCTGGTCCAAGATTAATAGTTTGCACATTGTAATCTTTTCCAGTGACCTCATCTTTACTTTTATCCGCAGCAGGGGTGGCAATGTGAATAACCCTGTTACTTGCTTCATCTCTTTCTATCCTCAAAACTACCTTGGCCATCTTCTTCTTCTTACCTTTGCCAATCTTAGCCAACATCTCATCCCAATCGAGGGGGGTGTCTTCAACAATAACCTATTTCTTTCTTATAATTTCCTTATCCAACCAATTCGGGACAATAGGATTCACCCGAATTTCATCTGTCTTTACCTCTTCATGTTGTTCTGTTGTTTCATCTTTTCCTTTCTCAGGGGACTGATCACCTTGGTTACCCAATTAAGGCTCTTCTTCTTGCAAAGGTGATGGGGTTCTAACAGGAGCATCCTCCTTCTCAGGTGATCTGTTACCTTTACTGCTTGTCGGAGAATCCTCATATTGCACTAGTGGAGAAGGGTGCCTTTCTACATCTTCAACCTCAAGTTCAGCTGCTGCACCAAAGAGTTCTCCTTCCTTGAATAGTTCAGCCTCTCCACTAGTCTCATGCTCCTCAGGGGTCACCTGCTCAGGTACACTTGGTGAAGGGGAAGTAGCCTTTTGTTGCTCCACAGTGGAAGCCACTGGAAGAGGGTCTACTTTTTGTAGGGTCTCCTTGGGAGATGGAGTCCTTGATCTCCTTGAGTAAACTTTGGTTTTCTCTCCCGAGCTTTCCACATCAACCATTGGAAGTTTTGTCTCATCCTTGGAAGTCTCTTGATCCCTCTTCTTCGAAGCTCTAGTTGTCCTTGCCCTCTTCGGCTCTGGAGGAATATCTTCCTTTTCTGTCTTCTCAAGTTCTTCCTCCTCTACAGACTTACCTATTCTCAAGGTTCGACTTCTTTTCTTCCCATTTGGTTTCCTTTTCTGTTCCGGATCACTTTCCTTTGGGCCTCTGATTTTAATTTTGAAGGGTGAGCTCACTCTAGCTTTCCTTTTGGGATCTTCTTCCCCGGATTCCTCTGAGGTGGAAAGAGGATTCAGGTTTCCCATTAAATTGAAGGTACAAGATACCTTTTCACTTTCAAGTTCCCATACTTTGTGCTTCAACCATGATTTGGTAAACTTCATGATAGGGGCCATTAGGTCTTCCAATTCAGTTACCTCATTTTCAGCCCAATTTACCTCTCCAATTGATCTATCCTTGACTGACTCATATGCATGATCCCGCACCATATTCCCGTCATCCTCCAACTGATCAAGGATCAACTTGACATTGTATAGTCTGATCACATCAACTGGAAGCCTAGAGTATCTTTTCTTCCTTGCCTCAAAGTCATCTTTAATGTTTTCCCAGTAATCTTCTAGGTCATCCTTATGATGGTATTCTTTGGTTTCCTTCTTCTGTGCTTCTCCAGTGATATCAAAGTTTGTCCTTTTAGAGTGAAAAGAGAAACCATATGTACTTAGTTCATGCCCTGATGCTTGCGCTGATTGAATTGAAGGACAAACCTCACTTATGCCAATTCTCAGAGGGAAATCTCCACCAAACCCTATCTTATGCTTTGCCTTTTTAACAATAGCATCAAACTCACATATCTGTCTTGTAACCTCCAATAGCACAATGTGATCAGTAGGATATCTAGGCAACCGATATGGAGAAATTTGACATCCGTCAATTCTGATGTAGGAGAAGGTGGGAAACTGTATGAACCAAGCTCCATATTTCTTTATTAGCTCCTTAGCTCCATCATATATTCTTACATGCTCTGCATTTTGGAGCAACCTAGTAATATGCATTGTGAATGAATCATTTTCCATTCTAAAATTCTAATGTCCTAGGTGCAATTTCGGGTATATGTCATAGACTATGTCTTGTCCAAATGTCCCCTTTAGATTCAAACCCCTGTATGGGTAGAACCTAGCCAACACATATATCACATAGGAGGGCATAGTGAACCTTTTTGTTTCCAGCACATCTCTCATCTGTCTATCAATCATTGCACTGATGAGTCTTGCCCAATGGTAATTAGTACCTTGCTCAATTTTGTTGATCACATGGACCATCCAATTTTCCAACACTCCAACACTCTTTAAACCAGCCACTCTGCTCAATAATGTGATTGCATCATATATGTCCGATCTAAATTTGATCTTGTGTAATTGCTTGGGCAGTTTGGAAAAGTGAGATTTTGGTTTCTCCAACCAGGAATTGATCATCTGCTAGGCTTTGGTGGGCTCATCCTCATAGTAAGTTCTAGCCAAGTCTAGATCCAGGGCACACACACATTGCAAGTCTGGCATATCAAACACTTGGGCGATAAAAACTATATTGAAGTTTTCCAAGACTCTTCCTTCGGTGCTTATGACACTCTGTGTGTCAAAGTCATATTGCCGTGCACTTCTAGTATCAACTCATAGCACTGGATTGTAGGAGGGAATCCTGCCACATGGACCAATCCAGACTTCATCATCCCCTTGGTTAGGGCCGATAGATCCTTTTGAGCTGTTCTTGCCTTAAATTTCTTATACCTCCACACTCCTACATTAGTGTCAGAGACCTCAAACCATATAGAAGATATCTTACTGTCAGGTACCTGGCTCTTTGTATCCAATCTCAATCTTTCTGCCTCTGTAACTAAGGACCCTTCAATATCACCCTTAGACTTTCCTACAATGGCCTTGCTTGATTCGACCTGCATTCACAAAAGAACCTCATGAGCACCCAATTATCATACATATTTCAATCAAAGGTAAGCATGAAACCACATAAAACAACTAATATCCATCATTAATCATCAATCTTTGAAAATCTAGAAAATGAAGCAATCCGGGAAAATGAGGTAAACCGGGAAAAACCAGTCGGGGCAGAATTTGGAGAAATCCGACCCAGATGGACTTCTACGACCAAGAGATCATTCGTCAAATGAATCGTTAATATGGAAAAAAGAGCTGTGTGATTATCATAAAATTCATTTATTAGCAACAAGAAATCATCATTTAGCATTTACTTCATCACCCCTAACATTGAAAATCGAAAGGAAATGGAACCAGGCAGGAAACCAAAAAAATCCGGACAGGTCAGACTTCCGCAGACCACTCGAAATTCTGGGATTTATCATACTCCGCATATTTGGCAGAAACCGGGAAAATCCGGGTGCACAGAAATTCTGTGGACACCTCAGAAACTCGACGATCGTTAATCGCGCGAACCATTAATCGGATGATCATGCAAACTTCCCTATTTGGATTCCAATGGTATTAAAATCCATCCTAATAAGAAAAACTTCGAATGCACATGAATTTGGATTCCCAAAACCCACAAATGACCGATCCTCATGGCGAAGCAATGATGCCCTAAATTCAATAACCAGACCTCCGCCATGAAAACCAAGATAAGCTTAAAGTTTCAGGCACTATCCTTCAAAATGATCAGGCTAAAGTATGGTGAGATCCCTCAGGGTATGAGCAGAGTTGGGCTAGACACAAAACATGAAAATCATGATAACCCTACCAAACCTGATAAATTCAGGCAAATAAGCTAAAACCCTAATCTTCACAAAATATAGCAAATTGCACGCCTAGAAGGTAAGTCCTACGCAAAACACCTACCCACAGGGGTATACCCGTCATTCGATCAATAAACGAAAGCATGCACAGTGTGGGTGATAAACCCCATGAAGAGGCGAGTCAAACCCTACTTTGCCAACTACATACCATAAACGAGCAAGGGCTGACCAAAAATGACTACCAATTGACTCGAAAGATTCAACTAAAGAGCAATCAAAAGGAGGAGTCAACAAAGACTTACCATAGATCAATTCCGAACGAAGCCCAAATTCGAGGAGGTGACTGTGAAACAATGCACCCTAGCAATGGAAAACTCAACACCAGCGCTCAAACAATCCAGACACAAGCAACTCGAATCCAATAATCAAAGCTTAAATGAAGAATCTCAAGCGCCAGAGTAGATAGCAAATGAATAATGAGATCAAAAGGTTACCAAAAGTTCTTTAAATCTACCTGTGCTTTTTCCAGAGAAGATGTACTTTGAACATTAATGTGCAACAAGACACATCAAGGAAATCTGAAATCCCGAGCCTAGAACGGAATTTCAGAAAAAACCAAGCCGAACGGATAATCCAGACGAGCACGGTTTCCGCGGATAAGGCAACCCTCAGAATTTTAACAAAGTTCGGGAGAATCCACCTAAGCTGGAAAATCCCAGAGTCAAGCAGAAACCTGGACTTTAGAAATCTCAGCAATAGCCAGACAAAAGACTAGGATTCAAGAAAATCTGCCTAAGCTGGAAAATCTCGGACTCAGGTCAAAACTTGGATTTTCATTAAAACCCAAGTTTAACCAATTCAAGCCTCAGGGAAAAACCAAAGTCAGTAAGACCAACATCTCAAGACCTCGAAAAGACAAATCCAATAAAACCCAAAGGTCAAAAGACATTGTGAAAAGAGGGTCCCTACTCCAAGTGGGGCGTGTGTGCAAAGCTACTTTCTACTTGATGCAGTGAAATGGAGATTGAATTCTCACCAATGAATGGACCAATTTCGGATTGATAGCTTGTTCGAGCGCTTGTTCCTACATCCCTTCTGGTTTTATAGTAATAACCAAGGGCATCACTCGCAGTTGTATTTGATCCAGTCAAAGAAGCAACTTCCCCACCAGTGCTTTGCCTAGCATACCTTTTGGATCAGTTGACCAAGTAGAAGCGGCCAGTTGGCTTTTGTCTATTTTGTTGATCTCAAAGCAAGCTAATTGAGTTGAATCATAACTAGTGAATGCACCAGGAATATAGGTCAAGGCTTCTTTAGCACCTAAGGTAGCACCTCTCAGGGATAGAGTGACGGCACCTATAGTTGCAGAGCTTGGAAATTGAGTCTACCCAGTAGACCGTGAAAACTCTTGATCCAAATCCATTCATTGGAGATCCAGTATATATCTAGCGCCGGTTGACCTTGTTTACTAAAACACAGAAGCACCAATAGCAAAGGTAGAGATAGCAGAGGCATCTGAGCAAGCAGCGGTGGAAAAAGCAACACCATAGAAGGTAGGGGAGGCAGTAGCGCTTAAAGTTGACTTCCCACCATCCGCGGCTCCTCTCAGGATAGAGAAAGGCAGAGCCTCTCGGGGCGAAGGTAGCTAGAGAGCCCCCTATCTATATCCGGCCTAGGTTGATTCATCACCATAGGGGGTTGGCCTATATCTATATATGGAACCAATAGTAGGTGCTGGGCGAAGTGCTTCTTTTACTCGTTCAACTAGATAATCTGGAACCGCGGGTGCTGGTGGCTTTGCCCTAGATCTTAGCTTTGCTGGTGAATCTGCATATGGTCAATCTCACTCTATAGAAATAACAAGCTAAACTAGGCGCTCTGCCTATTTCTCTCCGTTCCGGATAAAAGGCTCAAAATGCTTCTACCTGTTACTGATGGATCTGCTACTCGGTCTCGATCCCCAACCCCTCGCTATGGTTCTTACTCTCCAGCCTCCACCTTTGCTTCTGATCTATCAAACACAACTTTTGGTGGTGAATCAACGGGCTCTATTTCCTTTGCTTCCTCTGCTTCTGACTTTGCCTCTACCTCTACTGGGTAGTAAACTGGGGAATCTGCTATGGGATATGGATCTATAGGCTCTCGATCTCAATCAGCTGGTGTTTAAGCTACTTAAATGGATAATGTTTCGTTCTGTTCCTAGTGATTCAGCTACTAGTGGATCTCGGTCTCGATATGGAAGGGATGTTGGGCGAGGTGCTGAATGGAATGCATTTCGATCCGGAAAACAAATTGCATTTGGGTCTGCTACTGGTGGATCAACTGAATCAATCTAATCAACGGGCTTCAGGTAAACAAAAGAAATAATAGGCACTGAATCTGCTCGCCCATAGAATTGTAGGGCATATGCTTCTGCGGGGTATTAAACTATAGAATCTCCATAACGACGAATTCTTCTGTTAGCTACGTAGAACTATACGCTATTGGGAAGGTCCTGAGATTAGCAGAGCTGCCGGATCTTTCCAGGTGTTGACCGCTACCCGCCCACTCACATTTACGCAAGTTAAACCTTTCATTTTCTCAGTGACGGGGAACCTTCGACCAAGAGCTATTAACCGAAGCGAGGGAGATATGCGCATAAAATGAGAACCGGGTCAATGGCTGGAACTGAAACCGGATCTGGGACTGGAACTAGAAGAGATGCTGAGGGGACTGGATCTTTCGAACGAATGGTCGGTATGGCTCCTGCCTTTGCCTATGGCTTTGCTTACTATGCTCTTGCAAGCTCTGGTGCCTCCGCCACTGGGACTGATAACGTCTTCTTCTTCTCTTGTGTATACGGAGAAAATAGAAGCACCAGACAGAAGTTTTCCCTATCAAATATTTCCATTTCCAAGGCACAGAGCGATTAAACCCACACTCATGCCATGAGACCGCCATCGTACATTTCAATAATGATCGCGCTAGAGGGGAATAACAGAGGTTCATGGAGGGATACCGTCGAATTCAATCCCCATCCCATCTTCACTACATGTAGGGACAAATGTATTGATTGTGGAATCACGACATGAGGAACATAAATGCTATGGGGGAGGGTTAGGGGTGAAAAGTGTAGGCGACAGCCACCCTTCCTCTTTTGTCTCTTGCCCGTAGGGATTTATCGCGCTATCAAAGCCGCCTATGACCAAGACAAGAAAGAATTGACTAAAGGAGCAACGTTTTAGCTACTACGATTGCCGGAACAGGCACTTTATGGGTCCAGCTCGAGTGCTTTTGGTGGTTGCATTCATTCGTAGCCTCCAATCCTGCTTGTCATAGTGGGGAAC
Organism: Sequoia sempervirens; assembly: GCA_007258455.2. NCBI lineage: Eukaryota > Viridiplantae > Streptophyta > Pinopsida > Cupressales > Cupressaceae > Sequoia > Sequoia sempervirens. The sequence continues at coordinate 198,439,300 of VDFB02353493.1, read as the reverse complement.
CCCTGACGTCGAGGTCGAGTTCGAGATGTCAACCCCTGGCAATAATATAGAGCTAGGAGAGGTCACCCCCATAGAATAGTAGGGGCACTTAGAGAAAGTGGCTAGTAACGGGTAGTCAGAGTTTCTCTGGACCCTTTGCTCGTCATGCTCCTTATAACCGGCATTACTGGAAGTGACTGAAGAACCATTTCTCAATGGGTAAAGCGGAGCTCTCGTGTTGGGAGAGGAGTGGAGAACCAGCAAGCTCATTGAGGGAAATATGCTGGTGTTGCCTCTGAAACGACTTTCAAGGAATAATGGGTTAAGAAATTGAGCCCCGGTTGCTAATATAGTTTTCTAATGGCCCCTACTATTCTAAGGAATCAGCTCGCTAGTATAACCTGCTCTCCAAAATTGCCAGCAAGCATTAAAGTTGGGCTTTCAAGCAACTTATTTCCATTGAATAATATTAATTGTGCATGAACAGGAGATCGACCTATTGATTGGGCAACTTCTCCTTTCTCGACGTATCAAAAAGTTGTTTCTAGCTTTTAGGAGCGAGACCCGGTTGACTCGCTAGGGGGCACTCAACTTTCCAGGTTGTCGAGGGATAGATCTTTCAACCCATCGATCAACCGAATATATTTATACGAGTCGAGTCTATTAGATATAGATACGGTCAAGTGATCTGGCAACAACCCAGACGTGGCTGGATTGAATCGCTCTAGGGGTATTCTCAACAAGGTCGACATTTGTCTAGTGGCTATAGCGACATCTCGCCGTAACCGTTCCGGGGATCATATTCGTTAATGCAGAAAGAAGATGGATCTGCCGAGTTCGTTCATCCGGCGTCCGGCAATACTGAGTCGATTAGTTCTTTGTGACCGGCGAAACGCCTCCCCCCTTTCGCAATAGATGTCATTTAGCCCCCGTTTATCGCATTGACTCGTATGAATCGATAGGAGGGAAAGGGAATCCAGAAGGTTGGTCGGGATGGGCGCCTAACTATAGCCTCCCACCCACCCCGAGAGCGAGTGCATGTTCTGTTGATAGGGAGAGTTTGTTTTTCTAAGCGAGCCGGAGAAGAAAAAGGATTTTGTGGTCCCGTGCCCGATCTACCATCGATTGAAACAACCCTGAAGTTCGGTCCTAAGTGATACGATCTCCTGGTGGAGCAGAGTAATCTCTCGTTCAAGAAATAATAAGGGCGGGTTCTAAAACTCATGTTAGGCGTTCCCCCTCCAATCCAGCGTGGTGGAATTTCGAAATAAACTCATCACTCAAATTATAAATTATATATAGGGGGGGGGGGGGATAAAGAAATGTTTTCCGGGTCATTCGGGTCCTATGGATGGATATAAACATCCCATATCTGATACCGAGGAGCGGTCCCAGTGAGAAACGCTTGGAAAGGATCGATCCGTGTACGAAATAGAACCCACTCTGAAGCATCAAGATGCCCCCACCGCCCTTCTATCTCTCTCCGCCCCAATCCATTCATCCAGAGGCTCAAATCCAACTCAATTTGGAAGCCCCATATCCTCGCTGTTTCTTAGGCATCTCTTTATTCAGAAAAGGTAGGCTTAGAATGAAAGGCGGTCGATTTGCCCTTCTTTTATATAGTTGCCCGAACCCTTCGATTCTGGTTAAGTTAGCCAGGTGGGAAAGTCAAGATCATGACTAGCTGCCACCACCTCTATAACATATAGCAATGTTCACCGGGAGATATAGACGACCGTAGTGCTAGGTTGTGCGGGTGCAGCACCTGACCCAATAGATACGAGCATTCTTTATGAGCATGGGTGCAAAGGCTCCTTTCTCGTCCCTGTCACTTCTATGGGGTATTGGGAGGACAGAGAAAGGTGACCTATGGATTGCGATACCGTTTAGAACCCATGGATTGCTTGGGTTAGGGTCCGCATCGCCGTGCCCGCCTTTCTTTAGGGTTGAGTTATTCGTCCACCCAGAAAACATGACAGAATCGAGGGCTGCTGAGTTGAGCCCCGGAGATATAGACTATCTAAGAATTTGTCCGATCGAAGCGAAGCCTCGTAGGTAGCGCTAGGTAAATGACTGAACCCAGAAAACAAAACGCCCCGCCGGGCAAGGTCCTCTCTATATACATAACCCTATTGATTCGCATCTTACACCCGCTGAACAAGTGGACAGATCGCTTCTAGTCTTGGGGAAATATGAACAAAAAGTAAGGTTCCATTCGACGAGTGGCCCCCATAGAATTGTAGGGGGATCGCTATGCACAAAAGGTTAGTCCCCGGAGTAGCCATCTATAGATCTATGCTAATGGCAGTGATTTATCAGTAGGGAAGCTAGTTCTTTAACCCCGGGATATACATTTAGACATGGAGGATTTCCATCTGGATCTATTGCTACGGGTGGATCGACTTAACCTGGGGCTTACTCTCGAATTGGCATTGGAACTTCAACCAACCAGATCTGTATCTACATCTGTATCTCGCTCTTCATAAACCCCTGGATGATCTGCATCGAGAGGTTAGCCCTTTCCCTATCTCTGTTCGTTCGGGAAAGTAACTGTTGCTTGAACTTAGTCAACTAAATCGCTAATAGGATCAACTGCACCTGGATCCATATCTGCTTATGGCTTTGATGCTGCTCGTACGAAACAAACTGGAGAACGATCCAAGGACCAACTATGGTGGATCAGTATAGGTTATAGCGTGACAGGTCGTACGGTTTAAGACCCATTCCCTGAGCCTATTCCTGTTCTATATGCAAAGCCAATAGGAGCAGATCCACTAGCATAGGCATCATAGGAAACAGATGCATTATAGGTAGGCTAGAAAACATGAAGCTACGCTGAGCTTGACTGGTGCTGTTCCTTCAATGGGCCCGCCGGCCACGCCTGGCCCTACTATTTTAAAGGGATCTGCTTTACCTGGAACCGAGTTAACTCGATCTCTAACCGCTGGTGATGGGGGTGCTTGCTCAGGTGCTGGCTAAGATGTTAGTGGTGGAGAAACTGGTTCAACTGCAATAGGTGCGACCTCTGCCTTTAATGGTACTGATTCACCTGCGCCTACATAAGCATTTTACCAATATGAAGCACCTGTTGAAACAGCTGTTCTTCTCGCAGCATCACAGCTAGTCGAAGAAGCAGCTAATCTCACTTACCCATATCCACCAGCGAAGACAGAAACTAGGGTGGTGGGAGCATAAATTGAACTTGTTTACCGAGCCCCTACAATTCTATGGGGGCATAGGCAGTTGATAAAGATCTCAAGAAACAGCACATCTCTTCGGCTTGAGGCAAGATCGAAACCTAAAAACAAAATTGAGAGGAAGCAACAACATGATAGGCACAAGCAAAAAATACAAAAGCAGGGGTAAGGAATTGTGATCCACTAACAACTACAGAGGGTGGGTGGGGTACTCATAGAAGTAGTTCCTAGAGGTACCACCGATTGGATATAATGACTGTGGAAGTGATACCCCCATCTCATATGACTGCAGAATGAGGTCAGCTGCTCATCGAGTCCGTTGCTGTAGCTTCTGTTCCAAGCGGCCGCCTATTGTTTCTTTAGGCGGATTGGATTAATGTTCTGTAATTCAGGGCCAACTCGACAACTGGAACTGGAGAGATATAGATATATATATAGATATAACTGCTGCTATAGGAGTTCTGTTCTGTTCCGTAGGGCCAATAATAGTGGAGTGGGGTCACCCGAAATCACCCCCGCGGCGTTCAGGGCCTCGACCTTGACCTTGACCTTACTCGAGTTGGTATCAGTTAGGGCCCGACCTGTAGTAGAGTATAGATTCTATAGAGTTATTCTTCTAATTATTATCATTAATTGTATCAATGAGGTGGGAAGTGGTAACTAGGAGCTTGGATGCATGAAGGGGAAGGTTTCGCCTTCTCCGTCCTTTTGTTCGTAATTGATTGTTTCATTCTGGCCATGCAAGAAAGAAAGATAGGTGGGCATTGAGCCGATCTTAGCTCGACTGTAAAGGATTGGATTTAATCCCTCTCCACCATCCGTTAATACGTATGTAATATCACTACCCCTCAGCCACCCCTACCATAGAATTGTAGGGGCCCCCCCACCCAACCTTCCCTCATGAATGAAACCTTTTATCCCCTCCATCGGTTCTCGCCCATAGAATAGATAGGGCCAATCGACTCTACTCGACGACTGAACTCTTATTTACGTCATATCAACTCGTTCTCAGGTCCATGGGAATCAAGCTATCAATCAATTATTCGGATCAAGCTTTCAAAGCCTGAGCCTTACCCCCCATAAACCGGAGAGGAAGGAAATAGCTCACCCGTAGAATAGTAGGGGCCCACTTCTAAACCCCCTGTAGGTTCTTTAGGCACCCCTTCGCTCGACTGTTCTCGCCGGAGAGGCACTTAACTGAGAGCAAGCTGGAGTTGGCCCTCCTTAATCACTGGGCGGTTCAACTCGGATCAATCAAACTACCTACCTACCCCTATGCACCCAGCTATCTCATTCGTTCGTCCCGGCCTTAGAATAGTAGGGGCCATAGAATAGTAGGGGCCAAGCACCCGGGAATTTTAGCTAGAATTCCCCCCCCACCCGGGTGGACCCCAACTACCTATATCCACCTAAGTTCGGGGCACCTTACCATAATATACCTCCACTACTTATCCCACCCACCCGCTAGCCATAGAATAGTAGGGGCCCCCCACCCGGGATTATAGTTGAGATAGTTGGGGGGCAATAGTAATCGCTCCTACTTTCCTTTCTCTCCTCGATTAGTTGGGTACCGCGGATCGACATTGGCGATGTTGGGTGATCCCTTTCCAAGAGGCTTAGGGAAGGCCAAGAAACTTAGGGCTTGGAGTTAAGATTGAAATGTTCTTGATTCCCCCTCGCCAATAAAGCTCCTAAACGATGACCAGGCTGTCTTCTCCATACTAGAAGCGTGAAGGGATAACTAAATAGCAGTTTGCTTTGATGGGGTGGATTGATCATTGATTAGGCCAACCGACTAATGACACAGGGATGAAAGAGAGAAGAGGTTTGGAGTTAATCTCCCTCAGGAGGCCAACCCTAATACCCACCCACCCACCCCGGCGGGCCTCCTATATCCTCCCACGAATATAATCTACCGCCCTGAACCCCCTACTATTTTAAGGGCTCCCACCCAACCCCGGTGGCTAAGGCATATATGGTCGGGGCAGGCAGGAGTCGAGCCATTAAACCTACCCGGGCCCCTACTATTCCCACCCAACCCGGGATATAGATCAAGATTGGGTGAGGCAGGATCAGACCGACCATACTCATAACAACTATAGAGGGTGGGTGGGGGTGGTGAGGTCGGTGGGGTTGGGTTCGGGACCGACCCATTCGCCTTAGGATAGTGGGGTTTTGTGGAATCGATTGGCATCATTCAATACCGAAGCGGAACCGAGACGGAGCACCCAACGAGGATTGATGGCGATACCAACCACACTAGGAATGTGCGAATTGAAAGGTGAATAGCTTAGTGGTCGAGCCAGTTCCTATTGATCCAGGTTAAGTCGATCCGGTCGAACCTGTTGATCCATATCCGATTAGGGATCGGGTGCTATCCATCTGTATCCATATGTCCATATTCATCCTATGATATCTACAGTGGACCTAGTTGACCAGGGGGGGGCACCTGAACCAATCGATCGAAGCTGGTTGAAGAGAAACGGATCCGCTTCGCCCGGGAACCCTATGATTCCCACCCACCCCGGGGGCGGAGGCAACCGCACTAGGCACGAGAATAGCGGGGGGCCGGTACTGATTCAGGTATATGATGCGCCACATCATCTCATGCATAGCTCACAATTCGAGCTTGAGACCCCGATTTGGAATAATAGATGCAGAGGGCTTCGCGGCCCCGCGGACAAGGATAGGGTAGGGCGGTTCGATCCATGAAGCACTCGTTGAAGCTTCTAGCCACATAGGAGGAAAGGACCCAGTGGAAGAAATGGGTCAGAGTTTTCAGGGTTGGTTCGGGTCCCGGGGCACAGGTACAGATACGGCCGACAGTGGCATGAGCTAACCGCTAGTCCACGCCCATGATTCCGGTTGAAATCCCATGATTCGAGGGGGAGATCCGAAGCGACTGGGTGGAACTCGAGCCCGTGGATGTAGAGACAGAGATCCTCGCTCCTCGATGAACCCCACCCGGCCAACAATGATAGGAAAGGGGGGACCCCCATATTACTCCCTCCCATTCTTCAACAATAGATTTGAGGGGCTCCCCTGTGGGGATGCGCCGCACCTGGGGACGCGTCGCGGAATAATACCATTCCATGGCGGAGGGTTCCAACGAATCAATGAATGAATCAATCTGAGGAGACGTTTATGGAGGTTGATCGGATCGGAATAGATATAGTTTTGTGGGGGGATGGGTAGATCCATAGAATAGTAGGGGTTGGAGGAGATAGATAAGGGGGGCACTTCGTTCAATGAGTGTCCACGGCTTCTTCGTGACCCGTTCCGATCCGAGATAGATAAGAGGGGCACTCGATTGATGATTCAACCCCATTTAGGTTTTCACACTCGGCCAATTGTAGCTTCTCGGCTACCAAATCTCCAGATCTTCTAGGTCAGTTAGGGATTCATGGTTTACGGCACTCGGGCGGCGGCGGGCGGACGAGGCATGGGATCAGTTCCCGTGCTAGGTTCCTCTCTTTCCCCCCGTGCGGAGATCCTTTCATCAACTGGACTCTCGAATCTCGAATGAGCAGGAGGTTTTGGACTTGATCGGATAGAATCCCTGGTCGAAGCAACCGTCCCCACCCAACCCGGGCCCCTACTATTCTAAGGCCGCCCCGGCTTGGAACGACGGATGGGAGCGGCATCGACTGCTCTCTTTTCATTCCCTCCGGTTCATCAGCACCAATGCTCTTCGACTCCCCAACCAGGTGGATTATTCAGTCACTCGACCACGGCCCTGCGCGGCCCCCCCCTCTATATAGTTGAAACTAGGGAAGGATATTCTTTTCTGTTGGATAACCCGGGCCATGAGACAGCTTCTGCCGGGATGGTTGGGAAGGATCCTCAATAATAAAGGGGAGGGGGCGGGTGGTGGGGCAGATAGGGACCTGTTTCCCCTTCCGAGGTCACCGAATTCTGTTACATTCATTGAACCGCTTCCCAACGCTGCGTGCTCGGCTAGTTGCCGTGCTTGGGGAACTCAAATTCCCTCCCAATGAA